>CM038681.1:23006323-23159813 GCA_021605205.1 Aegilops longissima
CTGAGTCCGGCCGACCCCCTGCCCCCATCGGACGCCGCCCTCTCCCCTTCGAGCAGCCGACCAGCGCCCGTTTGGCCGAACCACAAGTCCGTGAGCTCGGCGCCCCCCTCCGCCAGTAGCCACGGGCCAACCGCCCCCCCTGACGTGGCATGGCACAGGGCCCCTTTGCCACCCGGTGATGGGCCTAGGGGCCCCCCCTCTCGCTCTGTTGACTCGGTCAGTGGGGCTGACCGCACCCACTGCCACTGACATGGGGGCCCCGCCCCAAAGAACATTTTTAGAAATAAAAAAAAGGGAAAAGGAAAATGAAAATTAAATAAATATAAATAAAAATGAATAAAAATAATTAAATTAATTAATTAATTAATTAAGTAAATAATTAATTTAAATAATCCTGATTAATTAAACCTAATGACTAATTAACCTAATTAACTATTGTTAATTAAACTAAACTAGGGTTAATTAGTTAACAATGTATGACGAACGGGACCCACATGTCAGGGTTGACCTAGTCAACCCTGTTGACTGCTGACATCAGCATGACGTCATGCTGACGTCATAAATACATTTTTTTCGAATTAATTAATTAATTAATTAAATTCTAGAAATTAATAAAATCTTTAAAAAATCATATCTTTTAATCCGTAACTCGGATTAAAATATTTTCAACATGAAAGTTGCTCAGAACGACGTGACGAATCCGGATACGCAGTCCATTCGTCCGCCACACCATCCTAACCTATCGAACCTGCAACTTTCCCCCTCCGGCTCCTCTGCCCGAAAACACGAAACACCGGGAATACTTTCCCGGATGTTTCCCCCCTTAACCAGTACCACCTCATCCCACGTTAGGGCACGCCTAGCATCGCTTCCTGACATGTCATGCATCGATATGCATCTGTTTACTTTGTATTCATTGTTTCTTCCCCTCTTCTCTCCGGTAGACTACGAGACCGACGCTGCGGTGGCGGTTCGACTACGGTGTTGTGACCCTCTCTCTTGCGAGCAACCAGGCAAGCCCCCCCTTGATCACCAGATATCGCCTACTCTTATCTACACTGCTTGCATTAGAGTAGTGTAACATGTTACTGCTTTCAGATACTCCTATACTGCTGCATAGCCTATCCTTGTTACCACTGTTGTTACCTTTACTTGCAATCCTATATGCTTAGTATAGGATGCTAGTACTTTCATCTGTGGCCCTACATTCTTGTCCGTCTGCCGTGCTATACTATCGGGCCGTGATCACTCGGGAGTTGATCACGGTATATACTATATACTTATACATGATACATGTGGAGACTAAAAGTCGGGTCGGTGATGGAGCACCATGAGTGGATCTTTGAGGCGGAGCTGCAGGCAGGTTGAGACCGCCTAGGAGAGAGGTGGGCCTGGCCTGTTTGGCGTTCGCGGTTACTTAACACGCTTAACGAGGTCTTGGTATTTGATCTGAGTTGGCTCTGAGCTTATCGCACTAACCATCTCGCGGGAGTAGTTATGGGTATCCGGCGTCGTGGTATCGGCCGAAGCACTTGAGACGTCGTGACAGGCGGCTAGCCGGATTGGACTGGAACGCTGATGGGCTAGGTCTGCTTCCGGCCGCGTCATAGCGTGCAGGTGTGCTTTCGAGGCGATGGGCCCAGACCCTGCTGGCGCTTAGGTTTAGACGGCGTGTTGGCTCTCTGTTGTGCCTAGGTGGGGCTGCGGCGTGTTGATCTTCAGCGGCGGGCATGACCAGAAAGTGTGTCCGGCCAAATGGGATCAAGCGTCTTTGGGTAAGATGGTGCACCCTGCGGAAGTTAATCTATTCGAATAGCCGTGATCTTGATAACAGGGCGACTTGGAGTTGTACCTTGAGCTTATGACAACTAGAACCGGATACTTGATAAAACACACCCTTCCAAGTGCGGATACAACGGTGTTCGCTCTCTCGGGGATATGAGGAGGGATCGCGGGTAGGATATTGCTATGTGATGTTACTTGGAGGACTTGATTGTCCTTTTCTACTGTTGCAAGATAGGTGTCGAGCGTAGTCTTCGTTAAGACTAACTATCCCCTCTTATTATGGCTTCTGCAGTTCAATCCTTGATATGGCCCTTTACACATATATCCATGCATATGTAGTGTAGCTCCTTGCTTGCGAGTAATTTGGATGAGTACTCACGGTTGCCTTGTTCCCCCTTTTCCCCCTACCTCTACTCGATTGCTGCAACCAGACGATGGAGCCCAGGAGCCAAACGCCACCGCCTATGACGACTACTGCTCTGGAGGTGCCTATTACTACGTGCAGCCCGCTGACGACGACCAGGAGTAGCTTAGGAGGATCCCAGGCAGGAGGCCTGCTCCTCTTTCGATCTGTATCCCAGTTTGTGCTAGCCATCTTATGGCAACTTGATTAACTTATGTCTGTACTCAGATATTGTTGCTTCCGCTGACTCGTCTATGATCGAGCACTTGTATTCGAGCCCTCGAGGCCCCTGGCTTGTATTATGATGCTTGTATGACTTATTTTATTTGTAGAGTTGTGTTGTGATATCTTCCCGTGAGTCCTTGATCTTGATCGTACACATTTGCGTGCATGATTAGTGTACGATTAAATCGGGGCGTCTGAGATTAATATCGAGCCGATTGCTGTAGAATCCCCTTCCACACTCCTTGGCGAAGTCGAGTCTAGACATTGCAAAACTTTTACTAACTTGGCTGTGTGCCTTACATTACGTCGCCATCGGGTGGTACTAGGATCTTTTACTCCTCGACCTTTACTCTGGGACTCTGAACTCTCTTCTACTCGGGACTAAACGATTTTACTAACTAACACTAGGATCCAGTGACCACATTCACCCCAAAGTTGGATATAGCCATAGTTGTTCTTGAAATTGTATTTGAGCAATTTCCACACTGTCATTTGACTCCTTTGAAACGTCTTTGTTTTCAGATGGAACCCACGAGGCAGGTCGTGCGCCACATGACGGCCATTGGTGCCTCGGGATCACCTGCGGTGCTAGCCGAGATGATGACCTATCTGGGTTATCGCTGGCACCCTGAGTACACCGTCTATGAGGAGTACCAGGACTATAACCGAGAGCGATGCAGCGCCATCGTCCACCTCTACTCTCGGAGTCTGAGGTCCACTCTTGTGCTGCACACCGCACATGGTGTTGGAGTGACTATCGATATGGCAGTCCACGATGCTGCTTATGCTGCTCGACCGTCTTCGTGCTGAGTATCGAGTTGGACACCTCCCCTTGAGCACATTGCTATCGCGTCGATGTTGGTGAGGAGGTTACTACTGCTGCCTACTCCCTTTGTCACGAGAGCCCTTCTACCATCAAAACTTTGTTACGCATGCGATGGGTTGGATCGAGCTAACGAGCTCTTCGCCACGAGTTGTACATCACCCGTCGGCACCTCTACCGTGCTCGGCGCTGATGCACCCTTTATCCGATCCGGAGAGCTGCGCGTTCTGCGATCTACCCAGCCAGGACCGTGATGCCCCGGGGTGTCGGTTGGCGGGCGTGGGAGGCTACTCTCCGCACTTGGCCCTCTTACGCCACGGGCGTCGGATTCAGCACGAGTATCCGCGGGCCCCAGTCAGCGGCGTGGAGGACTATCCGCTGCCGCACTATCGACTTTCGGGCTACAGCTACCTCCGCGATGCCGCGTGGGACTGATGTAGACTTGTTTGTTAGTGTTAGATGCATTCGCGCGAGCACTGCGTGCCGCCTATGATGTAGTAGTCTATGTCCTGGACTCTATGTATCGAACTCTATGCATGATTCCTTTTGTAAGATATGCCAACTACTATGTAGTTTCTATCGTGCTGTTTTCGTTATGCATGTTTCATCATGAATGATTCTTATCCTTTGCATAACTTCTCAAATGCTGAACTACCCCTGTTATATAATAGCAGGATGGCTAGGCCAGCTGGTCGTGGTCGTGGTGGCAACTTCCCACCACCACCTGAGTACATGGCTGGTATGATCCAACAGCTTGAGATGAATCGCCAGTTCATGGAAAACATGATGGCTCAGTTTCCTCGCCCCAATATGAACCAGCACCCAAACGGAACAACTCTGCAGGATTTCATACGCCTGAACCCCAGCGTGTACCGCAGCTCAATTCAGCCGCTGGATGCTGATTACTGGCTCCGTGACATCACCTATGAGATGGAGTCTGCTGATGTAGCCCCTGCCAGCTATGTTACTTTTGCTTCCTTCTTCTGAAGGGACCCACAGCTCAATGGTGGGACAGCCACAGGCGTACTCTGCCGATTGGAACACTCATCACTGGCGGACTTCCAAGCTGCTTTCCGTGCCGCTTCATCCCTCAAGGGTCATGGACGAAGAAGCGTGAGTTCGCAACCTCACCCAAGGCAACAAGGCTGCCGAAGCTTATCGGCGAGAGTTCTTGGACTTGTCTCGCTATCTTGAAGAGGATATTGCAAGCGATGCACGCAGACGGGAGAAGTTCGTGGCGGCCTTCAACGACATCAAGCTCGCACTTCTAGTGCGACTTTGCTGATTTCGCCACCTTGGTGAACAAAGCTATCAATGTCGAAACTGGTCTGCAGGAATACCAGAGCTCTAACAGGCGCAACCGTGACACGGGCTCATCTTCGGGCCCGTCCTCGCAGAAGCGCAAGATATGGATTCCCAACAGTATGTACCAGCCGAATGCACCTGCTCCAAGGCAGAACTATGCTGCACCTCGTCTGCCTACAACTAAGCAGCCAAAGCTTCCAGCTCCACCACCCCAAGCTCCTGTTCCCACCCCCAATAATGGCTTGTGCTTCAGGTGCGGACAACCAGGACACCGTGCTAGAGAATGCAACCAGAACCAGAATCAGCTGGCCCTTCCAGCAGCTGGCCGTGGAAACACCCAGAACCGCAACAACACTGCCAAGTCTTATGGTCAAGCTCAGGCCAACCACGTTGATCTGAACGAAGCTCAAGACCAGCCTGCTACTGTGATGGGTACACTCCTCGTAAATTCAGTACCTGCATCTATTTTATTCGATTCAGGAGCATCGCATTCATTCATGTCTGAAGACTTTGCATACAAGCACGACGTTAAGTGTGAGGAGATGAACTCTTGGTAGTGGTAAAAACCCTTGGGACAATGTCAAACCTCCATGGTTGGCGTCGGCGTCCCGTGGAAATCGAAGGGTTGGAATTCTATGCCTCCCCATTATCACGAAGGCGTCTAACATCGACCTCATTTTGGGGATGGATTGGTTGAAAGCGCATCTGCGTCAATCGTTTGCGCCACTAAGACCGTCCATCTGCTACACCCTTCGATGAAATAATAAGCTACAATGCTAAATGCGGTTCAGGATGCGAGGCAAGGCTCTATGCATTGAATGCATTGAACGCCGCACCCCTCGAGGGCATTGAAAACATCCCTGTCGTTTGCGATTTCCAAGACGTCTTTCCTGAAGAACTTCCAGGTATTCCCCCTGCTAGAGCTGTCGAATTCGTCATCGACTTGAAACCAGGCACCACTCCTATAGCCAAGCGACCCTACAAGATGCCGCCACATGAACTCCTTGAGATCAAGGAGGAAATCGACAAATCTCTTCAAAGTGGTTTCATTCGCCCAAGTTGCTCACCTTGGGGAGCACCTTCTCTCTTTGTCAAGAAGAAGGATGGGACAAACCGATTGGTCTAAGACTACCGTCCCATAAACCAAGCTACCATTCAGAATAAGTATCCTCTTCCTCGGATCAATGATCTTTATGATCAACTGGCTGGTTAAATCGGTGTTCTCGAAACTTCGACTTGAGGTTGGGTTACCACCAGATCCGTGTTCGTGAGGAGGATATCCCCAAGACCGCATTCGTGACTCGTTATGGTTCATACGAGTACCTTTGTCATGTCTTCGGCTTAACCAATTCTCCAGCCACCTTCTCCCGCTTGATGAACTATATATTCATGGATTACCTCGACAAGTTAAATGCGTGGTTTATCTGGATGATATCTGATATTCTCCAAGAATGAAGAAGAACATCTGAACATCTTCGTCTTGTCTTTGGAAAAGCTACGAGAGCATCAGCTCTATGCCAAGTTCTCCAAGTGTGAATTTTAGCTTCCGAAGTAACCTATCTTGGGCATGTCATCTCTAAGGATGGTATTGCCATCAACCTGAACGAGTTCAGGCTATTCTCGATTGGACTCCTCCGAAGAGCGTTAAGCAAGTCGAAGTTTTTCGGTCTCGCTTGACTATGGCCGTCGATTAAATCGAGAACTTCTCCAAGATTGCAAGGCCTCTGACTAACCTGTTTCATAAGGGCGTCAAATTCCAATGGACAGATAAGTGTCAGGAAAGTTTCCAGGCACTCAAAGACAAGTTGACTTCTGCCCCAGTGCTAGATCCTCCTGATACTAAGAAGGACTTCGTCATTTACTGCGACGCTTCTCGTCAAGGTTTAGGCGGTGTCCTAATGCAAGAGCGCAAAGTGGTTGCTTATGCCTCTCGACAGTTGCGCCCTCACGAAGAGAACTACCCAGTTCACGACCTCGAGCTTGCTGCTGTCATTCATGCACTGAAGAAGTGGCGACATTACCTTCTCGGTAATCGTTGCGAGATCTTCACCGACCACCAAAGTCTGAAGTATCTGTTTACTCAGCCAGACCTGAACCTCCGTCAGCAGAGATGGATGGAGACTGTTGCAGACTTTGATTTGGGTATTTCTTATACGCCAGGCAAGGCTAATGTAATGGCTGATGCCTTGAGCCGCAAGTCTTACTGCAACCACCTTCAGGTTCACAAAGTTCAGCCATCACTTGTCGAAGAATTCAGAAAGCTGAACCTCCATATTGTTCCTCCGGGTGCACTCGCTCCCCCTCCTCCGGAGTTCCGCAAGATGAATCTCCGCGTTGTTCCCCAGGGTTCCCTCTATACCCTGGCTGTTGAACCCGATCTCGTGGGCGCCATAAAGACAATGCAGGGATTTGACTCTGAAGTCTACAAGATTAAGCAAGAGATCAAAAAAGGAAATCCCTCATCCTTCACTATTGCTGATGATGGCGCCTTGTACTTCAAAGACCGCCTAGTGGTGCCGTGTAAGAAGGAAAACCTGAATATGACTCAGAAGGTTATGAAGGAAGCTCATGATCGCCTCTATGTATCCATCCTGGCAGTACAAAGATGTATCAAGACATTAAATCCGAGATTACGGTGGTCTAATATGAAGCAGGACATTGCTCGCTATGTTTCTGAGTGTGACGTTTGCCGTCGTATCAAAGCAGAACATCAAAGGCCTGCTGGAACTCTGCAACCTATCTCTATTCCGGAATGGAAATGGGACCATGTTGAAATGGACTTCGTCACTGGATTTCCCAAATCGCAGAAAGGTAATGATGCTATTCTTGTCGTCATTGGTGGCTTTCTAAAGTTGCTCATTTTCTAGCGGTCGAAAAGCGATCCTTTGCTAGTCAGCTTGCAACTCTCTATATGTCGAGAATTGTTTCACTTCACGGTATTCCACTGGTTATCGATTCGGACCGTGGTAGCTTATTCACTTCAAGATTACGGGCAAGTTTTCAAGAAGCTATGGGTACTCATTTATCTTTCGATCTGCGTTTCATCCATGATCTCAAGGGCAAGTTGAGCGTGTCAACCAAATTCTCGAAGACATGCTTGAGCTTGTGTCGTTCTTTCGGCAAGAAATGGGAGGAATCTCTCCGTATCTGAGTTCTCTTATAATAATAGCTATCAAGCTAGTGCGAAGATGGCCCCCTTGAAGTGTTATATGGGCGAAAGTGCGAACCCCTCTGAACTGGTCGAAGCGGGGGCGTCCACTCTTGGTCCGGATATTATCAACATGCCGAAGAACAAGTCCGCATTATTCGCGAGAATCTCAAGACTGCTCGATCACGTCAAAAGAGTAATTATGACCGTCATCACAAAGACATGGTCTATCAACTTTGGCGAAAAGGCCTATCTTCGCGTTACACCAATGAAGGGTGCTCACCGCCGGGATCAAGGGCAAGCTAGCTCCTCGCTATATTGGCCCATTCACTAATACGGAAAGGCGTGGAAAAGTGGCTTATCAGCTGGAACTTCCGTCGAACCTTTCTCGGGTTCACGATGTGTTCCACGTGTCACAACTCGGCGCTGCTTCAAGGACCCAATCCGAGCGATGGACCATGAAGTGCTCGGTGCAGCAGGACCTCTCCTATAAAGAGCATCTGGTCCGCATTCTCGACCAAGCTGAACGCCGCACACGTCGGAAGGCGATCAAGTTCCTCAAAGTCCGATGGTGAATCACTCGAAGGCGAAGCCACACAGGAGCGAGGATCGTCTTGAGATGAATACCCGCACTCTTTCCTTCTACCTCCTAAATCTCGGGGCGAGATTTCTTGTAATGGAGGAGATTTGTAACACCGGATGATTAAGCAACAGTAATCACCTCGATTCTTGTGACTAAACTCACGTTGATTGAACCGGTCTAAATCAAATTCAAAACAAAAGCAAGCGATAAAAGTTTTCAAAAACTAAAACTAAAATGTTCAGGGGTTGTCAAAAATAACAAAGCTAATTATGGTGGGGTGCACACATTTTTGTAAAGTGTTTTGGTATTTTAAATAAAATAAAACAGAAAAGAAGAAAATAAGAAAAAGAAAAATTAAAACAAAAAGAGTGGAAACCCAACAGGCCAACTGGGCCAGCCCCCCCCCCCTGCCCAATCGGCCAACCCAAGGCCGGCCCAACGCCGCCCCACTTATCCCCCCCCCGGCGGTGGAAACCCTAGCCGCATCCCCATTCGCCCCACCCCGATCCCTTCCTCCTCCCCCGCCTGATCTAGATCGGGGCCTTCCCGTCGCGCCCAGGCAGCGACCCCGCCGCCCGACCGCGTCGCCCCTCTCCCCTCGCCCCTCGCGCCGCCTGGATCCCCCTCCCACGTCGCCCCACCTTGCGAGGCCCTCGCCGCCACGGGTCGTGCAAACCCCACGCCGCCTCACCGGATTCGCCCCGACGCCGGTCGGCCGCCTCCCCGCCCTCCTCCTCACCGGACGACCACGAGCGCCCCCGAGCCCGCCTCCTAGACCCCGCGTCCCCCAGTGAGCTCTCCCTCTCCCCCTCGGGCCCCTCGCTCCCCTCTCCCCTCCCGAACGCCGCCGTCGCCCCGGGCCTCCCGTCGTCGCTCGGCCGCCCCGCCAGCGGCCACCCATGATGCGCCGCCCGCGGCCACGCCGTCCCCCACCTCCCTCTCCCTCCTCCTCGCCCGGCGCGCTCTCCCCCTCCGCCGCACCGGGCGCCCCGCGCCCTTGGGACTCAACGCTGGCGCCCCGGTGACCAAGCAGTCACGGGCCGAGCCCGTGAGGCTCGGCGCGCCGCTAAACCCCTCCCGACCCCATGCACGCCCAGACGGAGACCGAACCTCCTCGCCGCCTCCGCCGCTCGCCGGCGCCGTTCCGGCCGAGTCCGGCCGACCCCCTTGCCCCCATCGGACGCGCCGCCCTCTCCCCTTCGAGCAGCCGCCCAGCGCCCGTTTGGCCACCGAGCACGAAGTCCGTGAGCTCCGGCACCCCCCTCCGCAGTAGCCAGGGGCCAACTCCGCCCCTGCCGGCGTGGCATGGCACAGGGCCCCGCTGGCCATCGGTGATGAGCCCAGGGGCCCCCCCTCTCGCTCTGTTGACTCGGTCGATTAGGTGACTGCACCATTGCCATCGACATGGGGGCCCCAGCCCAAAGAACATTTTTAGAAATAAAAAAATGGAAAAGGAAAATGAAAATTAAATAAATATAAATAAAAATAAAAATGAATAATAATAATTTAATTAATTAATTAATTAATTAAGTAAATAATTAATTTAATTAATCCTGATTAATTAAACCTAATGACTAATTAACCTAATTAACTATTGTTAATTAAACTAAACTAGGTTAATTAGTTAACGATGTATGATTATGACAGGACCCACATGTCGGGTTGACCTAGTCAACCCTGTTGATTCTTGACGTCGGCATGACGTCATCTTGGCGTCATAAATACATTTTTTCGAATTAATTAATTAATTAATTAAATTCCGAAATTAATAAAATCTTTAAAAATCATATCTTTTAATCCGTAACTTTCGGTTAAAATATTTTCAACATGAAAGTTGCTCGAGCGGCGTGGCGAATCCGGATCGCAGTCCATTCGTCCGCCACACCCTCTAACCTATCGAACCTGCAACTTTCCCCTCGGCTCCTCTGCTTGAAAACACGAAACAGGAATACTTTCCGGATGTTTCCCTTAACCATACCACCTCATCCCACGTTAGAACACGCCTAGAATCGCTTCGACATGTCATGCATCGATATGCATCTGTTTACTTTGTATTCATTGTTTCTTCCCCTCTTCTCTCCGGTAGACTACGAGACCGACAGCTGCGGTGGCGGTTCGACTACGGTGTTGTGACCCTCTCTCTTGCGAGCAACCAGGCAAGCCCCCCTTGATCACGGATATCGCCTACTCTTATCTACACTGCTTGCATTTGAGTAGTGTAACATATTCTTGCTTTTGAGATACTCCTATCTTGCTTTGCATAGCTTTGTCCTTGTTACCCTTGTTGTTACCTTTACCTGCAATCCTATATGCTTAGTATAGGATGCTAGTACTTTCATCTGTGGCCCTACATTCTTGTCCGTCTGCCGTGCTATACTATCGGGCCGTGATCACTCGGGAGTTGATCACGGGTATATACTATATACTTATACATGATACATGTGGAGACTAAAGTCGGGTCGGCTGATGGAGCACCCGCGAGTGGATCTTTGAGGCGGAGCTGCAGGGCAGGTTGAGACCGCCTAGGAGAGAGGTGGGACTGGCCCTGTTTGGCGTTCGCGGTTACTTAACACGCTTAACGAGGTCTTGGTATTTGATCTGAGTTGTCTACGAGCTTATACGCACTAACCATCTACGCGGGAGTAGTTATGGGTATCCCGGCGTCGTGGTATGAGCGAAGCACTTGAGGCGTCGTGACGAGGCGGCGCGCCGGATTGGACTGGAGCGCTGATGGGCTAGGTCTGCTTCGGACGCGACGCATAGCGTGCAGGTGTGCTCACGGCGATGGGCCCGGACCCTGGCGCTTAGGTTTAGACGGCGTGTTGGCCTCTCTGTTGTGCCTAGGTGGGGCTGCGGCGTGTTGATCTTCAGCGGCGGGCATGACCCGGAAAGTGTGTCCGCCAAATGGGATCAAGCGTCTTGGGTAAGATGGTGCACCCTGCGGGAAGTTAATCTATTGAATAGCCGTGATCTTGATAACAGGGCGACTTGGAGTTGTACCTTGAGCTTATGACAACTAGAACCGGATACTTGATAAAACACACCCTTCCAAGTGCGGATACAACGGTGTTCGCTCTCTCGGGGATATGAGGAGGGATGGCGGGTAGGATTATTGCTATGTGATGTTACTTGGAGGACTTGATTGTCCTTTTCTACTGTTGCAAGGCAGGTGTCGAGCGTAGTCTTCGTTAAGACTAGCTATCCCCTCTTATTACGGCTTTCTGCGTTCGGTCCACCGATATGGCCCTTTACACATATATCCATGCATATGTAGTGTAGCTCCTTGCTTGCAGTACTTTGGATGAGTACTCACGGTTGCCTTGTTCCCCTTTTCCCTACCTCTACTCGATTGCTGCAACAGACGATGGAGCCGGGGCAGACGCCACCGCCTATGGCGACTACTGCTGCGGAGGTGCCTACTACTACGTGCAGCCAGCGGCGACCAGGAGTAGCTTAGGAGGATCGAGGCGGAGGCCTGCTCCTCTTCGATCTGTATCCCAGTTTGTGCTAGCCATCTTATGGCAACTTGATTAACTTATGCGTACTCAGATATTGTTGCTTCCGCTGACTTCGTCTATGATCGAGCACTTGTATTCGAGCCCTCGAGGCCCCTGGCTTGTATTATGATGCTTGTATGACTTATTTTATTTGTAGAGTTGTGTTGTGATATCTTCCCGTGAGTCCTTGATCTTGATCGTACACATTTGCGTGCATGATTAGTGTACGATTAAATCGGGGGCGTCACATTTTTGCAATAAGTATATGAGTTCTTTATGACAAATGTTGAGTCAATGGATTATACGCACTCTCACCCTTGCACCATTGCTAGCCTCTCTTGTGCCGCGCAACTTTCGCCGGTACCATACACCCACCATATATCTTCCTGAAAACAGCCACCATACCTACCTATTATGGCATTTCCATAGCCATTCTGAGATATATTGCCATGTAACTTTCCACCGTTCTGTTTATTATGACACGTGTCATCATTGTCATATTGCTTTTGCATGATCATGTAGTTGACATCGTATTTGTGGCAAAGACACCTTCATAATTCTCTCATACATGTCACTCTTGATTCATTGCATATCCCAGAACACCGCCGGAGGCATCCACACAGAGTCGTATTTTGTTCTAAGTATTGAGTTGTAATTCTTGAGTTGTAAGTAAATAAAAGTGTGATGATCTTCATTATTAGAGCATTGTCCCAAGTGAGCAAAGGGTGATGGAGACTATGATTCCCCCACAAGTCGGGATGAGACTCTGGACTTTATGAAAAATAAAAGAGGCCAAAGAAGCCCAAATAAAAAAAGAGGCCAAAAAAGCCCACCAAACTAAAAAAAATGAGAGAAAAAGAGAGAAGGGACAATGTTACTATCCTTTTCCACACTTGTGCTTCAAAGTAGCACCATGATCTTCATGATAGAGAGTCTCCTATGTTGTCACTTTCATATACTAGTGGGAATTTCTCATTATAGAACTTGGCTTGTATATTCCAATGATGGGCTTCCTCAAAATTCCCTAGGTCTTCATGAGCAAGCAAGTTGGATGCACACCCACTTAGTTTCTTTTGTTGAGCTTGCATACACTTATAGCTCTAGTGCATCTGTTGCATGGCAATCCCTACTCACTCACATTGATATCTATTAATGGGCATCTCCATAGCCCGTTGATACGCCTAGTCGATGTGAGACTATCTTCTCCTTTTTTTGTCTTCTCCACAACCAACATTCTATTCCACATATAGTGCTATGTCCATGGCTCACGCTCATGTATTGCATGAAAGTTGAAAAGGTTTGAGAACATCGAAAGTATGAAACAATTGCTTGGCTTGTCATCGGGGTTGTGCATGATTTAAATATTTTGTGTGATGAAGATAGAGCATAACCAGACTATATGATTTTGTAGGGATAGCTTTCTTTAGCCATGCTATTTTGAGAAGACACAATTGATTTGTTAGTATGCTTGAAGTATTATTGTTTTCATGTCAATATGAACTTTTATCTTGAATCATTTGGATCTGAACATTCATGCCACAATAAATAAAATTACATTTAGAATTATGCTACGTAGCATTCCACATCAAAATTTTTGTTTTTATCCTTTACCTACTCGAGGACGAGCAGGAATTAAGCTTGGGGATGCTTGATACGTCTCCAACGTATCTATAATTTTTTACTGTTCCATGCTATTATATTACCCGTTTTGGATGTTTATGGGCTTTACTGTACACTTTTATGTCATTTTTGGGATTAACCTATTAACCGGAGGCCCAGCCCAAATTGATGTTTGTTTGCCTATTTCAGTGTTTCGCAGAAAAGGAATATCAAACGGGGTCCAAACGGAATGAAACATTAGGGAGAGATCTTTTTGGAACAAACGCAATCCAGGAGACTTGGAGTGGACGTCAAGAAGCAGACAAGGCGACCGCGAGGGTCCAGGGCACGCCCTAGGGGGGTCGGCGCGCCCCCCACCCTCGTGGGCCCCTCGTGGCTCCCCTGACCGACTTCCTTCGCCTATATATATCTACGTACCCCGAAAACATCCAGGAGCACCACGAAACCCTATTTCCACCGCCGCAACCTTCTGTACCCATGAGATCCCATCTTGGAGCCTTTTCTGGCGCTCCGCCGGAGGGGGCATCGATCATGGAGGGCTTCTACATCATCGCCAAGGCCTCTCCAATGAGTTGTGAGTAGTTTACCACAGACCTTCGGGTCCATAGTTATTATCTAGATGGCTTCTTCTCTCTCTTTGAATCTCAATACAATGTTCTCCTCGATCTTCTTGGAGATCTATTCGATGTAACTCTTTTCGCGGTGTGTTTGTCGAGATTTGATGAATTGTTGGTTTATGATCAAGTTTATCTATGAGAAATATTTGAATCTCTTCTGAATTCTTTTATGTATGATTGGTTATCTTTGCAAGTCTCTTCGAATTATCAGTTTCGTTTGGCCTACTAGATTGATCTTTCTTGCAATGGGAGAAGTGCTTAGCTTTGGGTTCAATCTTGCGGTGTCCTTTCCCAGTGACAGCAGGGGCAGCAAGGCACATATTGTATTGTTGCCATCGAAGATAACATGATGGGTTTTATATCATATTGCTTGAGTTTATCCCTCTGTGTCATGTCATCTTGCCTAATGCGTTACTCTGTTCTTATGAACTTAATACTCTAGATGTATGCTGGATAGCGGTCGATGTGTGGAGTAATAGTTGTAGATGTAGAATCGTTTCGATCTACTTGTCGCATACGTGATGCCTATATACATGATCATGCTTATATATTCTCATAACTATGCACTTTTCTATCAATTGCTCGACAGTAATTTGTTCACCCACCGTAATACTTATGTTATCTTGAGAGAAGCCACTAGTGAAACCTATGGCCCCCGGGTCTATCTTCCATCATATAAGTTTTCAATCTACTTTATTTTGCAATCTTTATTTTTCAATCTATATCATAAAAATACCAAAAATATTTATCTTATCTTATTATGTCTATCAGATCTCACTTTCGCAAGTGGCCGTGAAGGGAAGGGATTGACAACCCCTTTATCGCGTTGGTTGCGAGGTTCTTGTTTGTTTGTGTAGGTACGAGGGACTTGTGCGTAGCCTCCTACTGGATTGATACCTTGGTTCTCAAAACTGAGGGAAATACTTATGCTACTTTGCCGCATCACCCTTTTGTCTTGAAGGGAACCCAACGCAGTGCTCAAGAGGTAGCAGCGTCGTCGGGGCAGGGTAGTTGCAGAGATGAAAATGAAAAAGCTAAGTGTTTGCTTATATATCAAAGAAATTGGTCCCGGTTCGTGGCACCAACCGGGACCAATGACCCCCTTCAGTCCCGGTTGGTGCCACCTACCGTGACCAAAGGTCAGTTTTCAGCAACCCAAAGGTCGGGAAGCAGAGGCCTTTGGTCTTGGTTGGTGGCACCAACCGGGACAAAAAGGGGGGCATTGGTCCCGGTTGGTGCCACGAACTGGGACCAATGCCGCCCTTTAGTCCCGGCTGGTGCCACCAACCGGGACCAAAGGCCATGTGTTGCCCGTGTCAAAGAGCTCGAGAGCGGTTTATAAGCGCTGCTGCGCCCACCCTCTCGAGCTCCTCTTAACTTCAGGCTTTCGGGCCTAACCTGCCACTGTGTGCCTGTGGGCCTACTGGGCCTGCTGCAGGCCTGAATCCTGGCCCATGATTCGGTTTCTAGTCGTATTCAGGCCATGGTGGCCTAGTAGGTGGCCCTTTTTTTTCTTTATTTATATTATTTTGTTTCTACCTACTGTTGCTATTTTTATTTATTTTATTAAAGTTTATTTATTTTACTTTATTAAAGTTTATTTGGTTTCAACTTATTTATTAAAGTTCATTTTTTTTCTACTTATTTATTTTCTTTTCTTTTTGCTTTTTATTTATTTTATGAAAATTCTTTTTGCTTTTAATGTTTTGTACAGAAAATACTTTGATAATTTTTAGTTGCATAAATTTTATATAATTTTAGTTTCAATAATACTAGAGGTTTATAAAAGCTTTTTGGTTGATTCCTTTAGCTATTAGAGTTTCATTAAAGTTTTCTAGTTCATTCTTTTTTCTATTAGAGTTTCATTAAAGTTTTCTAGTTCATTCTTTTAGTTTACTATTTTTGCTATTAGAGTTTCATAAAAGTTTTCCAATTCATTCGTTTTTATATTTGTTCATTCTTTGAGCTAAATGACCCTGAAATTGAAAAGCATTTCAAATGAACTCTGAAAAGGTTGAAAGTTGGCATGGCATCCTCATTTCACCCACATAGCATGTGCTAAAAAGTTGAGAGGGTTATGGCAAAAACTGGATGCACTTCGTGTACAAAACGGACTATTTGTTTCGAGGTATCAGGGTTTCGGACGAAAACTCGTCTGTTACAACAGGCATTTCATTTCTTCACATGTAATTTCATAATAGTCGTGGAGAGAAAGTATTCACTTTTTCTTCGCTTCTGTCCTTTTCTTATTGCACCGTAACTATGGATAATATTCATTGTTTAACAGGGTGCTTGGATCAGCCTTGACTTTGAAGGGAGGAATTTTCATGAAACTTTTCATAATCTTCGGATATGTCTGTCTTGCCCTACACTCTTGTGATGTCTCTCTTTCCTGAAAGAACTATGTGGCGCTTTGGATCATCGTATGATGTGTTCGCTTACTTATATTTTATTTTTCTCGGTTTGGTAGACAATGTCCTTCACATAGAAAACCTGCGCCACATCATTGGCTAGGACGAACGGTTCGTCTGTGTACCCAAGATTGTTCAGATCCACTGTTGTCATTCCATACTGTGGGTCTACTTGTACCCCGCCTCCTGACAGATTGACCCATTTGCACTTAAACAAAGGGACCTTAAAATCATGTCCGTAGTCAAGTTCCCATATGTCCACTATGTAACCATAATACGTGTCCTTTCACCTCTTGGTTACTACATCAAAGCGGACACCGCTGTTTTGGTTGGTGCTCTTTTGATCTTGGGCGATCATGTAAAATGTATTCCCATTTATCTCGTATCCTTTGTAAGTTAATACAGTCGAAGATGGTCCCCTGGACAACGAGTACAGCTCATCACAAACAGTGTTGTCACCTCTGAGACATGTTTCCAACCAACTGCCGAAAGTCATGATGTGTTCACATGTAATCCAGTCGTCACACTGCTCTGGGTGTTTGGAGCGCAGATTGTTCGTGTGTTCATCGACATACGGGGTCACCAAGGTAGAGTTCTGTAGAACTGTGTAGTGTGCTTGAGACCAAGAATGTCCGTCCCTGCATATTATTGAGTCCCCTCCAAGTGTGCCTTTTCCAGTTAGTCTCCCCTCATACCGCGATTTAGGGAGACCAATCTTATTAAGGCCATGAATGAAGTCAACACAAAATCCAATGACATCCTCTGTTTGATGGCCCATGGAGATGCTTCCTTCTGGCCTAGCGCGGTTACGGACAAAATTCTTTAGGACTCCCATGAACCTCTCGAAGGGGAACATATTGTGTAGAAGTACGGGGCCCAGAATGACAATATCGTCGATCAGATGAACTAGGACGTGTGTCATGATATTGAAGAAGGATGGTGGGAACACCAGCTCGAAACTTACAAGACATTGTGCCACATCACGCCTTAGCCTTGGTAGGATTTCTGGATCGATCACCTTCTGAGAGATTGCATTGAGGAAGGCACATAGCTTCACAATGGCTAATCGGACGTTTTCCGATAGAAGCCCCCTCAATGCAAACCAGAAGCATTTGCGTCATAATCACGTGGTAGTCATGAGACTCTGGAACTTTTTCTCTGGCATATTTATTATTCCCTTTATATTCAACGAGAAGCCAGACGGGACCTTCATACCTAGCAGGCATTTAAAAAAGATTTCCTTCTCTTCTTTGGTAAGAGTGTAGCTGGCAGGACCTTCATACTGCCTTAGAGGCACGCTGTCTTTTTCGTGCAAACGTTGCAGGTCCTCCCGTGCCTCTGGTGTATGTTTTGTCTTCCCATACATGCCCAAGAAGCCTAGCAGGTTCATGCAAAGGTTCTTCGTCACATCCATCACATCGATTGAAGAGCGGACCTCTAGATCTTTCCAGTATGGTAGGTCCCAAAATATAGATTTCTTCTTCCACATGGGTGCGCGTCCCTCAGCGTCATTCAGAATAGATAGTCCGTCGGGACCCTTTCCAAAGATTACGTGTAAATCATTGACCATAGCAAGTACGTGATCACCGGTATGCATGGCGGGCTTCTTCCGGTGATCTTCCTCGCCTTTGAAATGCTTGCCTTTCTTTCAACATTGATGGTTGGTCGGAAGAAATCGACGATGGCCCACGTACACATTCTTCCTGCATCTGTCCAGGTATGTACTTTCGGTGTTAGCTAAACAGTGCATGCATGCGTGGTATCCGTTGTTTGTCTGTCCTGAAAGGTTACTGAGAACGGGCCAATCATTGATGGTTACAAAAAGCAATGCGTGCAGGTTAAATTCCTCCTGTTTGTGCTCATCCCACACACGTACAATGTTTCCATTCCACAGCTATAAAAGTTCTTCAACTAATGGCCTTAGGTACACATCAATGTCATTGCCGGGTTGCTTAGGGCCTTGGATGAGAACTGGCATCATAATGAACTTCCGCTTCATGCACATCCAAGGAGGAAGATTATAGATACATAGAGTCATGGGCCAGGTGCTGTGATTGCTGCTCTGCTCCCTGAAAGGATTAATGCCATCCGTGCTTAAACCAAACCATATGTTCCTTGGGTCACCTGCAAACTCAGCCCAGTACTTTCTCTCGATTTTTCTCCACTGCGACCCGTCAGCGGGTGCTCTCAACTTCCAGTCTTTCTTACGGTCCTCACTGTGCCATCACATCAACTTGGCATGCTCTTTGTTTCTAAGCAGTCGTTTCAACCGTGGTATTATAGGAGCATACCATATCACCTTCGCAGGAACCCTCTTCGTGGGGGGCTCGCCATCAACATCACCAGGGTCATCTCGTTTGATCTTATACCGCAATCCACCACATACCGGGCATACATTCAAATCCTCGTAAGCACCGCGGTAGAGGATGCAGTCATTAGGGCATGCATGTATCTTCTGCACCTCCAATCCTAGAGGGCATACGAACTTCTTTGTTGCATACGTACTGTCGGGCAATTCGTTATTATTGGAAGCTTCTTCTTCAATATTTTCAGTAGCTTCTCAAATCCTTTGTCAGGCACAGCATTCTCTGCCTGCCACTGCAGCAATTCTAGTACGATACCGAGCTTTGTGTTGCCATCTTCGCAATTGGGGTACAACCCTTTTTTGTGATCCTCTAACATTTGATCAAACTTTAGCTTCTCATTTTGACTTTCGCACTGTGTCCTTGCATCAACAATGACTCGGCGGAGCTCATCATCATCGGGCACATCGTCTGGTTCCTCTTGATCTTCAGCAGCTTCCCCCGTTGCAGCATCACCGTATTCAGGGGGCACATATTCCTCTTCTTCTTCGCTGTCTTCCATCATAACCCCTATTTCTCCATGCTTCGTCCAAACATTATAGTGTGGCATGAAACCCTTATAAAGCAGGTAGGTGTGAAGGATTTTCTTGTCAGAGTAAGACTTCATATTCCCACAATTAGGGCATGGACAACACATAAAACCATTCTGCTTGTTTACCTCAGCCACTTCGAGAAAATTATGCAGGCCCTTAATGTACTCGGAGGTGTGTCTGTCACCGTACATCCATTTCCGGTTCATCTGCGTGTATTATATATAGTTATGTGTGTCAAAAACAATTACAGATTGACATGGATAGATAATTAAGTGACCAAATTAATATAAGTTCTTCATCACATTAAAACCAAAGTTCATACATAGTTCTCATCTAACAACATATAGCTCTCCAGAGCATCTAATTAATTAAACCATACATTGAAACTATGTAAAACATGTCAATGCCAAAACAAATGCGATCATAATCGCAACCAAGGTAACAACTAATCCAATGGCATAATGATATCAAGCCTCGGTATGAATGGCATATTTTCTAATCTTCAAGCGCATTGCATCCATCTTGATCTTGTGATCATTGACGACATCCGCAACATGCTACTCCAATATCATCTTCTCCTCCTCAATTTTTTTATTTTTTACTTCTAGAAATTGTTTTCTTCTTCAACTAATTTTAACCTCTCGACAATAGGGTCGGTTGGAATTTCCGTTCACATACCTCCTAGATAAATAAAATCTATGTCACGGTGGTCGGCATAATTGTCATAAACAATAAATGAACCAAATAGTTATAAAGATAATATATACCACATCCGAATCATAGATAGGACGAGGGCCGACGGGGGCGGATACCAAAAGCATTGCACAATAAAATAAGAAGCAATAATAAAAGTAAGAAAATTATACAAGTATCTATCTAAACATACAAGTAAGAATTTTTTTTCCTTTCAGAAAGAAGATAAGAACAGTAGGCTCACCACGGTGGTGCCGGCGACGAGATCGGCGCGGGCGATCGACGGTGGTGAAGACGGGGACGGGACGTGACGGACCGCTAAACCTAGACAAATATTGAGGAAAATGGAGCTTGGAGGTCGAACTTGGAGAGGAGAAAGCTTAAGTAGTGTGGCTCGTTCATTCCATCGAACACCTCGTGTGCATAGGAGGTGAGCTAGAGCACCACAAAGCCCTCTCCCCTCGCCGGCCAGAAAAAACAGAGTAGTGTGCTCTGCTCTTACGCGAGGGGTATATATAGGCACATCATTGGTCCCAGTTCATGGCTTGAACCGGTACTAAGGACCAGCCTTTTGTCCTGTTTCAAGCCACCAACCAGGACCAATGGTGGTGGGCCAGGAGAGAGGCCCATTGGTCCCGGTTCATCCCACCAACCGGGACCAATGGGGCCAGACGAACCGGGACCAATGCCCCCACGAGGCCCCGCAGGTCCCCTGGCCTGACGAACCGGGACCAATGGGCCAATGGGTCCCGGTTCATGACGGAACCAGGACTAATGGGCTTATCTGGCCCGAACGAAAGCCCTGTTTTCTACTAGTGTAAGGATTGTTTTGTGGATCAACTATTCTACTCACAGCGGCTGTATTTCTCTAAATTTCATGCAAAAATATTTCTGGAAAGCATAGAAGCACACTATAGGGAGTGCGTTATGGAGGCGAGGTGATTGTGGAAGAAATATTTGGTGCAAGATAATATTCACCTCATGGGTGCTCATAACACGTACAGGGGTAGTTCCGTCCACGGCAAGAACCCTAATTACATCTTACATACATGGGAGACAAGTGGGACAACTACACCTAATACATGTACGTATACATATGGAACAAACACAAACATCCGTCAACCCCCCCCCCCCACCCCACCCATGCAGTCGAAGCATCGTGCCAGGTGATTCACGTGTTGATTTCCCACATGAAGCTTAACAATGATGAACGGCAGTCATGCTCCATCAGCGGGCCCATCAAGGAGGATACCAGGAACCCGTTGACCCTCGCGGCCATGTCCATGTCGATGATCACCTTGCTCAGCCCCCGGCCAATTACTTAGATCTTCCTGCCACTGGCCACGAGCTCACACAATGGGCGCGTGAGCTTGTCCGACAGCCTGCCGATTGTCACCTACTCATTGGTCTCGTTTAGCCACATCAATAGATTTGTGCAGAGGGACTGGTCAAGCATGTAGAGCATCCCATCAACGACGACCGTCTGGCCGGATCAGCGCAGGGCGATCACAAGTACATTCTGTTCTAGGATGCCTTGTGGATGGTCACCAGCTCACCAGCCAATGCCACTAATTTGACAGTGCCAGGGGTGAGCATCGGGTTCTTGTGCGAGCACCAGGAGTTCTAGAACCCTAAATGTCCCAGGAGTTAGGTGACTTGTCTATCAAACCAAGCCCACCAACAGTTTGCTTCGATTGAATTGGAGATTTTACGCAGTATATGTCCCTTCAAAACCCATATTGTCTGAAATTCCAGGCATGGTGCTGAAGGATGCTTGGACCAACTATGAGGATAAGTTAGGAGTACATTAAACTCGGATCGCTGTAGGCCAGCAAGATGAAACATGATTTGATTCTGCATCAATGTTTTCCAAACATTCTGAGATGTTCTATGGCCAAGCTAAACATTTATTCCGGTGCAGACGAGGACATTGTTTTATTTTGCAGTGAGAAACTGATAACACTAACCTGTCCAGCTGTCACTACCGGACTCGCCCACTAAGCCGACGGCCTGGGTTCTATGCCGACGGAAGCCGTCGGCATATCCCCGTCGGTATAGGAAAGCCGTCGGCATAGGCACATATGCCGACGACGTCCGTACGGCCGTCGTCATATCATCGCAGTCGGCAGTGATTTTCACCTGAAGGCAACGGACGGCGCCGTCAAACACGCTGACAAACCACGGGCTGCCACGTGGCATGGATATGCCGACGGCTCGACCGTCGGCATATCTCTACCACATGGCAGCCTCTGGGAGCTCCTGGCAGCAGGGATATGCCGACGGCTTGGCCGTCGGCATATCCTAGCCACATGGCAGCCATTGGGCCGTCCTGGGCATATCTATGCCGTCGGCATAGATCTGTGCTCTTTTTTTATTTTCTCTGTTTTCTCTGTTTCAATTCATTTTGACAGCATTTCAAACCAGAAAATATGGGATTATGCAGAAATATGACAGTTCATCATCTAAAGATACTCAAGATCATCATCATCATATAAATATACTCAAGTTCATCATCTAAAGATCATCATCGGGGAAACTTCATGAACATAAGTAGTGCAAGACATGAACCATCATCATCGTCTAAAGAATCTAACAAGTAGGAGCATGAAAAGTATGGCACGACGGCCACATGCACGGGTATCTGATGACCCACAAGTGTAGGGGATCTATCGTAGTCCTTTCGGTAAGTAAGAGTGCCGAACCCAACGAGGAGCAGAAGGAAATGACAAGCGGTTTTCAATAAGGTATTCTCTGCAAGCACTAAATTATCGATAACAGATAGTATTGTGATAAGGTAATTCGCAACGGGTAACAAGTAACAAGAGTAAATAAAGTGGAGCAAGGTGGCCCAATCCTTTTTGTAGCAAAGGACAAGCCTGGACAAACTCTTATATAGAGAAAAACGCTCCCGAGGTCACATGGGCATTATCGTCAAGCTAGTTTTCATCAAGCTCATATGATTCGCGTTCATTACTTTGATAATTTAATATGTGGGTGGAACGGTGCTTGGGTACTGCCGTTTCTTGGACAAGCATCCCACTTATGATTAACCCCTATTGCAAGCATCCGCAACTACAAAAGAAGTATTAAGGTAAACCTAACCATAGCATGAAACATATGGATGCAAATCAGCACCTTACGAAGCAACGCATAAACTAGGGTTTAAGCTTCTGTCACTCTAGCAACCCATCATTTACTTATTACTTCCCAATGCCTTCCTCTAGGCCAAAACAATGGTGAAGTTTCATGTAGTCGACGTTCACAAAACACCACTAGAGGAGAGACAACATAAATCTCATCAAAATATCGAATGAATACCAAATTCACATGACTACTTATAGAAAGACTTCTCCCATGTCCTCAGGAAAAAACGTAACTACTCACAAATCATATTCGTGTTCATAATAAGAGGGGTATAAATATGCATATAGGATCTGAACATATGATCTTCCACCGAATAAACCAACTAGCGTCAGCTACAAGGAGTAATCAACACTACTAGTGACCCACAGGTACCAATCTGAGGTTTTGGGACAAAGATTTGATACAAGCTATGAACTGGGGTTTGAGAGGAGATGGTGCTGGTGAAGATGTTGATGGAGATTGACCCCCTCCCGCTGAGAGGATCTACGGTGATGACGGTGGTGATGATTTCCCCCTCCCGGAGGGATGTTTCCCGGCAGAACAGCTCCACTGGAGCCCTAGATTGGTTCCGCCTCGTGGCGGCGCTGTTTCATCCTGAAAGCTTGCTTATAATTTTTTAGGGTAAAAGACTTCATATAGCAAAAGATGGCCACCGGAGGACCGCGAGGGGGCCCATGAGGCAGGGGCGTGCCCAGGGGAGTAGGGCACGCCCCCCACCCTCGTGGCCAGGGTGTGGGCCCCCTCTGGTACTTTCTTCACCCAGTATTTTTATTAATTCCAAAAAATAACTTTCGTGGAGTTTTAGGACTTTTGGAGTTGTGCAGAATAGGTCTCTAATATGTGCTCCTTTTCCAGCCTAGAATTCCAGCTGCCGCCATTCTCCCTCTTCATGTAAACCTTGTAAAATAAGAGAGAATAGGCATAAGTATTGTGACATAACATGTAATAACAGCCCATAATGCAATAAATATCGATATAAAAGCATGATGCAAAATGGACGTATCAGTATCATCCTCGACATCAGGCAAGACCACCGCCGCTAAAACCACCACCGCAAAGACCACCACCGCCAAAACCACCACCGCCAAGACCACCTCCGCCAAAACCGCCACCGCCAAGACCAGCACCACTCTGCCAGATCAGAATGAATGGGGTCGACGAAGCAGGAGTCGAGCCACCGGTCCCCTACATGTTTGAGAGAAGATTCTAATGGTAAATATGATATGGTAGTGTTGAATGAACCAGAACTAGTTTGTCAGTAGTTAGGCAAATGTACTAACCGGACTATCACTGCCTAGTGTCACCCATTCATCGAACATGGGCACGTGTGGGGTTTCTCCCGCAGGTGGTGGTGGGGGTCCGATTTGTGGTGGATCCGTACGGTTACTCCAAGACGCCAACATACCTTGGATGTTAGTTAAACAAGCAAACTAGAAGGTCAGAAGGAATGAAAGTGCAAAATTTTAGCTTGGTTTTAAGAGGGCAAAACTAACCGTCATCATCTGACGGTTGTAATCATCGTTTGCCTTCACTCATTGCAAGTACTCCCGCACCTCGAGATTCCTATGCTCGACAAAGACCTTATATGCCTACAAAATTTAGGTTGTCTCTAAGTGAGAAATGCTGAAAATAAACTGAGAAAGTTAGAGAGAAAGAAGATAAAGGGGAAGTACTTACAGCATGCTAGCGGGCTAAGGGAGGCTGCGAACGCCCCGTACTCTCTAACGGGCTTGGGTTGGTAACCCGGAGCCGTGTGTACAAGACTGAAGGAGTGATAAAGCCATTGAAACACGGATATCGGCCATGGGACTTCCCCTGGATGGCCACCACCGATGTGTCGTCGATCTAAAACTGGGCGACGTCAGGAACATGTGGATGCAACCTCTAAAATTGTTGAGTGTAAGACTCTAGGTGCTCCTCGGTTTTGCCGTAGTACTGGCTCTCGCCGTCCTTGCGATCACTCCGCTCGCGGGCCAGCTTCCACGACTCAATGTCTGAGAGTGGCCTCTTCAACTTGTCCTCCTGCAACGTCAAACAGAAGTTAGCCATACATAAGAACATGACGATAAAGAAAAACAAAAATGCATCATGCATATAGATATACCTTCATGGCCTTGAAGCCCTAGTGGTTCCTGTTGCCTTGGTCGTGTGTCTCGTCTTTTCCATGGTTAGCCTGGGCCTTGCTGCTCTTGGCAGCAAACTCTGCATGATCGTCGAGCCACCTATCCACCAAACTCGCCCATCTGTCATCCTTTCCATAGCACCAACAAGGAATAACCTATGCAAATTTTGGAAGCATGACATGTGAGCAAGAAACATATAATTGACTGCTTGAAACAATGAAAAGTCAGTAATAGTTACCTTCATGAACTGCTCCCTGCCCAAGGTAGGTCATTGCCTCTGCGCTTCAGTTTTGTTCATCTTTTTATGAAGGTAGGTGTGGTAGTACTGCGAGACGGCAACCCAGCACACATCGTACTGCAACTGACGAGCTTTCATTTTTGCAGCCGCAAGCAAGACCACGTCGGCTCTGGCCTTGTGCTCGTCAAGAACTCTATAGAGTTGTTGCAATCATGCATAAAACTAGAAGCAAACAAGGCATGAGTTGGGTGATTCAATGATAAACTATCAATGAAACTGAAGACAAGTGATTCAGAAGAGAACTTACCCAAAATTTGGTGATCTCGGCCTTAGCGGCCGTCCCGTACTCTGCGTGGTTGTAATTCTCGTAGTGGGCCCAGGTCGTGGCCAAAACCCGCAGCTCCATGTCCCTGTCTGGCCGCGGGTAGAATGGGCCCGGCCAAAACTCCTTCAACAGGACAGTGATAAGGCCGTTCGGTTTACAGCCCTTTCCGTGAAGGATCCAGTTCCTGCAAAAGAATCAAAGGATTGGCATATGTACAATAAGAAAATGTTGTCATGTGTTGAAAATATGATTGAGAGGCACTTACTCTGTCCCCAAGGAGCCACTTGTGCGCCTCGATAGAAGGTGGTGTAGGTACTCCGGCAGTACCACACAGCCACCCCTTCGGAGCACCTGGCGGCAAGTCACCCCACAACTCGGGGTCAACCTCCCCTCCACCACCCTCCTTGCGCTTCTCCTCCTCACTCCTCCTCCTCCTCCTCGGCCTCCTCCTCCTCGCCATCAGGAACATACTCCTCCTCCTCAGACTCAGAAGGTGCCTCAGTACAGGAGGGCATCAAAAAATACCCTCCTATTTCAGACACGGCCTGGAGTTTTTTGCCTCGGGTGCCTCTCCCCCACCTCGTCCTCCTCTAGGGGCTCTCCCCCCACCCCCTCCTCCTCTAGGGTCTCCTCCCCCAATCCCTCGACCTCCTTGTGAGGTGTCATCATCGCGTAGTCGGGGGACCTTGTGGGCTCATCCACTCCGAGTAAGTGATTTGAATTTGTTGAAGAAACCGGCGACGGTGAACTTGCCCATGATTAGCAAACCTGCATTAACAAGAGAATAAATTGTTGGGGAACGTAGTAATTTCAAAAAAATTCATGCGCACACGCAACATCATGGTGATGTATAGCAACGAGAGGGGAGAGTGTTGTCCACGTACCCTGTAGACCGAAAGCGGAAGCATTAGCACAACGCGGTTGATGTAGTCGTATGTCTTCACAATCCGACCGATCAAGTACCGAACGTACGGCACCTCCGAGGTCAGCACTCGTTCAGCTCGATGACGTCCCACGAACTCCAATCCATCAGAGCTTTGCGGGAGAGTTCCGTCAGCACGACGGTGTTTTGACGGTGTTGATGATGCTACCAACGCAGTGCTTCGCCTAAGCACTGCTACGATATTACCGAGGTGGAATCTGGTGGAGGGGGGCACCGCACACGACTAAGTGATCAAGAGATCAATTGTTGAGTCTAGAGGTGCCCCCTGCCCCCGTATATAATGTATCAAGGGGGAGGGGGCGGCCTGCCAGGAGGAGTGCGCGCCAGGGAGGAGCCCTACTTTTCCTAGTTGGAGTAGGAGGGGGAAAGGAAGGAAGAGAGAGGAGGAAGGAAAGGGGGGCGCCCCCCCTCCTTGTCCAATTCAGATAGAGGGGGAGGGGGCACGCGGCCTGCCCTGGTCGCCCTCCTCTTCTCCACTAGGGCCCATGAGGCCCACTAAACCCCCCGGGGTGTTCGGATAACACCCCGGTACTCCGGTATATGTCTGAAACCTCCCGAAACACTTCCGATGTCCGAACATAGTCATCCAATATATCGATCTTTACATCTCGACCATTTCGAGACTCCTCGTCATGTCCGTGATCATATCCGGGACTCCGAGCTACCTTAGGTACATCAAAACACAAAAATTCAAAATATCGATCGTCACTGAACTTTAAGCGTGCGGACCCTACGGGTTCGAGAACTATGTAGACATGACCGAGACACGTCTCCGGTCAATAACCAATAGCGGAACCTGGATGCTCATATTGGCTCCCACATATTCTACGACATAACAACATACGTTGTTCCCTTTGTCATCGGTATGTTACTTGCTCGAGATTCGATCGTCGGTATCTCAATACCTAGTTCAATCTCGTTACTGGCAAGTCTCGTTACTCGTTATGTAATGCATCATCCCGCAACTAACTCATTAGCTACATTGCTTTGAAGGCTTATAGTGATGTGCATTACCGAGAGGGCCCAGAGATACCTCTCCGACAATCGGAGTGACAAATCCTAATCTCGAAATACGTCAACTCAACAAGTACCTTCGGAGACACCTGTAGAGCACCTTTATAGTCACCCAATTACGTTGTGACGTTTGGTATCACACGAAGTGTTCCTCCGGTAAGTGGGAGTTACATAATCTCGTAGTCATAGGAACATGTATAAGTCATGAAGAAAGCAATAGCAACATACTAAACGATCAAGTGCTAAGCTAAAAAAATGGGTCAAGTCAATCACATCATTCTTCTAATGATGTGATCCCATTGATCAAATTATAACTCATATCTATGGTTAGGAAACTCAACCATCTTTGATCAATGAGCTAGTAAAGTAGAGGCATACTAGTGACACTATGTTTGTCTATGTATTCACACATGAATTATGTTTCCGGTTAATAAAATTCTAGCATGACTAATAAACATTTATCATGATATGAGGAAATAAATAATAACTTTATTATTGCCTCTAGGGCATATTTCCTTCGGTCTCCCACTTGCACTAGAGTCAATAATCTAGATTACACGATAATGATTCTAACACCCATGGAGCCTTGGTGCTGATCATGGTTTGCTCGTGGAAGAGGCTTAGTCAACGGGTCTGCAAAATTCAGATCCGTATATATCTTGCAAATCTCTATGTCTCCCACCTAGACTTGCTCCCGGATGGAATTGAAGCGTCTCTTGATGTGCTTGGTTCTCTTGTGAAATATGGATTCCTTTGCCAGGGCAATTGCACCAGTATTGTCACAAAAGATTTTGATTGGACCCGATGCACTAGGTATGACACCTAGATCGGATATGAACTCCTTCATCTAGACTCCTTCATTTGCTGCTTCCGAAGCAGCTACGTACTCCACTTCACACGTAGATCCCGCCACGACGCTTTGTTTAGAACTGCACCAACTGACAGCTCCACCGTTCAATATAAACACGTATCTGGTTTGCGATTTAGAATCGTCTGGATCAGTGTCAAAGCTTGCACCGACGTCACCATTTACGACTAGCTCTTTGTCACCTCCATAAATGAGAAACATATCCTTAGTCCTTTTCAGGTGCTTCAGGATGTTCTTGACCGCTGTGCAGTGATCCACTCCTGGATTACTTTGGTACCTCCCTGCTAAGCTAATAGCAAGGCACACATCAGGTCTGTTACACAACATTGCATACAAGATAGAGCCTATGGCTGAAGCATAGGTAACATTTTTCATTTTCTCTCTATCTTCTGCAATGGCCGGGCATTGAGTCTGAGTCAATTTCACACCTCGTATTACAGGCAAGAACCCTTTCTTTTCTTGATCCATTTTAAACTTTTTCAAAACTTTATCAAGGTATGTACTTTGTGAAAGTCCAATTAATCGTCTTGATCTATCTCTATAGATCTGGATGCCCAATATATAAGAAGCTTCACCGAGGTCTTTCATTGAAAAACTTTTATTCAAGTATCTTTTATGCTATCCAGTAATTCTATATCATTTCCAATCAATAATATGTCGTCCACATATAATATTAGAAATGCTACAGAGCTCCCACTCAGTTTCTTGTAAATACAGGCTTCTCCAAAAGTCTGTATAAAACCATATGCTTTGATCACACTATCCAAGCATTTATTCCAACTCCGAGAGGCTTGCACCAGTACATAAATGGATCGCTGGAGCTTGCACACTTTGTTAGCACCTTTTGGATCGACAAAACCTTCTGGTTGCATCATATACAACTCTTCTTCTGGAAATCCATTCAGGAATGAAGTTTTGACATCCATTTGCCATATTTCATAATCATAAAATGCGGCAATTGCTAACATGATTCGGACTGGCTTAAGCATCTCTACGGGTGAGAAAGTCTCATCGTATTCAACCGCTTGAACTTGTCGAAAACCTTTCGCAACAAGTCGAGCTTTGTAGAAAGCAACATTACCATCAGCGGCAGTCTTCTTCTTGAAGATCCATTTATTCTCGATGGCTTGCCGATCATCGTGCAAGTCAACCAAAGTCCACACTTTGTTCTCATATATGGATCCCATCTCAGATTTCATGGCCTAAAGCCATTTTGCGGAATCTGGGCTCGTCATCGCTTCCTCATAGTTCGTAGGTTCGCCATGGTCAAGTAACATGACCTCCAGAATAGGATTACCGTACCACTCTGGTGCGGATCTTACTCTAGTTGACCTACGAGGTTCGGTAGTAACTTGATCTGAAGTTTCATGATCAATATCATTAGCTTCCTCACTAATTGGTGTAGGTGTCACAGGAACCGGTTTCTGTGATGAACTACTTTCCAATAAGGGAGCAGGTATAGTTACCTGCTACGTCTTGAGGTTGCATTAGTTTTCCTTGAAGAGGAAAGGGTGATGCAGCAATAGTAGCGTAAGTATTTCCCTCAGCTTTTGAGAACCAAGGTATCAATCCAGTAGGAGGCTCCTCAAAAGTCCCACGCACCTACACAAACAAACAAGAACTCGCAACCAACGCAATAAAGGGGTTGTTAATCCCTTCACGGCCACTTGCGAAAGTGAGATCTGATAGAGATAGTATGATAAGATAAATATTTTTTTGGTATTTTATAATATAGATAGGAAAAGTAAAGATGCAAATAAAAGTAGACAGAAAGCGTATGACCCGGGGTCCATAGGTTTCACTAGTGGCCTCTCTCAAGATAGCATAGGTATTACGGTGGGTGAACAAATTACTGTCGGGCAATTGATAGAAAAGCGAATAATTATGAGATTATCTAGGCATGATCATGTATATAGGAATCACATCCGTGACAAATAGACCGACCACTGCCTGCATCTACTACTATTACTCCACACATCGACCGCTATCCAGCATGCATCTAGAGTATTAAGTTCATAAAGAACAGAGTAACGCATTAAGAAACATGACTTGATGTAGAGGGATAAACTCATGCAATATGATATAAACCCCATCTTTTTATCCTCGATGGCAACAATACAGTACGTGCCTTGCTGCCCCTGCTATCTCTGGGAAAGGACACCGCAAGATTGAACCCAAAGCTAAGCACTTCTCCTATTGCAAGAAAGATCAATCTAGTAGGCCAAACCAAACTGATAATTCGAAGAGACTTGCAAAGATAACTTAATCACACATAAAAGAATTCAGAGGATATTCAAATATTTCTCATAGATAAACTTGATCATAAACCCACAATTCACCGGATCTCGACAAACACACCGCAAAAAGAGTTACATCGAATAGATCTCCAAGAAGATCAAGGAGAACATTGTATTGAGATTCAAAGAGAGAGAGAAGAAGCCATCTAGCTAATAACTATGGACCCGAAGGTCTGTGGTAAACTACTCACAACTCATCGGAGAGGCTATGGTGTTGATGTAGAAGCCCTCCGTGATTCCCCCTCCGGCGGAGCGTCGACGAAGGCTCCAAGATGGGATCTCGCGGATACAGAAGGTTAAAGTGGTTGAAATAGTTTTTCGTGGTCGCTTCTGATGTTCTCAGGGTACATGGATATATATAGGAGGAAGAAGTAGGTCAGTGGACACCCAAGGGGCCCACGAGACGGGGGGCGCGCCTAGTAGGGGGGCGCGCCCTCCACCCTCGTGGCTTCCTCGATTGTTTCTTGACTTCCACTCCAAGTCCTATGGATCACGTTTGTTCCAAAAAGATCGCTCCCGAAGGTTTCATTCCGTTTGGACACCGTTAGTAGGTTAGTAGGTTAGTCCCAAAAATGATATAAAAGTGTAAAGTAAAGCCCATAAACATCCAAAACGGGTAATATAATAGCATGGAACAATCAAAAATTATAGATACGTTGGAGACGTATCAAGCATCCCCAAGCTTAATTCTTGCTTGTCCTTGAGTAGGTAAATGATAAAAACATAATTTTTGACGGGGAATGCTACCTAGCATAATTCTCTATGTAATTTTCTTTATGGTGGCATGATTGTTCAGATCCAAATGATTAAAGATAAAAGCTTATAAAACATAAAAATAATAATACTCGAAGCATACTAACAAATAATCATGTCTTATCAAAATAGCATAGCCAAAGCTTCATTTTCATTACACAAAATACTCCCATCATGCAAAACCCCGATGACGAGCCGAGCAATTGGTTCATACTTTTTAACGCGCTTCAACTTTTACAACTCTTACGCAATACATGAGCGCAAGCCGTGGACATAGCACTATGGTGGTATATGGTGGTGGTTGTAAAGACAAAAAGGGAGAAGATAGTCTCACATCAACTAGGCATATCAACGGGCTATGGAGATTCCCATCAATAGATATCAATGTGAGTGAGTAGGGATTGCCATGCAACGGATGCACTAGAGCTATAAATATATGAAAGCTCAACAAAATAAACTAAGTGGGTGTGCTTCCAACTCGCTTGCTCACGAAGACCTAGGGCATTTTGAGGAAGCCCATCATTGGAATATACAAGCCAAGTTCTATAATGAAAAATTCCCACTAGTATATGAAAGTGACAACACAAGAGACTCTCTATCATGAAGATCACGGTGCTATTATTTGGCCTTTCTCTTTTTTTTATTTGGCCTTTTTTTGGTGGGCTCTTTGGCCTCTTTTTTTTAAGTCCGAAGTCTCATCCCGACTTGTGGGGGAATCATAGTCTTCATCATCTTTTCCTCACTTGGGACAATGCTCTAATAATGAAGATCATCACACTTCTATTAATTTACAACTCGAGAATTACAACTCAAAACTTAGAACAAAATATGAATCTAAATGAATGCCTCCGGCGGTGTACCGGGATATGCAATGAATCAAGAGTGACATGTATGAAAATATATGAAGGTGGCCTTGCCACAAATACAATGTCAAATACATGATCATGCAAAGAGCAATATGACAATGATGGAGCGTGTCATAATAACGGAACGGTGGAGAGTTACATGGCAATATATCTCGGAATGGCTATGGAAATGCCATAATGGGTAGGTATGGTGGCTGTTTTTAGGAAGGTAAATAATGGGTGCATGATACCGGCGAAAGTTGCGCGGCACAATAGAGGCTAGCAAAGTGGAAGGGTGAGTGTGCGTATATCCATGGACTCACATTAGTCATAAAGAACTCATATACTTATTGCAAAAGTTTTATTAGCCCTCGAAGCAAAGTAATACTATGCATGCCCCTAGAGGGATAGATTGGTAGGAAAAGACCATCGCTCGTCCCCGACTGCCACTCATAAGGAAGACAATCAAAAGAGCACCTCATGACACAAATTTGTCACACAACTTTTACCATACGTGCATGCTACGTGACTTGCCAACTTCAGCACAAGTATTTCTCAATTCCATAATTATCCACTAGCATGACTCTAATATTACCACCTTTATATCTCAAAACAATTATCAAGCATCAAATTGATCCTAGTGTTTAATGCACTTTCTATGATATTTTTTATTATACCCAACTTGGATGCTCATCATTCTAGGACCAAATTTATAACCATAGCAAATACCATGCTGTTCTAAAACACTCTCAAAATAATATAAGTGAAGTACTGTGAAGCAAATTACTGTCAAGATAGCATAGGTATTAGGTGGCTGAACAAATTACTGTCAAGCAATTGATAGAAAAGCGAATAATTATGAGATTATCTAGGCATGATCATGTATATAGGCATCACATCAGTGACAAGTAGACCGACTCCTGCCTGCATATACTACTATTACTCCACACATCGACCGCTATCCAGCATGCATCTAGAGTATTAAGTTCATAAAGAACAGAGTAACGCATTAAGAAAGATGACATGATGTAGAGGGATAAACTCATGCAATATGATATAAACCACATATTTTTATCCTCGATGGCAACAATATAATACATGCCTTGCTGCCCCTGCTGTCACTGGGAAAGGACACCGCAAGATTGAACCCTAAGCTAAGCACTTCTCCTATTGCAAGAAAGATCAATCTAGTAGGCCAAACCAAACTGATAATTCGAAGAGACTTGCAAAGATAACTTAATCACACATAAAAGAATTCAGAGGAGATTAAAATATTTCTCATAGATAAACTTGATCATAAACCCACAATTCATCGGATCTCGACAAACACATCGGAAAAAGAGTTACATCGAATAGATCTCCAAGAAGATCAAGGAGAACATGGTATTGAGATTCAAAGAGAGAGAAGAATCCATCTAGCTAATAACTATGGACCTGAAGGTCTGTGGTAAACTACTCACAACTCATCGGAGAGGCTATGGTGTTGATGTAGAAGCCCTCCGTGGTTGATTCCCCCTCCAGCGGAGCGCCGACGAAGGCTCCATGATGGGATCTCGCGGATACAGAAGGTTACGATGGTGGAAATAGTTTTTCATGGTTGCTTCTGATGTTCTCGGGGTACATGGGTATATATAGGATGAAGAAGTAGGTCGGTAGACACCCGAGGGGCCCACAAGAGAGGGGGGCGCGCCCAGTAGGGGGGGCGCCCTCCACCCTCGTGGATTCCTTGATTGTTTCTTGACTTCCACTCCAAGTCCTCTAGATCATGTTTGTTCCAAAAAAGATCGCTCCCAAAGGTTTCATTCCGTTTGGACTCCGTTTGATATTCCTTTTCTTCGAAACACTGAAATAGGAAAAAAAACAGCAATACGGATGGGCCTCCGGTTAGTAGGTTAGTCCCAAAAATGATATAAAAGTGTAAAGTAAAGCCCATAAACATCCATAAGGGGTAATATAATAGCATGGAACAATAAAAAAATTATAGATACGTTGGAGACGTATCATTACCTCATCAAGTTCTACTTTCCTCCCACTCACTTCTTTCGAGAGAAACTCCTTCTCTAGAAAGGATCCATTTTTAGCAACGAATGTCTTGCCTTCGGTTATGTTATAGAAGTTGTACCCAACAGTTTCCTTTGGGTATCCTATGAAGACACATTTCTCCGATTTGGGTTCGAGCTTATCAGGTTGAAGTTTTTTCACATAAGCATCGCTGCCCCAAACTTTAAGAAACGACAACTTTGGTTTCTTGCCAAACCATAGTTCATAAGGTGTCGTCTCAACGGATTTTGATGGTGCCCTATTTAACGTGAATGAAGCCGTCTCTAAAGCATAACCCTAAAACTATAGTGGTAAATCAGTAAGAGACATCATAGATCGCACCATATCTAGTAAAGTACGATTACGACGTTCGGACACACCATTACGTTGTGGTGTTCCAGGTGGTGTGAATTGTGAAACTATTCCGCATTGTTTCAAATGTAGACCAAACTCGTAACTCAAATATTCTCCTCCATGATCAGATCGTAGAAACTTTATTTTCTTGTTACGATGATTTTCCACTTCACTCTGAAATTCTTTGTACTTTTCAAATGTTTCAGACTTATGTTTCATTAAGTAGATATACCCATATCTGCTCAAATCATCTGTGAAGGTGAGAAAATAACGATACACGCCGCGAGCCTCAATATTCATCGGACCACATACATCAGTATGTAAGATTTCCAACAAAACTGTTGCTCGCTCCATAGTTCCGGAGAACGGCGTTTTAGTCATCTTGCCCATGAGGCATGGTTCGCAAGTACCAAGTGATTCATAATCAAGTGATTCCAAAAGTCCATCAGTATGGATTTTCTTCATGCGCTTTACACCAATATGACCCAAACGGCAGTCCCACAAATAAGTTGCACTATCATTACCAACTCTGCATCTTTTGGCTTCAACATTATGAATATGTGTATCACTACTATCGAGATTCAATAAAAATAGACCACTCTTTAAGGGTGCATGACCATAAAATATATTACTCATATAAATAGAACAACCATTATTCTCAGATTTAAATGAATAACAGTCTCGCATTAAAAAAGATCCAGATATAATGTTCATGCTCAACGCTGGCACCAAATAACAATTATTCAGGTCTAAAACTAATCCCGAAGGTAGATGTAGAGGTAGCGTGCCGACGGCGATCACATCGACTTTGGAACCATTTCCACGCCAAGATCGTCACCTCGTCCTTAGCCAGTCCTCGCTAATCCGTAGTCCCTGTTTGAGTTGCAAATATTAGCAATGAACCAGTATCAAATACCAGTGCTCTGCGAGCTCTGGTAAGGTGCGCATCAATAACATGTATATCACATATACCTTTGTTCACCTTGCCATCCTTCTTATCCGCCAAATACTTGGGGCAGTTCTGCTTCAAATGACTACCGCTTGCAGTAGAAGCACTCGATCGCGAGCTTAGGTCCAGACTTGGGTTTCTTCTCTTGAGCAGCAACTTGTTTGCCGTTCTTTTTGAAGTTCCCCTTCTTCTTCCCTTTACCCTTTTTCTTGAAACTGGTGGTCTTGTTGACCATCAACACTTGATGCTCCTTCTTGATTTCTACCTCCACAGCCTTTAGCATTGCGAAGAGCTCGGGAATTGTCTTGTTCATCCCTTACATATTATAGTTCATCACGAAGCTCTTGTAGATTGGTGGAAGTGATTGAAGAATTCTGTCAATGACACTATCATCCGGAAGATTAACTCCCAGTTGAATCAAGTGATTGTTATACCCAGACATTTTGAGTATATGTTCACTGACAGAACTATTCTCCTCCATCTTGCGGCTATAGAACTTATTGGAGACTTCATATCTCTCAATCCGGGCATTTGCTTGAAATATTAACTTCAACTCCTGGAACATCTCATATGCTCCATGACGTTCAAAACGCCGTTGAAGTCCCGGTTCTAAGCCGTAAAGCATGGCACACTGAAATATCGAGTAGTCATCAGTTTTGCTCTGCCAGACGTTCTTAAGGTCGTCAGTTGCATCTGCAGCAGGCCTGGCACCTAGCGGTGCTTCCAGGATGTAATTCTTCTGTGCAGCAATGAGGATAATCCTCAAGTTACGGACCCAGTCCGTGTAATTGCTACCATCATCTTTCAACTTTGCTTTCTCAAGGAACGCATTAAAATTCAACGGAACAACAGCACGGGCCATCTATCTACAACAACGTAGACAAGCAAAATACTATCACGTACTAAGTTCATGATAAATTTAAGTTCAATTAATCATATTACTTAAGAACTCCCACTTAGATAGACATCTCTCTAATCATCTAAGTGATCACGTGATCCAAATCAACTAAACCATAACCGATCATCACGTGAAAAGGAGAAAGTTGGAAATATGCCCCAGAGGCAATAATAAAAGGATTATTATTATATTTCCTTGTTCATGATAATTGTCTTTTATTCATGCTATAATTGTATTATCCGGAAATCGTAATACACGTGTGAATACATAGACTACAACATGTCCCTAGTGAGCCTCTAGTTGACTAGCTCGTTGATCAATAGATAGTCATGGTTTCCTGACTATGGACATTGGATGTCATTGATAACGGGATCACATCATTAGGAGAATGATGTGATGGACAAGACCCAATCCTAAGCATAGCACAAGATCGTGTAGTTCGTTTTGCTAGAGCTTTTCCAATGTCAAGTATCTTTTCCTTAGACCATTAGATCGTGTAACTCCCGGATACCGTAGAAGTGCTTTGGGTGTACCAAACGTCACAATGTAACTTGGTGACTATAAAGGTATACTACGGGTATCTCCGAAAGTGTCTGTTGGGTTGACACGGATCGAGACTGGGATTTGTCACTCCGTATGACGGAGAGGTATCTCTGGGCCCACTCGGTAATGCATCATCATAATGAGCTCAAAGTGACCAAGTGTTTGGTCACGGGATCATGCATTACGGTACGATTAAAGTGACTTGCCGCTAACGAGATTGAATGAGGTATTGGGATACCGATGATCGAATCTCGGGTAAGTAACGTACCGATTGACAAAGGGAATTGCATACGGTGTTGGGGATGTTACTACTGGGCGTAAACCGGCCTATTTGGGCCGGGTTAACTTCATCAGTAGTTCAATAGTGTAAAAGCCCAAGAGGCATGAGTGTAAGGGCCCAAGGCCTGTAGTCGGTTCAGAACCTATAGCTGTAAACCGGCCTGATGTATAACTTGTATTGTAAGTTAGGAATAGAAAGAGACCAACCCGGACACGAATATGAACCGGAGGTTGGGACTCTCTGAGCCGACGGGCTTCACCCGTGTATATAAGGGGACGACCCGGGGCGGTTCAAGGGACAGACAACAACAACTCGAGGCCTAGGCGAAGCTGTTTGCTCCCTAGTCATCGAGACCGCATCAATCCCATCACAAACTAGACGTAGGCTTTTACCTTCATCGAAAGGGCCGAACTAGTATAACTCTCGTGTCTTTGCGTCCGCTTTAACCCCTCTAAGTTAACCCGTAGCGATGGCTCCGCGACTAAGTCCTTTCATAAGGACATCTGCCGTGAGAAAACCACGACATACGGGGTTGCTTGAATCCTCGACATCGTGGTTCATCCGGTGAGATCATCGAGGAGCATGTGGGAGCCAACATGGGTATCCAGATCCCGCTGTTGGTTATTGACCGGAGAGCCGTCTCGGTTATGTCTACGTGTCTCCCGAACCCGTAGGGTCTACACACTTAAGGTTCGGTGACGCTAGGGTTATTAGGAAGACTTGTATGTGATTGCCGAATGTTGTTCGGAGTCCCGGATAAGATACCGGACGTCACGAGGAGTTCCGGAGTGGTCCGGAGGTGAAGATTTATATATGGGAAGTTGTCATACGGTCATCGGAACGGTTCGGGGGCATATCGGTATTGTACCGGGCCACCGGAGGGGTTTCGGGGGTCCACCGCGAGGCCACCTCTCGGAGGGCCTCATGGGCCGTAGTGGGCAGGGAACCAGCCTGGAGGCTGGGCGCACCCCCTTGGGCCCATGCGCCTAGGGTTGGGGGAACCTAGTGGGGCGCCCCTTGCTTGGGGGCAAGCCCCTCCCTTGCCGCCGCCCCCTCTAGATCTCATCTAGAGGGGCCGCCCCTTCCCCATCCCTTTTAATAGAGGCGAGGGAGGCTGCACACACAATCCAAGGCGCAGCCCCCCGTCCCCAACACCTCTCCTCCTCCGCGTGAGCTTGGCGAAGCCCTGCCGGAGAACTGCCACTCCATCACCACCACACCGGCGTGCTGCTGTTGGAGCCTTCTTCCTCAACCTCTCCCTCCTCCTTGCTGGATCAAGGTGCGGGAGACGTCATCCGCTCCGTACGTGTGTTGAACGCGGAGGTGCTGTCCGTTCGGCACTTGGTCATCGGTGATTTGGATCACGACGAGTACGACTCCCTAAACCCCGTTATCTTGAACGCTTCCGCTCGCGATCTACAAAGGTATGTAAATGCACTCCTATCACTCGTTGCTAGATGAACTCATAGATGGATCTTGGTGAAACCGTAGAAAAAAATTTATTTTCTGCAACGTTCCCAAACAGTTTTCAATGGTGAACATCACTATGTTGATCATATCTACTATATGATTCGCGCTCGACCTTTCGGTCTCAGTGTTCCGAGGCCATATCTGCATATGCTAGGCTCGTCAAGTTTAACCCGAGTATTCTGCGTGTGCAAAACTGGCTTGCACCCGTTGTAGATGGACGTAGAGCTTATCACACCCGATCATCACGTGGTGTCTCGGCACGACGAACTTTGGCAACAGTGCATACTCAGGGAGAACACTTTTACCTTGAAATTTAGTGAGAGATCATCTTATAATGCTACCATCAATCAAAGCAAAATAAGATGCATAAAGGATAAACATCACATGCAATCAATATAACTGATATGATATGGCCATCATCATCTTGTGCTTGTGATCTCCATCTCCGAAGCACCGTCATGATCACCATTGTCACCGGCGCGACACCTTGATCTCCATCATAGCATCGTTGTCGTCTCGCCAACTATGCTTCTACGACTATCGCTACTGCTTAGTGATAAAGTAAAGCAATTACATGGCGATTGCATTGCATACAATAAAGCTAGATCTATGCGTAGTTCTCTATTGCACGAATAGAACACAAATCTGTTGTGGGCGTAGATGTTGTCAACTTTCTTGCCACTACTAGTCTTATTTTGCTTCAGCGGTATTGTGGGATGAAGCGGCCCGGACCGACCTTACGTACACTTAGGTGAGACAGGTTCCACCGGTGACATGCACTAGTTGCATAAGGTGGCTAGCGGTGTCTGTCTCTCCCACTTTAGTTGGAGCGGATTCGATGAAAAGGGTCCTTATGAAGGGTAAATAGAAGTTGACAAATCACGTTGTGGCTTTTTCGTAGGTAAGAAACGTTCTTGCTAGAACCCTATTGCAGCCACGTAAAAGATGCAACAACAATTAGAGGACGTCTAACTTGTTTTTGCAGCAATTGCCTTGTGATGTGATATGGCCAAAAGTTGTGATGAATGATGAATGATATATTGTGATGTATGAGATCATGTTCTTGTAATAGGAATCACGACTTGCATGTCGATGAGTATGACAACCGGCAGGAGCCATAGGAGTTGTCTTAATTATTCTATGACATGCATGTCATTGATTCAACGCCATGTAATTACTTTACTTTATTGCTAAACCGTTAGCTATAGTAGTAGAAGTAATAGTTGGAGAGCAACTTCATGGAGACACGATGATGGAGATCATGATGATGGAGATCATGGTGTCATGCCGGTGACGAGATGATCATGGATCCCCAAGATGGAGATCAAAGGAGCTATATGATATTGGCCATATCATGTCACTACTATTTAATTGCATGTGATGTTTATTATGTTTTTTTGCATCTTGTTTACTTATAACGGTGGTAGTAAATAAGATGATCCCTCATAATAATTTCAAGAAAGTGTTCCCCCTAACTGTGCGCTGTTGCTAAAGTTCGTCATTTCGAAGCACCACGTGATGATCCGGTGTGATAGATTCCTACGTTCACATACAACGGGTGTATGACAGTTTTACACATGCAAAACACTTAGGTTAACTTGACGAGCCTAGCATGTACAGACATGGCCTCGGAACACAGAGACCGAAAGGTCGAACATGAGTCGTATGGAAGATACGATCAACATGGAGATATTCATCGATGATGACTAGTCCGTCTCACGTGATGATCGGACACGGCCTAGTTGACTCGGATCATGTAACACTTAGATGACTAGAGGGATGTCAAATCTGAGTGGGAGTTCATTAAATAATTTGATTAGATGAACTTAATTATCATGAACTTAGTCTAAAATCTTTGCAAATATGTCTTGTAGATCAAATGGCCAACGCTCATGTCAACATGAACTTCAACGCGTTCCTAGAGAAAACCAAGCTGAAAGATGATGGCAGCAACTATACGGACTGGGTCCGGAACCTGAGGATCATCCTCATAGCTGCCAAGAAAGCATATGTCCTAGAAGGACCGCTAGGTGAAGCACCCATCCCAGAGAACCAAGACGTTATGAACGCTTGGCAGTCACGTGCTGATGATTACTCCCTCGTTCAGTGCGGCATGCTTTACAACTTAGAACCGGGGCTCCAAAAGCGTTTTGAGCAACACGGAGCATATGAGATGTTTGAGGAGCTGAAAATGGTTTTCCAAGCTCACGCCATGGTCAAGAGATATGAAGTCTCTGACAAGTTCTATAGTTGTAAGATGGAGGAAAATAGTTACAAGTGAGCACATACTCAGAATGTCAGGTTGCACAACCGCCTGTCGATTGAATATTAACCTCCGGACGAGGCGGTCATTGACAGAATCCTTCAGTCGCTCCCGCCGAGCTACAAGAGCTTTGTGATGAACTACAATATGCAGGGGATGGTGAAAACTATTCCTGAAGTATTTTCAATGCTGAAGTCAGCAGAGGTAGAAATCAAAAAGGAACATCAAGTGTTGATGGTCAATAAAACCACCAAGTTCAAGAAGGGCAAGGGTAAGAAGAACTTCAAGAAGGACGGCAGAGATGTTGCCGCGCCCGGTAAGCCAGTTGCCGGGAAGAAGTCAAAGAATGGACCCAAGCCTGAGACTGGGTGCTTTTATTGCAAAGGGAAGGGTCACTGGAAGCGGAACTGCCCCAAATACTTAGCGGACAAGAAGGCCGGCAACACTAAAGGTATATGTGATATACATGTAATTGATGTCTACCTTACCAGTACTCGTAGTAACTCCTGGGTATTTGATACCGGTGCCGTTGCTCATATTTGTAACTCACAGCAGGAGCTGCGGAATAAGCGGAGACTAGCGAAGGACGAGGTGACGATGCGCATCGGGAATGGTTCCAAGGTCGATTTGATCACCGTCGGCATGCTACCTCTACATTTACATACGGGATTAGTTTTAAACCTCAATAATTGTTATTTAGTGCCAAGTTTGAGCATGAACATTGTATCTGGATCTCGTTTAATATGAGATGGCTACTCATTTAAATCCGAGAATAATGGTTGTTCTATTTATACGAGAGATATGTTTTTGTGGTCATGCCCCGATGGTCAGTGGTTTATTCTTAGTGAATCTCGAACGTGATGTTACACATATTCATAGTGTGAATACCAAAAGATGTAAAGTTGATAACGATAGTCCCACATACTTGTGGCACTGCCGCCTTGGTCACATTGGTGTCAAGCGCATGAAGAAGCTCCATGCTGATGGACTTTTAGAGTCTCTCGATTATGAATCACTAGTCATCAACCCGTGCATCTGCACGGGCTAGCACTTGTAATAATATATACGACAAAGTGGGTATCTATTATAAATGTTGCACAATAATAGGAAAATGTTATTATTATATTGATAGACAACATGGTTACGAATTCAAAATGTGTTGCATGTGTCATGTATATGTTACATATAAGTTTTTAATAGGTATATGATCAAGTTCCATATTGTAGCATATATGTTCATTTTCTTTCGCTGTCTAAAAAAACATACATCTTCGTTTTTACCTCAGAATTACAGTAGAAGTTTATCTTAAAACCTCTTTGGACTTGTACAACATTTAAGCAAAAGTCCTCCCTCGGGAACATTGGATTGCACCTAGTTTTGATAGATTATAAAAAAATGTTTATATAGACAACAATGAAACAATAGACATACACAGAATCCTATCAGCATATGTGAAACTGTAGCAAAAGATATACATAAGAGAATTCTATTTTCTCATACCTTTAAGAACCATACATTATTTAGATTTTAAGTTATTGTCTGAACCAATAAATTCAGACAAAGTCTCTTTTATGATTAATGGAGCAGCTGGTAACTGTGTGGTTGATTATTCGGATTTAGTTTGTGCGCACCCAAAAAATCTTAAATAATGTCTTTTATAACTGTGCATGTTTTCTTAATACTTTCTATTCCTACTACACACACATATACATACGTAGTGATGTGTATATGAGATATTTGTGGAAAATGGTACATCAAGATTTTTTGGTTACTGTAGTAACTACACCAAGAAAATTGGTACACGCGGCAAGACGCGCTCATCCACAGTCTGACCAATTAATTAGTGAAGCAGATCGGCCTCGCCTTGTGGAAGAATGGCATGCTCCCTCATTTAGACCGTTTAAAGGAGTAGAAATTTTGACTGCATTCAAATTTTAAAAAGAGATTTGGAGATGCAGGATATATCTGAACGTTCTTTGTTCACATGGATGTCCTTGGCTTTTCAATATTATGGACACATTTATTAAAAATGTTCTGTGCTTACAGTTTTGTATGTAGGACGCCCAACAATATACATATGCTAAATTGTTTGATTGGACCATGCCTACAAAATCAGCATCATGCGATAAAATCATGAACATATACATAATGGATTGCTGCACTTAAGAATTGAGATAAAAAGGATGAGGTGGAACACAATTAACATACATGATGGATTACCCCACAAAAAATAGTTGATGGATTATTGTTGTTAGAAAGTGAGAATAAAAGGCTGGAGAGGAACATGATTAGGAGAGACTAAACTTGATTCCATGGAGAGCAGGATAGCAGGAGGCAGCGGCCATATACAGGAGTTCATAGTGATTTTGATCGGCAGAATATATTTTATTGAACAACAGAATATTTTATTGATCGAGGCTTTTATGGGTAATCAGTCGGGTCGTGTGTATTTCTTTTCTTTTTTTCATTGTACTTTTTATGGATGGAGGCTTTCCCTTTTTTAGGACGTGGGACTTTCCTTTTTTATTTTGATTGATGGAACGTATAGATGCTTTATTTGTTTTGTATATATGACTAATAACATTGGACGTGACCCTCAAAATAATATTGAATGTGTCAGATGCCTTTTCTGTGAGACGGGACCATATGCGTTACACATGTTTTTTATTTTATTTATGCTGAACATAAATTGCAAATCCAACAGTGTATTTAATTTTTAAGATGTGGACTCCTCAAAAAAAATCAAGATGTGGATTAATAAGAGAACTTGAATGGTGCGGGTAATCGGCCAGGTCATTTTGAATTCTTTCCTTTTTTTATGTTGGCTTTCCTTGTTTTCCTTATATGGACGGAGGCTTTCCTTGTTTTTGACGTGAGGCTGTCCTTTTTCATTTTGATGGTGCGGGTAATCAGCGGGGCGTTTTGATTTCTTTCCTTATTTACCCTGGACTTTTAATGGACGGGGCCTCTTTTTTTTATGTGAGGGCGGGGCGTTCTTTTCATTTTTATGTGAGGCGCACCTTTTTTGTTTTAGAACTATTTCTTTTTATTTTGACGACCATATGAGAACTTTAATGGCACGGGTACTCAGCCAGGTCGTGTGGATGTGTTTCTCTTTTTTAACGATATAACACTTTTTATCGCACGGAGACTTTCCTCTTTTTTAAGTGCGGCTGTCCCTTTTTTATTTTCATGATCATATGGAGGCCTTATATGTTTTGTATACAACTAACTTTTTTTCTTGGACTGAGTATACCACTAACGTTGAATGTGACAGATGTGTTTTTTGTGGGATGGGGCCATCTGTGTTACGCACATTTTCTTTTTATCATGACCGTAAATTATACAATCCAACGGTGTAATTAATTATAATGATGTGGATTAATGAGAGATCTTGAAAGGTACCTCCAATTAGTAAATATAAGATTTGACACATGCGAACCATGCCTTATGGGCAAAATGACCAAGACTCCGTTCTCGGGAACAATGGAGCGAGCAACCAACTTATTGGAAATCATACATACCGATGTGTGCGGTCCAATGAGCGTTGAGGCTCGCGGAGGATATCGTTATCTTCTCACTCTCACTGATGACTTGAGTAGATATGGGTATGTCTACTTGATGAAACACAAGTCTGAGACCTTTGAAAAGTTCAAGGAATTTCAGAATGAGGTAGAGAATCAACGTGACCGAAAAATAAAGTTCTTACGATCAGATCATGGAGGAGAATATTTAAGTCACGAATTTGGTACACACTTAAGGAAATGTGGAATCGTTTCACAACTCACGCCGCCTAGAACACCTCAGCGTAACGGTGTGTCCGAACGTCGTAATCGCACTTTATTGGATATGGTGTGATCTATGATGTCTCTTACTGATTTACCGCTATAATTTTGGAGATACGCTCTAGAGACAACTACATTCACTTTAAATAGGGCACCGTCTAAATTCGTTGAGACTACACCGTATGAATTATGGTTTGGGAAGAAACCTAAGCTGTCGTTTCTAAAAGTTTGGGGATGCGATGCTTATGTCAAGAAACTTCAACCTCAAAAGCTCGAACCCAAGTCGAAAAAATGCGTCTTCATAGGATACCCTAAGGAAACCACTGGGTATACCTTCTACCTTAGATCTGAAGGCAAGATCTTTGTTGCCAAGAACGGATCCTTTCTGGAAAAAGAGTTTCTCTCGAAAGGAGTAAGTGGGAGGAAAGTAGAACTCGATGAAGTACTACCTCTTGAACCGGAAAGTAGTGCAGCTCAGGAAAATGTTCCTGTGGTGCCTACACCGAGTGGAGAGGAAACTAATGATGATGATCAAGGTGCTTCGGATCAAGTTGCTACTGAACTTCGTAGGTCCACAAGGACACGTTCCACACCAGAATGGTATGGCAACCCTGTCCTGGAAATCATGTTGTTAGACAAGGGTGAACCTTCGAACTATGAAGAAGCGATGGCGGGTCCAGATTCCAACAAATGGCTTGAAGCCATGCAATCCGAGATAGGATCCATGTATGAAAACAAAGTATGGACTTTGACAGACTTGCCTGATGATCGGCGAGCGATAGAAAACAAATGGATCTTTAAGAAGACAGACGCGGATGGTAATGTTACCATCTATAAAGCTCGACTTGCCACTAAGGGTTATCGGCAAGTTCAAGGGGTTGACTACGATGAGACTTTCTCTCCCGTAGCGATGCTGAAGTCCGTCCGAATCATGTTAGCAATTGCCGCATACTATGATTATGAGATATGGCAAATGGACGTCAAAACAGCATTCCTTAACGGTTATCTTAAGGAAGAACTGTATATGATGCAGCCGGAAGGTTTTGTCGACCCTAAGAATGCTAACAAGGTATGCAAGCTCCAGCGATCCATTTATGGGCTGGTGCAAGCATCTCGGAGTTGGAACATTCGCTTTGATGAGATGATCAAAGCGTTTGGGTTTATGCAGACTTATGGAGAAGCCTGCATTTACAAGAAAGTGAGTGGGAGCTCTGTAGCATTTCTCATATTATATGTAGATGACATACTTTTGATGGGAAATGATATAGAACTTTTGGACATCATTAAGGCCTACTTGAATAAGAGATTTTCAATGAAGGACCTTGGATAAGCTGCTTATATATTAGGCATCAAGATCTATAGAGATAGATCGAGACGCCTCATAGGTCTTTCACAAAGCACATACCTTGATAAGATATTGAAGAAGTTCAATATGGATCAGTCTAAGAAGGGGTTCTTGCATGTGCTGCAAGGTGTGAAATTGAGCTCGGCTCAATGTCCGACCACGGCAGAAGATATAGAATAGATGAGTGTCATCCCCTATGCCTCAGCCATAGGGTCTATTATGTATGCCATGGTGTGTACCAGACCTGATGTAAACCTTGTCGTAAGTTTGGTAGGAAGGTACCAAAGTAATCCCGGCAAGGTACACTAGACAGCGGTCAAGAATATCCTGAAGTACCTGAAAAGGACTAAGGACATGTTTCTCGTTTATGGAGGTGACGAAGAGCTCAACGTAAAGGGTTACGTCGATGCTAGCTTCGACATAGATCTGGATGACTCTAAGTCACAAACCGGATACATGTATATGTTGAATGGTGTAGCAGTAAGCTGGTGCAGCTGGAAGCAGAACCTCGTGGCGGGATCTACATGTGAAGCGGATTACATGGCAGCCTCGGAGGCAGCGCATGAAGCAATTTGGGTGAAGGAGTTCATCACCGACCTAGGAGTCATACCCAATGCGTCGGGGCCGATCAAACTCTTCGGTGACAACACTGGAGCTATTGCACTTGCCAAGGAGCCCAGGTTTCACAAGAAGACCAGGCACATCAAGCGTCGCTTCAACTCCATTCGTGAAAATGTTCAAGATGGAGACATAGAAATTTGCAAAGTGCATACGGATCTGAATGTCACAGATCCATTGACTAAACCTCTTCCGCGAGCAAAACATGATCAACACCAGAACTCTATGGGTGTTCGATTCATCACAATGTAACTAGATTATTGACTCTAGTGCAAGTGGGAGACTGTTGGAAATATGCCCTAGAGGCAATAATAAAAGGATTATTATTATATTTCCTTGTTCATGATAATTGTCTTTTATTCATGCTATAATTGTATTATCCGGAAATCGTAATACACGTGTGAATACATAGACTACAACATGTCCCTAGTGAGCCTCTAGTTGACTAGCTCGTTGATCAATAGATAGTCATGGTTTCCTGACTATGGACATTGGATGTCATTGATAACGGGATCACATCATTAGGAGAATGATGTGATGGACAAGACCCAATCCTAAGCATAGCACAAGATCGTGTAGTTCGTTTTGCTAGAGCTTTTCCAATGTCAAGTATCTTTTCCTTAGACCATTAGATCGTGTAACTCCGGATACCGTAGAAGTGCTTTGTGTACCAAAGCGTCACTGGCGAATCGGGTGACTATAAAGGTATACTAAGGGTATCTCGAAAGTGTCATTGGGTTGACACGGATCGAGACTGGATTTGTCACTCCGTATGACGGAGAGGTATCTCTGGGCCCACTCGGTAATGCATCATCATAATGAGCTCAAAGTGACCAAGTGTTTGGTCACGGGATCATGCATTACGATACGAGTAAAGTGACTTGCCGGTAACGAGATTGAACGAGGTATTGGGATACCGACGATCGAATCTCGGGTAAGTAACGTACCGATTGACAAAGGGAATTGTATACGGGGTTGCTTGAATCCTCGACATCGTGGTTCATCCGATGAGATCATCGAGGAGCATATGGGAGCCAACATGGGTATCCAGATCCCGCTGTTGGTTATTGACCGGAGAGCCGTCTCGGTCATGTCTACGTGTCTCCCGAACCCATGGGGTCTACACACTTAAGGTTCGGTGACGCTAGGGTTATTAGGAAGACTTGTATGTGATTGTCGAATGTTGTTCGGAGTCCCGAATAAGATCCGGACGTCACGAGGAGTTCTGGAATAGTCCGGAGGTGAAGATTTATATATGGGAAGTTGTCATACGGTCACCGGAAAGGTTCGGGGGCATATCGGTATTCTCACCGGAGGGGTTCCGGGGGTCCACCGGGAGGGGCCACCTCTCTCGGAGGGACTAATGGGCCGTAGTGGGCAGGTAACCAGCCCCTGGAGGGCTGGGCGCACACCCCCCCCCCCCTTGGGCCCATGCGCCTAGGGTTGGGGGGGACCCTAGTGGGGGCGCCCCCCTTTCTTGGGGGGCAAGCCCCCTCCCCTTGGCCGCCGCCCCCCCTCTAGATCTCATCTAGAGGGGGTCGGCCCACCTTCCCCCTTCCCCTATAAATAGAGGGGCGAGGGGAGGGCTGCACACACAATCCAAGGCGCAGCCCCTCCCCTCCCCAACACCTCTCCTCCTCCGCGTGAGCTTGGCGAAGCCCTGCCGGAGAACTGCCACTCCATCACCACCACGGCTTCGTGCTGCTGTTGGAGCCTTCTTCCTCAACCTCTCCCTCCTCCTTGCTGGATCAAGGTGCAGGAGACGTCATCCGCTCCGTACATGTGTTGAACGCGGAGGTGTTGTCCGTTCGGCACTTGGTCATCGGTGATTTGGATCACGACGAGTACGAATCCCTCAACCCCGTTCTCTTGAACGCTTCCGCTCGCGATCTACAAAGGTATGTAGATGCACTCCTATCACTCGTTGCTAGATGAACTCATAGATGGATCTTGGTGAAACCGTAGGAAATTTTTTTATTTTCTGCAACGTTCCCAAACCGTTTTCAATGGTGAACATCACTATGTTGATCATATCTACTATATGATTCGCGCTCGACCTTTCGGTCTCAGTGTTCCGAGGCCATATCTGCATATGCTAGGCTCGTCAAGTTTAACCCGAGTATTCTGCATGTGCAAAACTGGCTTGCACCCGTTGTAGATGGACGTAGAGCTTATCACACCCGATCATCACGTGGTGTCTCGGCACGACGAACTTTGGCAACAGTGCATACTCAGGGAGATTACTTTTACCTTGAAATTTAGGGAGAGATCATCTTATAATGCTACCATAAATCAAAGCAAAATAAGATGCATAAAGGATAAACATCACATGCAATCAATATAACTGATATGATATGGGCATCATCATCTTGTGCTTGTGATCTCCATCTCCGAAGCACCGTCATGATCACCATTGTAACCGGCGCGACACCTTGATCTCCATCATAGCATCGTTGTCGTCTCACCAACTATGCTTCTACGACTATCGCTACTTCTTAGTGATAAAGTAAAGCAATTACATGGCGATTGCATTGCATACAATAAAGCGACAACCATATGGCTCCTGCCAGTTGCCGATAACTCAGTTACAAAACATGATCATCTCATACAATAAAATATAGCATCACGTCTTGACCATATCACATCACAACATGCCCTACAAAAACAAGTTAGACGTCCTCTACTTTGTTGTTGCAAGTTTTACGTGGCTGCTACGGGCTGAGCAAGAACCGCTCTTACCTACGCATGAAAACCACAACGATAGTTCGTCAAGTTGGTGTTGTTTTAACCTTCTCAAGGACCGGGCGTCGCCACACTCTGTTCAACTAAAGTTCGAGAAACTGACACCCGCCAGCCACCTTATGTGCAAAGCACGTCGGTAGAACCAATCTCGCGTAAGCGTACGCGTAATGTCGGTCCGGGCCGCTTCATACAACAATACCGCCGAACCAAAGTATGACATGCTGGTAAGCAGTATGACTTGTATCGCCCACAACTCACTTGTGTTCTACTCGTGCATATAACATCTACACATGAAACCTGGCTCGGGTGCCACTGTTGGAGAACGTAGTAATTTCAAAAAAATTCCTACGCACATGCAAGATCATGGTGATGTATAGCAACGAGAAGGGAGAGTGTTGTCCACGTACCCTCATAGACCGAAAGCGGAAGCGTTAGCACAACGCGGTTGATGTAGTCGTACGTCTTCACGATCCGACCGATCAAGTACCGAACGTACGGCACCTCCGAGTTCAGCACACGTTCAGCTCGATGACGTCCCACGAACTCCGATCCAGTAGAGCTTTGCGGGAGAGTTTCGTCAGCACGATGGCGTGATGACGGTGTTGAGGGGGGCTTCGCCTAGGCACTGCTACGATATTACCGAGGTGGAATCTGGTGGAGGGGGGCACCGCACACGGCTAAGAGATCAAGAGATCAATTATTGTGTCTAGAGGTGCCCCCCTGCCCCCGTATATAAAGGATCAAGGGGGAGGGGGCGGCCGGCCAGGAGGAAGTCACGCGAGGGAGGAGTCCTACTCCCACCAGGAGTAGGACTCCCTCTTTTCCTAGTTGGAGTAGGAGGGGGAAAGGAAGGGAGAGAGAGGAGGAAGGAAAGGGGGGCGCCGCCCCCCCTCCTTGTCCAATTCGGACTAGAGGGGGAGGGGGCGCGCGGCCTGCCCTGGTCACCCCTCATCTTCTCCACTAGGGCCCATGAGGCCCACTAAACCCCCCGGGGGGTTCCGGTAACCCCCCGGTACTCCGGTATATGTCTGAAACCTCCCGAAACACTTCCGGTGTCCGAACATACTCATCCAATATATCGATCTTTACGTATCGACCATTTTGAGACTCCTCGTCATGTCCGTGATCATATCCGGGACTCTGAACTACCTTCGGTACATCAAAACACAAAAACTCATAATACCGATCGTCACCGAACTTTAAGCATGCGGACCCTACGGGTTCAAGAACTATGTAGGCATGACCGAGACACGTCTCCGGTTAATAACCAATTGCGGAACCTTGATGCTCAAAGTGGCTCCCACATATTCTATGAAGATCTTTATCGGTCAAACCGCATAACAACATACGTTGTTCCCTTTGTCATCGGTATGTTACTTGCCCGAGATTCGATCCTCGGTATCTCAATACCTAGTTCAATCCCGTTACCGGCAAGTCTCTTTACTCGTTAAGTAATGCATGATCCCGCAACTAACTCATTAGCTACATTGCTTGCAAGTCTTATAGTGACGTGCATTACCGAGAGGGCCCAGAGATACCTCTCCGACAATCGGAGTGACAAATCCTTATCTCGAAATACGTCAACTCAACAGTACCTTCGGAGACACCTGTAGAGCACCTTTATAATCACCCAGTTACTTTGTGACGTTTGGTAGCACACAAAGTGTTCCTCTGGTAAGCGGGATTTACATAATCTCATAGTCATAGGAGCATATATAAGTCATGAAGAAAGCAATAGCAACATACTAAACGATCAAGTGCTAAGCTAACGGAATGGGTCAAGTCAATCACATCATTCTTCTAATGATGTGATCCCATTGATCAAATGATAACTCATATCTATGGTTAGGAAACTCAACCATCTTTGATCAATGAGCTAGTCAAGTAGAGGCATACTAGCGACACTATGTTTATCTATGTATTCACACATGTATTATGTTTCTGGTTGATACAATTCTAGCATGAATAATAAACATTTATCATGATATGAGGAAATAAATAATAACTTTATTATTGCCTCTAGGGAATATTTCCTTCATAAACAATTAGTAAGGATATCAAATAAACAAGCATACGGAAAAGAACATTAATAACAGAAGAGCACACTAAGCATACCAAAAATAACATTAATAATAGAAGAGCACATTAAGCATACTATTGTAATCTACCTCAATCATCATTGAAGAACTTACATTTTCTAGAACCCATATGAATCATAACTATTGTAATCTATTTGTTGACCGGTCTCATCATCACTATCACGCATATCTTCTTCTGACGGAGGTGGAGGATCTTCCTCACCGTCAGCGTCTTCATTTAACTTTTCAAGCATAATTATGTCTCTTTGATTCACAACTGCCTCACCATCAACCGTGCGTCGTCGTCATTTGGGTCCAGGTCAACATAACCCAAGTCATCATCCTCCTTGTTTCGGACTATGTCATCATGTTCCTCTTGAAAGATCACTCCCTCGTATGTCATGGGGTTTATGTTGTAGTAATCATCATCGTTCGGGTCTGGTAGCTTACCATGTGGCGACACCTTGAACACAACTTCCCAGCCCTTTAGGTACTCTTTCTGGCATGGGTAAGGCAGATAATATACTTGTGTGGCCTGGATAGCGGCGATAAAGAGATCAGCTCCGGCATAGACGGTTGATGGTTTAACTTCAACTAAACCAATAGAAGGCGTATGTCTCAGACCCTTTTTGGGGTCGAACCATCGGCATTTGAACACAGTGAGACTTAGGGGTTTGCACCCACGTTTGAATGTAAGCTCATATATTTTTCCTACCCTTCCATGGTAATCTACTTTATTATCTCCTTCGGTGAAGACTCTGGTATTTATAGTTTTGGGACCAGGCCGACTATTCTGGTGCTCCTCTGTATGGAAGAAATACCCATTCACATCATACTTTTCGCATGTCATGACAGCAGGGTCAAAACCCATGGAAACCAATCTGAATTCTTCATCCATTAATTCATTCGGATCATTTCCCTACAAGTTTAATTGAAATTATACGGTGCATCTTATATCTTATATATTTACTAATTGGAGGCACCATACGAGGCTCTACGTTAATCCACAAAACTAAACAAATTGACCGTCTGATCTCAAAGTTGATCATCTATGACCGTCGGATCAGGTAGCTTTAGAATCCTAGGCTTTATTCCCACCTGTACCTCTTATGTTTTAAGGAAAAAAACTAAGCTGTTGTCCCACGTGCATCTCTTCTTCTAGCAAAAAAAAAATCAGACCAAAAGATGAACACGTGAGGTAGCTTAGGAGTCCTAGGCTTTTGTCCCACCTATATATACCTCCTTTTTAACAAAAAAAAAAACTGTTGCCCCACGTACATCTCTTCTTCTAGGGGAAAAAATCAGATCAACAGATGAACAGTTGATATGACTCCTTTCACGGTAATCATGTCCAAGAGGAGTTGGATCATTATCAATATGTGCTGATCTCTCTCTTCTTTGTCTTTCCATGTCACGATCTTTTGTCCTCCGGACTTCTATCAGAATTGCTCCAGGCTCGAGCATCCTCCGTAACAGGACTTTTGGTTTAATTAAACCTCAAATATCGATCATGTGTCTATGATGAATGGGTTGTGTTCAGCTCAACCAAGCGTTCCTTCTCACCAGGAGAGCCATCTTCAAGCATGGTCTGAGATCATGTAGGGAAGGAAAAGCTAACTTGCACCATCATGGCGCCACCGACGTGGTCTGCGGCCATTATGCAGACAAGTGCGACTCGACATGCAACACGGCGGGGTACCTATGCTGGAACCTACGAGATTGTTGCCGCATGCTGGAGGAAGGAAGCATGAGTTGTTGCGCGTACCGGTTGCGCCAGGAGTAGCTGCCGGCGATTGGCGATTCTAAATCACTGCAAGGGCTACACCACCGTGTACTTGGACTTGCATGCCATGGGCGACAAGCAACAAGGTCCGGAGGTCCAGTTGGACGAACTTCGAGATCTTGGTGTTCTTCTTCAGCTTTTCCCGTCGAGATATCAGCTCAGGAGCTAGACGTACAAACCGGCGGTAAGCTGATCTGGATTCTGGCTACATGAGACAAGCAGTACGTACTTCCTCCGTGACTGCTGCTATGATTGATGCCTTTTTGCCGGAGAAACTAGCAACAGCAGCCCATAATCAATCTCTATTGATGTGGTTGATTGTTTGACACACAAAACAGATACTCTCTTCTTCTCTATAGGTACGCTGATTTATCTTCATTGCTGCTTATGGATGAAACTGGGATCACGTATTACATTCAAGCTTCATGGCTATGTATATCTGTAACCATGGTCTCTATTGTGTACAGCCATATTTGCTAAAAGATAGTAGCATTGTACGCATGGGATCTTTCTTATTGTTAGTGTCTTTCCAAGATAATTGATCTGCTTGATTAGTTGATTAGAACATTTAAATGCATGAACTGATTTAAAGTGCACCATGTGTCTGTCATGAGTTCTAAGTTTTCAATTATTATTCAGGTTATTAACTTTTTAGCTGCCAATTGCTATATATAGATGTGCTAAATGGAGCATATTATCTTCCAACAGAAAAGTTAAGAAAAGTATAAATATCTGCATACACTAACATCTAGATTCATATTTGAGCTCATTGCCATCCCAATACTTTTTTTGTGTAAGACAGTAAAAGTGATATATTGTAGTTTTGCATGTCTTCTATGTTAGTAAACTTTTAAGAAGATTTCTGTTCTTTTTATCCCTTACAAAGTATATGGGGTAGGAAATTCATTTGACGAGGTTTGGGATTGGTATTTTACAATGTGATTTAGTTGTATCGTTCATCAACAATGACAGTGTAAACTAATATATGTTGGAATGAATTAGTATTTAAAATGATTTAGCTAATACATCATGGAAAGTAGTTAGCTCACCACTGGAACAACTGGAAGTAACCGATGTTCTTCGGCGAGTCGTCTCATATGTCATTTAGGTTGCTTATTTACCGTTGGTGCATAGCACCTCCTACATGAAAGTTCTATGGATGTTGCAAATCGAGATAGAACAACATACAATCCAGTCAAGCCTCTCACCCATTCCTTCCTCAATTTCCAACCTTTGAATCTCTACAACTTGAAACATTAAACACTTCAATCCAAATCCTCTTCTTAAGCAATAAATTACCAGGATTACTAATGCAGCAGAGACAAGCCTATCAGTTATAGTTTGAAGCAGAAAGGATGTTTTCAGTTGATGGGAAACTAAGACAGACTTCTCCCATCTATCCTTCTGTCACCCTCCATTCCTAAGCATTACAGCGTGCAGGAGAAGAAGAGTTGCGCAGCTACACTCGATGAAGCTGACGGTAATAAATCTGCAGGCCATGAGACACCATCTATTTTTAGCATATGTAGGAAGGCGGATAAAAGACATTAGCAGTCAGAACATAATTAAACACGTACAAGTTAATTCTTTTGATTTGGCTGATGTATGTGTAGGCATACATCCGAGGGATGCATAATTATGGTCTCTGTGATTTGACAATATACAAGTCTGAGGTATGTACGAGTACGGCTACATCATGTGTATGTGCGTGTACATATTTTTTGCTTAAATTGGTAGGTCTTGGTAGACTCTTGCATATCCAAGTAGCCATCTGCGATTTTCTTTGGCCATTGTTCCGATCTGTTCCATATTTCTCATATGAGAACTGTCTTATGTTCAGTTTTTTATTTTATGTACTGAAAAAAGTTGAACCAGTCTTAAATTCCTGTGAATGCTTTCAATCAGAATTACTTATTACAGTTCCAACAGGAACTATGTGTATACGTGATCGGTTTACGGTGCAACAGTAATATATGGAGCCTACAAGCATTTGTCTCTGATGATTTGGCTGTCATACCTAGAGCTAGAGTTGAGGTTAGTGATCTTTGTATAGTGATTCGTGTGTTTACAATTTCATGACAGGGTATTAGTTAGAAAAAACATTCTCCTTATTTTCTCTAATTTATCTGTTTTTCTCTGTAAATTGTCAACTTCCATCTCAATTCAAAATCTTTGCATGTCCTTTTTTATAACTCTGCAAACACATTAATCTTACAAGAACCGTAAATTTTTAAAAAATTGGAGGAACGCCACATGTAAGTTGAGGAGGCGGATGGCTTAATGTATCTTATACAAGAATGGTGAATATAATTAGACCTTTCTTCCTACTACAAGATATAAGTAGCTCCGTGTTTTTGTGGGCACGTAGATAAAAAAATATCACAATTAATTCTATTATACCATGTCTTGCATTACTAAATCGTGTCTTCTCCTCAACATGGTCTAGAATGTCTTAATTTTGCGTGAAGAACTTCTTATATGTTATATTTTTCACACTCAATGCATGTTTAGTCTGCTAAATGTCACATGTGTTCAGGATCAAACTTTAGAAGTGTTAATGGGAAGTAACAAAGGTTTTTAGAATGCAAAGCAGTAACGCTATGGAAGTTGCGCGAGTAGGTGCAAGCATGGTATATCATGGTGCATGAATGCTTAAAGCATATTGTTATATGCTTCATCTCTTTGAAACTGGGATTCTGTACTTTATGACCTACTAACTGAGTTATGTTAATGTCTTCCAGAATTTGTTGATATTCAATTAATACAACCCCGGATAATAGCTTAGAATTAAGACTAATAACTTATTATTATATCGAGTCAGTTTTATTCTACAATCACAATGAAAGGATGGAATCTTGGAACAAATCTTTTCAGTTGTTTAGTGCATTTCTATACATCAGGTTATTGTACAAAACAGCCAAGTTTACTTTGCGCATTAAGTTAAGTTTTTGCAAATTGTCACAAGTGGTCAGCAACTTAGTAGCACTAATTAATATTGAATAATTATTTTGATGTTAATTTATTGTAGGCTAATGTATTTAAGTACTTTGTTTCAGATTTTCTTCAAAAAATCCTCCTAAAATATGTGATATTTTGTAGGGAACTTCCACATTTTATGAGTGAATAAATTTGCAATAAGCCATGTAGAGATAATAGTACATCCGTGAAAGGAATAAAGGGTGTTTTCTAATGATTAGAAATTGTTATTGACAGACACCAAAGTTTCCATATCACAACCAATTTGATATCGGGGCATAGTAATGGCAAAGCACGACATATTTATAAGCTAACCAGAAAAATATACTGCAGCAACAGAATACCGTAGTAACTACATCTTGGTTCTAGAGCCATCTTTCATTCAATTCATAGCCTTTGTTTTTCCTTATAACCTGCAATTCTTAAATAAACTACATTCCCAAAAAACTGCAATAAGCATCCCGTAATTTGGGTATCTAAACAATTACTAGCCCGTGCAGTCGCACGGGTTGATGACTAGTGAGTTTAATTGGAATTGTAGGGTGAAATGGGTAATACGGAAGTGTGAAAATTTACTTTCTCCATGAACCACGCAACGAAATTTTTCCTTCCATCAGCACCGTTTCAGAGAAGAGTAAGTGCCTCCGCTTCAGTAGGAGGCAGCACTCCCGTCCACTCTTCATCAACAAATCGACTACAGTAAGAAAAGCGGTATAAGAACTAGGCAAAGTGAACATAACAAATTGACTAAAAGAATGATGCAAAGGTATTACCTCATCCACTCATCCTCAACTTCCTTGATGTTGTGCAAGATATAAAACATGACATCCTCCCACTCATCTCGTGGCATGATATAAGGTGTCGAGCATCCAGTCCTGCCACCTTACCCAATGAATAGAGGTAGCTTGGGTTTATACTTGGGTTCTTCTTATTGTATTGAGACACCTTATTGTGCAGCGTTGGGACATGGTCCGGATTGTACGTTGTCCTGAGGTCTGCCACCTCCTCTAGGATAACTGCCTCAGCTATGGAAGCTTCAATCTTAGCTTTGTTTCCACATTTCTGTCTCAGATGCTTGTTCTGTCTCTCAGGGCCGTACTGCCAATGATTCTGCATAGGGCCCCCCAACAATACCTCGTTCGCGAGATGCAAAATGAGATGTGTCATCGGAGTAAAGAAGCCTGGCGGGAAGATCTTCTCTGGGTTGCATATCAACTCCGGCGCCTTCTTATGCATTTCTTTTATCATCTCAGGACATACTTCTTTAGCACAAAGTGTGCGGAAGAAATGGCTTAACTCCGCAAGCACACGCCAGACACGCTCGGGAACATAGCCCGAACCATCACCGGCATAATCCGCTCAATCCATACATAATAGTCATGACTCTTGAGCCCGGTCACTTTGCCTGTTGAAAGATTGACCCCCTTACTTATATTCGATGCATAACCATCAATGAACTTCACGACGTGTTTCGGCCACTTGAATGCCTCCATCTTATGATCCTTTTTAAGTAGGAAGTCAACATCTTGCTTGAACCAAGATTTTTTGACTGCCTGTGGGAGGCTGCATGTGTAGACGTGGTCTATCACAAATATTCTGTTCATCGACTCTAGCATTAACATTATCCTTTGCCTTATCAGGAATGTTCAGGATCGTGCGAAAAAGGGACTCTGCAACATTCTTTTTGGTGTGCATCACGTTGATGTTGTATGGAGGTTTGAGGTCCTTAAAATAGGGAAGCTGCGTGAAGGGGGCAATGTGAGTCCAGTTGTGCATCTCTCCATATCCTTCAAAACATTTTTTCCCTTTACCTTTTCCTTTACCCTCGCCCTCGCCCTCATCTTCGCCTGTGGCTTTCCCTTTGCCTTTGCCTTTCCCTTTGCCAGCAGGCTTAAGATCTTTTAGCCGAGCAAGCACATCCACACTGGAAAACGTTGGAATCTTGTTTACTTCATGGACAACTTTGCCTTTTTTTGAAGTTCTTCTTGTCTTCCCTATCAGGGTGGTCTGGAGGGAGGAACTATCGATGCAGGTCAAAGGCAACATACTTGCCACCCTTCTTCAGCTAAATGAAAATCAAGGCATGCATGCACACTGGGCAAGGCATCTTCCGACTTGTACACCATCCGCAGAATAGGGCATAGCCGGGAAAGTCATGCATGCAATACTGTAGCCAAACATTCATCAAGAAATTTTTCTACAGATGCCGGTCGTATGTCAACCTCGGAAAGTACCAAGAATGGTGCAAATCATCCACCAATGGCTGCATAAACACACTCAAATTCTTCCCCAGATATTCAGGCCCCAGAATTATAAGTAACATGAACATGGTCTTGCGTTGCATTATGGCGCCGGGAGGGAGATTGAGCGAAATAACAAATACTGGCCAGCAGCTGTATGGATTAGACAACATACCAAATGGATTGAACCCATCACCTGATATAGCAATTCTGACATTCCCAGCCTCGGCTGCTTCCTCCGGGTATTCTATATCGAATGACTTCCATGCTTCACCTTCTGATGGATGTACAATTTTATTTGTATTGTACCTTTTCCCTTCCTTGTGCCACTTCATCATTTTGGCAGACTCCTCGGTGATGAAAAGGTGTTGTAGTCTTTTTATAAAATCAAGATACCGAAGAACCTTCATAGGGATTTTTAGCTGCTTCTTCTAACCCTGCTCATCGACCACCTCAATATACCGAGAGGAACTGCACTTCCTACAGTAGTTGTCATTTGCGTACTCAGGCCTAAAGAAAAGGCAATTCTTTGGATAAACATGTATTTTCTCATAACCCACGGAGAGCGCCTTCATGATTTTCTTTGTAGCCTACATGGTTTTTGGCAGTTCATGGCCCTCAGGCAGGCTGTTAGCCCATACTCTCCCAGAAATGCTTTGAAGTAACCTCGGCTACAGCCGTACTCAGCCTTGACTCCCATCAGTTGCGAGATGGCATCCAGCACAGAGAGCTTGGCACCCTCATAAAGAGGTTTCTTTGACGAGGCCAAGATATCCAGGAAGGCCTTTGCGGTTTCCTCCGGCTCCTCTAGTTCATTCGCTAAATATGATGGAGGTGTTGGCTCTGCAGCAAAGACATCATCTAGCATGTCTCTAACCCCATCGTCCTCATAACCAGCGACGCGTTGTTGTCCTCTCTACCACGGTTTCGCTGGGCAAAGTTTATCGGCATATTAAAGTTGGGCATAAATCCATGTGCGCGAAGGTGCTTAGTAATCGCACTGTTATCTTTGCGCATGCGTCTCTTACATTTGGCACACAAGCATTCTGGCAAATTCCTCATTGGAGTATGGAATATCTCTTTCAAAAACACATCAGTTTTCTTGCACCACTCTGTTGTTACTTGATTCCGACGGAAAAACCCACTATACATCCACTGATTATCTGCCATCTCTGCTTTATTGGAAGCCACACAACAAAATTAAGGATTCATTTAAGTTACTCACATCAATATTTTATTTTTTACAGGGTTGACGAGAAACGACATTTAATCCACCTAAATCTCTAATAGGTAAAGATGGGTACTAATCTCACCCGAGAATGTGTAGATTGAGTGACCCATTCCGAGACAAAATTTCGGCAGCACCTCTCCGCTGTTCTCCAAATACACATCCACTACTAGAATTTGCTAATTTTCCATCTGCCAACTCGTTGCGGTCAGCTGGCGGACGACAAAGAGGGGTTTTGCCATCAGCCACCAAAAAACGGACGACAAAGAGGAAGCGGACGGCAACGGAGGGCTTTGCCATCAGCAAATCTTTGCCGTCCGCCAGCGGACGGCAAAGAGCGTGGGTGGCGGACGTACGGGGATGACCTAACGGCCGTTTTCTTTGCCGTCAGCCAGCAGACGGCAAAGAGAACGGCCATTAGGTCCTCGGTTTACCCCCGGCCCCACCCCACTAGGTACGTTCTTTGTCGTCTGCTAGCAGACGACAAAGAACTGGCCTACTAAAGAAAAGGGGACGCGCCCGCGGCCCCTCCCCTCTCTCTCTCTCTCTCGATCTCCTCTTCACCACCAGCACCGCCGCCCTCGACCGCCGCTCCGCCCGCCGCCCGTCCCATAGCCCCACCGCCCACGCCGGCGCCGCCTGCCCGCACGCACCCCATCGCCCGGCCGGCTGGCCTCGCCGCCCGCCCTGCCAGCACCACATCATGGCGCCGGCTCGCCGCCCCCCCACCACCACCCCTGGCGCCTGGCTCACCGCCCACCCGCACCACCCGGCCCGCGATGGCGCCCGCCCTGCAGCCTCGGCTTGCCTTGGCTGGCTGGCGCCCGCGCCGCCTCCTCCACCACTTGAGCCGCCCAAGGCTTGCCGCCCAGTGGCGCCCGCCCGCCCCAAGGTGATTGTTTTACTATTTTTTGTGTTTAGGTTTAGGTTTTAGTGGTAGGATTAGGTTACTGCCAGATTTAGGTTTAGATAGTTAGAAGAAGAAAATAATTGAAAAAAGAAAATAAGTAGAAGAAGAGAAAAAACGGAAAAAGGAAGAGGGTTGCCGAGGGGATAGATGATGGAGCCAGTGGGTCCCGCCGGTCCCGACGCCCATGCCGAGAACCCCCTGTCCGAGTGTTGACCCGTCGACCGTGCGTCGACTATTCTCGGTGTCGATGTCAGTCGAACACCATTGCGAATTAGGGGGTTCCTCGGTGTCGATGGTACCCTAAATAGTAAGTATCGTCAGTGCGAGGTACATGTCGCCGTCGGTGTCAAATACTACATCCACGTCGCACAAGTGACACAAGGGTCCTGCGTCCAGCAGCAACAGTTCTCGGCATCAATGGCGGTCCAACACCATTGCAAATTTTTCTGGCAGCCTCAGAGATGATGATTGAAAGCTATGTGTTGAAACTTGAAACACCCAAACTAACTCAAGTCGGTTTGGTTTTTTGAAAATTTCAAAGCTTGGCTTTAATCCTCATCGCAGAGGCTGCCAGAAAAATTCGCCAAGGTGTTCGACCGTCATCGGCCACCAGAACTATTGTTGCGGGACGCCGGGCGCCGTCTTCACTTGTGGGATGTGGATCTAGTGTTCAACACCGACCGCCTCATGTACCTTGCACTGATGGTAGTTGCTATTTAGTTTACCAGGGGACGAGCGGGTTAGAGGGTTCCTCGGTGTCGATTGTACCGTAAATACCAAGTATCGTCAGTGCGAGGTACATGTGGCCGTCGGTGTCGAATACCTGCTATGTTACTCATCTTTTGATTTAATTATGCAGTTATTTCGTCGTTGCGAGGGTCTAGTGTTCGACGAGCTCCGCCCCTGCGTTTGTTGGTGAGCACAAATGACATCTCCTCCTCCCCCCTTCATTTGCTCTTTTCCAGTCTTTGTGCCGATGAAACTTGCTAGCTATAGGTGTCAATCATCAGTATGCGTAACTACTATGCTTCTCCCATTCAAAAGGGTTACATCTATAAATATTCATGCATTTGCATATTTATAATCATGATTCTTTCGAATTGTCCAACGTTATCCATGGACAGCCCGAGTATGTGTAGATTTGGTTCGTTTTCCCATACGCTCAGCTCCGGATCCGATGCAGAATTTCGTCAGTACCTCCCTGTTGTTCTCCGGGTACACATCCTCTCTGCTTATTGCCGAGATGTGTATCAGGAGAACAGCAGGGAGGTGCTGCCGAAATTTTGCGTCGGATCCGGAGCAGAGCATGGGAAAACGAACCCGATTTACACATACTCGGGTGGGATTAGGACCTATCCTTACCTATTAGCGTGTAGGTTGCATGGACGTAATAAAACTAACAAACTCCATTAACTGATGGATATGGTTTGCCTAATTATGTATATATTTCTTGTGTGTCCAGCAGGAAGTCAATATGAGTGATCGTGCGTGGATGTACACTGGTTACACTAGTCAGTATGTTTGGACAGAGGAATGGTTAACAAAAACTAAGGGGTTTGTTAGAGCCACATTTGCAAATGGCCAGAAATTTAGCTGGTGCCCCTGTGTCTGGTGCGACAACTATAATCAGAGGGACGAGCTTCAAATGAGTAAACACCTACAGAAGCTTGGTTTTACGCCTGGTTACACGGTCTGGACATTACATGGTGAGTCTGCCCAACGTGCCAGAACCGAGGCGGTTCGTCGTCGCACCGACGAGCATAGTACCGGGACCGCAGACATGGTGCAAGACTTTGACGATTCTCGGGACTCGGACGAGGAGATGGTGGAATCTGTAAAGGCCTTCACTGAAATGTTGGAGTCCTCAAAACATCCTCTCCACGAGCACACTGAGCTTTCTCAGCTGGATGCCATCTCACAAATAATGTCTTTGAAGGCTCAATTCAACTTGGGTAGAGAATGCTACGACGCGATGATGACAGTTTTCGGACGATTTCTACCCAAAGGCCATGTGCTACCTCCAAACCTGTACCAGTCAGACAAAATCCTCCGTGCTTCAGATGCCCTATGAGAAGATACATGCCTGTGTGAAAGGATGTGTCTTATTTAGGCTTCAGTATGAGGACTCGAACTATTGTCCCATTTGCAACTCTTCCAGGTATGTTGTGGTAGACAATGGTATGGGTGAGAAGACGCAGACCAAAATACTCATTAATGTTCTTTGGTATATGCCAATCGTACCAAGACTTCAACGTCTTTTCATGGTTGAAGAGATGGCCAAACAGATGACAAGGCACAAAACGGGCAAAACAACCAAACTAAATGCATATGGGAATGTGATGATGGTGCACACATTGGATGGTGAAGCGTGGAAGCGCTTCGATGCATTACATAAGGAAAAAAACGGCACATCCAAGGCATCCTCGATTTTCCGTCAGCACAGATGGGTTCGGTGTCTTTGGTCAAATGGCAGCCCCATACAACTGCTGGCCCGTGTTTGTCATTCCACTCAATCTCCCCGGGCAGATTATGCAAAGAAAGAACATTTTCCTGATGTTGATAATTCCAGGGCCCAGCTATCCGGGGAAGAATATGAATGTGTACATGCAGCCGCTCAAGGACGAATTGCAAGAAGCTTGGGATAATGTGTTCAAGACATACGACGCCTTTAGCAAAGAGAACTTCATAATGCGTGCATGGTACATGTACTCGACGCATGACTTGCCGGCGTATGCGCTATTCGTTAGCTGGTGTGTGCATGGAAGGTTCCCGTGCCCCACGTGCAAGGGAGCTCTTGAGTTTCGTTGGCTGGCGGCGGGGCGCAAGTATAGTTGCTTCGACTTGCATAGACAGTTTCTAGATCCTCACCATAAGTTCAGGAAAGACAAGAAGAACTTCATGAAAGGTAGAGTTGTCAAACACTCTGCACCACCTGCGTTGACAGGCCAACAGACCCTAGATCAGATAAACACTCTCGAGCCAGATCCAGAGCGTCCAGGGTATTTCAAGGGGTATAATAAGGAACACGCATGGACTCACAAGACATGCTTCTGGGATCTGCCTTACTTCAAAGACCTCCTTCGCCCACACAACATCGACGTGATGCACACTGAAAAGAATATCACCGAAGCCATTTTTGGTACATTGTTCGACATAGAGGGGAAATCAAAGGATAATACTAAGGCTAGAGACGATCTAGAGGAGCTCTGTGATAGACCGTTACAAAACATGCAAGAACCGAAAGGAAAGCGGAACTGGAAGAAGCCAAAGGCATGGTTCAATCTTGGAAGGCCAGCTATGAAGGATATTATTTTGTGAGTGAAAATGCAGTTGATGTTCCCTGATGGGTATGCAGCAAATCTAAAGAGGGGAGCGAGTCTTGATAAATTTAAAATATTTGGTGTAAAAAGTCATGATTGGCACATATGGATAGAGCGGATAATGTCGGTGATGTTGTGTGGCTTCATCCCTGAGGATGAATGGCTAGTACTGGCAGAGCTGTGCTATTTCTTCCGTGTTCTTTGTGCGAAAGAACTATCGCCTGGCCTCCTAGAAGAAATGAAACAGTTGGCGCCGGAGTTGATCTGCAAATTAGAGATAATATTTCTGCCAAGCTTCTTTAATCCGATGCAACACTTGATTTTGCATCTCCCGACCGAGGCACGATTGGGGGGGCCGTGCAAAATCGTTGGTGCTACTCAGCTGAGAGGATGCAGAAGACGCTTCGAGCAAAATGTAAAAATAAACGTAGAATATAGGCATCGATGGCCGAGGCATTCATCACTGAGGAGGCGTTAAACTTTGTGACAGCACACTACGAAGCCAAAAATCATCATTTGCATAATCCGAAGCCTTGGTACAATGCTGACGAGCATACAAAGGGTCAATCCAACCTCAGCCTATTCAAAGGGAATCTCGCACCATCCAGTGCTTGGAAACCAGTATCGTCGGATATTTAAGAATGGCGGACCATTTCGTTGTATCTCTTTAACAACCTAACAGAAGTGCGGCCGTACATCGAGTAAGATCTCGTTACAATGTTTCGGAACTTCTAATTTCTTTGAACTGCTCTTATTCCTGGATATTTGATGCAGTCAATACGTCGTCATATTCTCGTATGGAGCGGTGATCCAAAAGGATTCCGTCGAAGAGTATGAGCTTCTGGCAAAGCAAGGAGGCGAATACCCCGGTTTCATCTCTTGATTCAAAAAACGGTAAATTCCATTAGACCCTTTCATTTCTTTGGCTAATTTGTGACTAATGCAACAATCCTTTCTTATTAAACATGTACGCTAATTCAGAGATTATGGATGCCTAATTGAGACAAGTAGCTAATGGTTTTGATTATAAGGTCCGCTCATTTGACAATTACGACATCAACGGGTATCGCTTTCGTACCTATGGCAAAGAGCTATCTATGGCCGACCGAAAGTCTACAAATTTTTGTGTCTCTGCTATCAGCGAAGGAGGTGTCGAGTATTATGGAAGAGTTGAAGCAATTTATGAACTTCAATTCTATGGTGATAACCCACCAAATGTCGTACTCTTCAGATGTTATTGGTTCCAGCCCAGGGAGACTAGAAGGACTCATGAACATATAGGGCTAGTCGAAATCAAACAAAGCACCCATTTGGATGTTCCCGATGTCTATAGTACGGCTCAACAGGCAACCCAAGTTTTCTATCTACCATGGGCCTGTCAAAGTGATCCAAATCTCAGTGGTTGGGATGTCGTTTATGAAGTGCAGCCACATGGTAGACCACCTCCCCCCATTGAAGAGGATTATGAACGTCACATTAACCAAGACACATATGACGAAGGAGAATTCTTTCAAGAAACACGTCTTGCCAAAAAATGTTTCAAGAAACGCTCTACTCCACCCTAGAACATTGAAGTAGACAACGATAGTGAATCCGACCCTGAGCCGAAACAAGAAGAGCCAGAAGAAGAAGAAGTTACTACTGCAGATGACCTGTCAATGCTTGAACGATTACATAAAGGTGGCCTTCCACATGATGATGCATTTATTAGTGATGATGATGAGCACGTCATTACCAATAGTGATGATGATGATGATGATGCATTTATTAATGATGATGATGAGCACGTCATTACCGATAGTGATTCTTAGGTATTCAAATTTTTATGTTGTACTTTGTATGACTTACATAGTTGGTATGTATAATTTTCTTACTTTGTATGATTGTTTCTTATACATAGTGCCATGGTCTTGATTTCTGTCCCGGTCGGCCCTCGCCCGCTTTATGATTCGGATGTGGTAAATTCTCTTTCATAACTATTTGTTGCATTTCGCATTTATGACAATTATGGCCATCAAGTTGACATAGAGATATTTTAATCTAGGAGGTATGTGAACCGGAATTTGAAACCGACCCTCTTGTCGAGAAGTTAAATTTAGTTGAAAAAGAAAATGAGTATTTGAAAGAAAAAATTAAAAGAATTAAAGAAGAGAAGATGACATTGGAGTTGTATGTTGCCGATCTCATCGATGATCACAAGATGAAGATGAATGCAATGCGCTTGAATATGGATGCAATGCGCCTGAAAAGCTTAAGAAGATTAGAAAATATGTCATTCATAATGAGGCTTGGTATCATTATGCCATTGGATCAATTGTTACCTTAGTTGCGATCTTCATCATATTTGTTGTGATGAGGGTAAGTTTTCTCTAATGTTTTGCTTTACGAATGGATACTTAGCTTATTTTCCTTCTAAATGGCATAATTACCTAAGTTATATAAAAAAATGAGCTATACTTAGCTTATTTGGTTCATATTTATGACATACTTAGCATACTTAGGTCAAAAATGCCATGATAATCTTTGTTACGTCCTAAATGATATTGACTTAGCTTATTTTCCTCGAAAATGACATAATAACCTTACTAAGCTCCAAAATGACCTATTTACCTAGCTTAGCTCTAAAATAACCTACACTTAGCATTTTTACCTAGCTTAGCTCTAAGAAGAGCAGAGGAGAAAAAGAAAGAGAAGAAAAAATTTTCTTCTTCTTCTTCTTCTTCTTCTAACTAGTCTTCTTCTTCTAACTTTCATCTTTCCCAATTTGCAGATTTGCTTTACATGAGGAAGGCTTGGATTCATGGAGTGTACTATTCTTCTGGTGCTTCCTTGTTGTTTATGAAAACTTGTTTGGATATGTATGTATATATTGATATGTTGTAGGAAACTTGTTTGTGGTTATGTATACTAGTCATCAACCCGTGCGTCTGCACGGGCTAGATAATGTTTTATCTTAATATTATTATGCACTTTCATAGAATAGTATATAATTTATATTGTGGTAGAATTTAATGCACGTGTTAAGTTTATACTAAAATGGTGATTATATTAATCTAGAATGGATAGCAAAATTTCAAACCCTATATATTTTAAATAATGTCCAGTTTGCACATGTTACAAATATGTAGATGTATATTTAGTTATTTTCAAGCATGTGTGTGTGTGTGTATTACATAAATTTAAATTATCAAAAGAGGTGCCTAGCGTTTTAAAATATTATTATACTGGCTACTATTAGCTGGATAAGTGTTCAATTTGTTGTTAGATTCCTTTATCTAATCTTGTATCGGTTTTTCCTGGGCGGTGTACATATATAGCATTATTAATTTTATCATTTGCGAAATGTCCGTTCCTTCTTAGTGCATAGGGAAGTAGTCATTCTTTAACTTTATTATTAAAAATTCTTATACTTCATCAAGAATGTATCTATCATGTATCAAATTAAATAGTGGAGTATATCGTAATACTTGGAATTTTATATTACCAAGTAAGATTAAATTTGTAATGGATGTGGTTAGGGAATATTTCAATTTAATATGCCCACAAAAAATAACAGGTTATTTTCATAAATGAGTTTCCTGTGTCTGATAATTTATGTATATTTGCCTAGTTACATTACAATTTAGGTGATTTATATATTGTGGGACGTCATATGGCAAGGTACGATAAAAATTTCTTGTCCAATCGGGCGTCGACTCTGTCTTTTTATAACCTGATGCTGGAGGAGTATTTATCTGTATGAGTCATTTTTTTTCTAACAAATATGTACTTTTTTCTATGGGAACTGGGACGTGGATACTACTATGACGTGGGGCTTGTGGAGTTTTTTTGTGTGCATGGTGGGGCTTGTCGAGTTCTCATCATACGTGTTTTTTTTCCATCATGAAAGGAGGAGGACTGTGGTTATTTTTTTGTACGTGGGAAGTGGGACGTGGATTCCTACTCTAACGCGGGGCTCTAGGATTCCTCATTGTAGTTACTCAAGAAAAAAAAAAGAATCCTCATTATACGTATTTTTTCTTCCATCGCAAAGGGGAAGGCACATGGATTTTCCATTGGTTACAACTTAACGTGACTATTAAGGGCTCTTTGATGTACGTGGTTATTGTACGTTCTGTTTTCTATATTGAAAATCTTGTAAGCTTTTTTAATAGATCTTGACCATTAAATTTTAAATCTGATGGCTACATTAAATTTGCTGATGTGGATTAATATAAATGCTCGGAAGGTGCCTCCAATTAGTAAATATAAGATATGGATATGTTAGACTTTGTTGAACTATGTTGTTGGATTTGATCAAATATGTTGTTGGACATGTTGTTCGATATGTATGCATGTATATCTGTGTTTGAAACCATGTCTAATTAATTGGATTTAAATAAAAACAGGGGATGTGAAGCCTCTTTGCCGTCTGCTAACGGACGGCAAAGCTCTTGTGGCACCCACCTGTGCAAACTGGCAACACTGGCTGCCTATTTGGTCATTTTGCCGTCTGCAAGCGGACGACAAAGTGACCAAAGAGGCCTGGCAAACAGGGCTATCTATGCCGTCCGCTGGCCAACGGCATAGCTGGCCACGTGGCAGCATCCCAGTGCTGCCCTAGCAAAGCTCTTTGCCGTCCGTCAGCGGACGGCAAAGAACGTCGTTAACCCCCTAATTAATGGCTCTCACCTCACACTGCTGTCGTCCGTCATCGTTGCCGTCTACTAGCCTCGGATGGCTGACGGCATAATCCTTTGTCGTCCGTTTCTATGAAGCGGACGACAAAGAAGGCCTTTGCTGGAACGTGTAAATGAAGGAAATATGCCCTAGAGGCAATAATAAAGTTATTATTTATTTCCTTATATCATGATAAATGTTTATTATTCATGCTAAAATTGTATTAACCGAAAACATAATACATGTGTGAATACATAGACAAAACATAGTGTCACTAGTATGCCTCTACTTGACTAGCTCGTAAATCAAGGATGGTAAGTTTCCTAACCATAGACATGAGTTGTCATTTGATTAACGGGATCACATCATTAGGAGAATGATGTGATTGACTTGACCCATTCCGTTAGCTTAGCACTTGATCATTTAGTATGTTGCTATTGCTTTCTTCATGACTTATACATGTTCCTATGACTATGAGATTATGTAACTCCCGCTTACCGGAGGAACACTTTGTGTTCTAACAAACGTCACAAGTAACTGGGTGATTATAAAGGTGTACTACAGGTGTCTCCGAAGGTACTTGTTGAGTTGACGTATTTAGAGATTAGGATTTGTCACTCCAATTGTCGGAGAGGTATCTCTGGGCCCTCTCGATAATGCACATCACTATAAGCCTTGCAAGCAATGTAACTAATGAGTTAGTGACGGAATGATGCATTATGTAACGAGTAAAGAGACTTGCCGGTAACGAGATTGAACTAGGTATTGAGATACCGACGATCGAATCTCGGGCAAGTAACATACCGATGACAAAGGGAACAACGTATGTTGTTATGCGGTTTGACCGATAAAGATCTTCGTAGAATATGTAGGAGTCAATATGAGCATCCAGGTTCCGCTATTGGTTATTGACCGGAAATAGTTCTAGGTCATGTCTACATTGTTCTCGAACCCGTAGGGTCCTCACGCTTAACGTTACGATGACAGTTATATTATGAGTTTATAGTTTTTGATGTACCGAAGGTTGTTCGGAGTCCTGGATGTGATCACGGACATGACGAGGAGTCTCGGAATGGTCGAGACATAAAGATTGATATATTGGAAGCATATATTTGTATATCGGAATCGTTCCGGGTAAAATCGGAGTTTTACCGGAGTACCGGGGGGTTACCGGAACCCCCCCGGGGGTTAATGGGCCTACATGGGTCCTAAGGGAGAAGAGGAGGGCCGGCCAGGATAGGCCACGAGCCAGGATAGGCCACGAGCCCTCTCCCCCCTAGTCCGAATAGGACAAGGAAGGGGGGCGACGCCCCCCTTTCCTCTTTCCCCTTCCCCCTTCCTTCTCCAACAAGGCAAGAGGGGGGAGTCCTACTCCCGGTGGGAGTAGGACTCCTCCAGGCGCACCCCTAGGGGCTGGCCGCACCTCCCCCCTCCCTCCTTTATATACGGGGGCAGGAGGGCATCCCATGACACACAAGTTGATCTTCGTGATCGTTCCTTAGCCGTGTGCGGTGCCCCCCTCCACCATATTCCACCTCGGTCATATCATAGCGGTGCTTAGGCGAAGACCTGCGTCGGTAGAACATCATCACCGTCACCACGCCGTCGTGCTGACGGAACTCTTCCCAGACACTTTGCTGGATCGGAGTCCAGGGATCGTCATCGAGCTGAACGTGTGCAAGAACTCGGAGGTGCCGTAGTTTCGGTGCTTGATCGGTCAGACGGTGAAGACGTACGACTACATCAACCACGTTGATATAACGCTTCCGCTTTCGGTCTATGAGGGTACATGGACACACTCTCCCCTCTCGTTGCTATGCATCACCATGATCTTGTGTGTGCGTACGAAATTTTTTTAAATTACTACGTTACCCAACAGTGGTATCAGAGCCAAGGTTTTATGCGTTGATGTTATATGCACGAGTAGAACACAAGTGAGTTGTGGGCGATATAAGTCATACTGCTTACCAGCATGTCATACTTTGGTTCAGCGATATTGTTGGATGAAGCGGCCCGGACCGACATTACGCGTACGCTTACGCGAGACTGGTTCTACCGACGTGCTTTGCACACAGGTGGCTGGCGGGTGTCAGTTTCTCCAACTTTAGTTGAACCGAGTGTGGCTACGCCCGGTCCTTGCGAAGGTTAAAACAGCACTAACTTGACAAACTATCGTTGTGGTTTTGATGCGTAGGTAAGAACGGTTCTTGCTAAGCCCGTAGCAGCCACGTAAAACTTGCAACAACAATGTAGAGGACGTCTAACTTGTTTTTGCAGGGCATGTTGTGAAGTGATATGGTCAAGACGTGATGCTATATTTTATTGTATGAGATGATCATGTTTTGTAACCAAGTTATCGGCAACTGGCAGGAGCCATATGGTTGTCGCTTTATTTTATGCAATGCAATCGCCCTGTAATGCTTTACTTTATCACTAAGCGGTAGCAATAGTCATAGAAGCATAAGATTGGCGAGACGACAACGATGCTACGATGAAGATCAAGGTGTCGCGCCGGTGACGATGGTGATCATGATGGTGCTTTGGAGATGAAGATCACAAGCACAAGATGATGATGGCCATATCATATCCCTTATATTGATTGCATGTGATGTTTATCTTTTATGCATCTTATCTTGCTTTGTTTGACGGTAGCATTATAAGATGATCTCTCACTAAATTTCAAGATAAAAGTGTTCTCCCTTAGTACGCACCGTTGCCAAAGTTCGTCGTGCCCAGACACCACGTGATTATCGGGTGTGATAAGCTCTACGTCCATCTACAACGGGTGCAAGCCAGTTTTGCACACCCAGAATACTCAGGTTAAACTTGAAGAGCCTAGCATATGCAGATATGGCCTCGGAACACTGAGACGGAAAGGTCGAGCGTGAATCATATAGTAGATATGATCAACATAGTGATGTTCACCATTGAAAGCTACTCCATTTCACGTGATGATCGGTTATGGTTTAGTTGATTTGGATCACGTGATCACTTAGATGATTAGAGAGATGTCTGTCTCAGTGGGAGTTCTTTAGTAATATGATTAATTGAACTTAAATTTATCATGAACTTAGTACCTGATAGTATTTTGATTGTCTATGTTTATTGTAGATAGACTGCTCATGCTGTTGTTCCGTTGAATTTTAATGCGTTCCTTGAGAAAGCAAAGTTGAAAGATGATGGTAGCAATTACACGGACTGGGTCTGTAACTTGAGGATTATCCTCATTGCTGCACAGAAGAATTACGTCCTGGAAGCACCGCTAGGTGCCAGGCCTGCTGCAGGAGCAATGCCAGATGTTATGAACGTCTGGTAGAGCAAAGTTGATGACTACTCAATAGTTCAGTGTGCCATGCTTTACGGCTTAGAACCAGGTCTTCAACGACGTTTTGAACGTCATGGAGCATATGAGATGTTCCAGGAGTTGAAGTTAATATTTCAAGCAAATGCCCGGATTGAGAGATATGAAGTCTCCAATAAGTTCTATAGCTGCAAGATGGAGGAGAATAGTTCTGTCAGTGAGCATATACTCAAAATGTCTGGGTATAATAATCACTTGATTCAACTGGGAGTTAATCTTCCAGATGATAGCGTCATTGACAGAATTCTCCCATCACTGCCACCAAGCTACAAGAGCTTCGTGATGAACTATAATATGCAAGGGATGGAAAAGACAATTCCCGAGCTCTTCGCAATGCTAAAGGCTGCGGAGGTAGAAATCAAGAAGGAGCATCAAGTGTTGATGGTCAACAAGACCACTAGTGTCAAGAAAAAGGGCAAAGGGAAGAAGAAGGGGAACTTCAAGAAGAACAGCAAGCAAGTTTCTGCTCAGGAGAAGAAACCCAAGTCTGGACCTAAGCCAGAAACTGAGTGCTTCTACTGCAAGCAAACTGGTCACTGGAAGCGGAACTGCCCCAAGTATTTGGCGGATAAGAAGGATGGCAAGGTTAACAAAGGTATATGTGATATACATGTTATTGATGTGTACCTTACTAGAGCTCGCAGTAGCACCTGGGTATTTGATACTGGTTCTGTTGCAAATATTTGCAATTCGAAACAGGGACTACGGATTAAGCGAACACTGGCCAAGGACGAGGTGACGATGCGCGTGGGAAATGGTTCCAAAGTCGATGTGATCGCGGTCGGCACGCTACCTCTACATCTACCTTCGGGATTAGTTTTAGACCTGAATAATTGTTATTTGGTGCTAGCGTTGAGCATGAACATTATATCTGGATCTTGTTTGATGCGAGACGGTTATTCATTTAAATCAGAGAATAATGGTTGTTCTATTTATATGAGTAATATCTTTTATGGTCATGCACCCTTAAAGAGTGGTCTATTTTTATGAATCTCGATTGTAGTGATACACATATTCATAATGTTGAAGCAAAAAGATGCAGAGTTGATAATGATAGTGCAACTTATTTGTGGCACTGCCGTTTAGGTCATATCAGTGTAAAACGCATGAAGAAACTCCATACTGATGGACTTTTTGAACCACTTGATTATGAATCACTTGGTACTTGCGAACCGTGCCTCATGGGCAAGATGACTAAAACACCGTTCTCCGGTACTATGGAGAGAGCAAAAGATTTGTTAGAAATCATACATACAGATGTATGTGGTCCAATGAATGTTGAAGCTCGTGGCAGATATCGTTATTTTCTCACCTTCACAGATGATTTAAGCAGATATGGGTATATCTACTTAATGAAGCATAAGTCTGAAACATTTGAAAAGTTCAAAGAAGGAAGTTGAAAATCATCGTAACAAGAAAATAAAGTTTCTACGATCTGATCATGGAGGAGAATATTTGAGTTACGAGTTTGATCTACATTTGAAACAATGCGGAATAGTTTTGCAACTCACGCCACCCGGAACACCACAGCGTAATGGTGTGTTCGAACATCATAATCGTACTTTACTAGATATGGTGCGATCTAGACGTCTCTTACTGATTTACCGCTATCATTTTGGGGTTATGCTTTAGAGACGGGCGCATTCACGTTAAATAGGGCACTATCAAAATCCTTTGAGACGAATCCTTATGAACTATGGTTTGGCAAGAAACCAAAGTTGTCATTTCTGAAAGTTTGGGGCTGCGATGCTTATGTGAAAAAGCTTCAACCTGATAAGCTCGAACCCGAATCGGAGAAATGTGTCTTAATAGGATACCCAAAGGAGACAGTTGGGTACACCTTCTATCACAGATCAGAAGGCAAGACATTCGTTGCTAAGAATGGGTCCTTTCTAGAGAAGGAGTTTCTCTCGAAAGAAGTGAGTGGGAGGAAAGTAGAACTTGATGAGGTAACGGTACCGGCTCCCTTAGTGGAAAGTAGTTCATCACAGAAACCGGTTTCTGTGACACCTACACCAATTAGTGAGGAAGTTAATGGTGATGATCATGAAACTTCAGATCAAGTTGTTACTGAACTTTGTAGATCAACCAGAGTAAGATCCGTGCCAGAGTGGTACGGTAATCCTGTTCTGGAAGTCATGCTACTAGATCATGGTGAACCTACGAACTATGAAGAAGCGATGGTGAGCCCAGATTCCGCAAAATGGCTTGAAGCCCTGAAATCTGAGATGGGATCCATGTATGAGAACAAAGTGTGGACTTTGGTTGACTTGCCCGATGATCGGCAAGCAATAGAGAATAAATGGATCTTCAAGAAGAAGATTGATGCTGACGGTAATGTTACTGTCTACAAAGCTCGACTTGTTGCAAAAGGTTTTCGACAAGTTCAAGGGGTTGACTACGATGCTTAAGTCTGTCCGAATCATGTTAGCGATTGCCGCATTTTATGATTATGAAATACGGCAAATGGATGTCAAAACTGCATTCCTGAATGGATTTCTAGAAGAAGAGTTGTATATGATGCAGCCAGAAGGTATTGTCGATCCTAAAGGAGCTAATAAAGTGTGCAAGCTCCAGCAATCCATTTATGGACTGGTGCAAGCCTCTTGGATTTGGAATAAACGCTTTGATAGTGTGATCAAAGCATATGGTTTTATACAGACTTTTGGGGAAGCCTGTATCTACAAGAAAGTGAGTGGGAACTCTGTAGCATTTCTGGTATTAATTATATGTGGACGACATATTATTGATTGGAAATGATATAGAATTTCTGGATAGCATAAAAGGATACTTGAATAAAAGTTTTTCAATGAAAGACCTCGGTGAAGCTGCTTACATATTAGGCATCAAGATCTATAGAGATAGATCAAGACGTTTAATTGGACTTTCACAAAGCACATACCTTGATAAAGTTTTGAAAAAGCTCAAAATGGATCAAGCAAAGAAAGGGTTCTTGCCTGTAATACAAGGTGTGAAATTGAGTCAGACTCAATGCCCGACCACTACAGAAGATAGAGATAAAATGAAAGAAGTTCCCTATGCTTCAGCCATAGGCTCTATCATGTATGCAATGCTATGTGCCAGACCTGATGTGTGCCTTGCTATTAGTTTAGCATGGAGGTTCCAAAGTAATCCAAGAGTGGATCACTGGACAGCGGTCAAGAACATCCTGAAATACCTGAAAAGGACTAAGGATATGTTTCTCGTTTATGGAGGTGACAAAGAGCTAGTCGTAAATGGTTACGTCGATGCAAGCTTTGACACTGATCCGGACGATTCTAAATCGCAAACCGGATACGTGTTTTTATTGAACGGTGGAGCTGTCAGTTGGTGCAGTTCTAAACAAAGCTTCGTAGCGGGATCTACATGTGAAGCGGAGTACATAGCTACTTCGGAAGCAGCAAATGAAGGAGTCTGGATGAAGTAGTTCATATCCGATCTAGGTGTCGTACCTAGTGCATCGGGTCCAATGAAAATCTTTTGTGACAATACTGGTGCAATTGCCTTGGCAAAGGAATCCAGATTTCACAAGAGAACCAAGCACATCAAGAGACGCTTCAAGTCCATCCGAGACCAAGTCCAGGTGGGAGACATAGACATATGCAAGATACATACGGATCTGAATATTGCAGACCCGTTAACTAAGCCTCTTCCACGAGCAAAACATGATCAACACCAAGGCTCCATGGGTGTTAGAATCATTACTATGTAATCTAGATTATTGACTCTAGTGCAAGTGGGAGACTGAAGGAAATATGCCCTAGAGGCAATAATAAAGTTATTATTTATTTCCTTATATCATGATAAATGTTTATTATTCATGCTAGAATTGTATTAAACGGAAACATGATACATGTGCGAATACATAGACAAAACATAGTGTCACTAGTATGCCTCTACTTGACTAGCTCGTAAATCAAAGATGGTTAAGTTTCCTAACCATAGACATGAGTTGTCATTTGATTAACGGGATCACATCATTAGGAGAATGATGTGATTGACTTGACCCATTCTGTTAGCTTAGCACTTGATCGTTTAGTATGTTTTTATTGCTTTCTTCATGACTTATACATGTTCCTATGACTATGAGATTATGTAACTCCCGCTTACCGGAGGAACACTTTGTGTGCTACCAAACGTCACAACATAACTGGGTGATTATAAAGGTGTACTACAGGTGTCTCCAAAGGTACTTGTTGAGTTGACGTATTTCGAGATTAGGATTTGTCACTCCGATTGTCGGAGAGGTATCTCTGGGCCCTCTCGGTAATGCACATCACTATAAGCCTTGCAAGCAATGTAACTAATGAGTTAGTTACGGGATGATGCATTACGTAACGAGTAAAGAGACTTGCCGGTAACGAGATTGAACTAGGTATTGAGATACCGACGATCGAATCTCGGGCAAGTAACATACCGATGACAAAGGGAACAACATATGTTGTTATGCGGTTTGACCGATAAAGATCTTCGTAGAATACGTAGGAGCCAATATGAGAATCCAGGTTCCGCTATTGGTTATTGACCGGAAACAGTTCTAGGTCATGTCTACATTGTTCTCGAACCCGTAGGGTCCGCACGCTTAACGTTACGATGACAGTTATATTATGAGTTTGTAGTTTTTGATTTACCGAAGGTTATTCGGAGTCCCGGATGTCATCACGGACAGGACGAGGAGTCTCGGAATGGTCGAGACATAAAGATTCATATATTGGAAGCCTATATTTGGATATCGGAATCGTTCCGGGTAAAATCGGAGTTTTACCGGAGTACCGGGGTTACTGAACCCCCGGGGGTTAATGGGCCTACATGGGCCCTAAGGGAGAAGAGGAGGGCCGGCCAGGGCAGGCCGCGCGCCCCCTCCCCCCCCCCCTAGTCCGAATAGAACAAGGAAGGGGCGGCCCCTTTCCTCTTCCCCTTCCCTTCCTTCTCCAACAAGGCAAGGGGGAGTCCTACTCGGTGGGAGTAGGACTCCTCAGCGCACCCTAGGGGCCGGCCGCACCTCCCCCCTCCCTCCTTTATATACGGGGGCATGGGGGCACCCCATGACACACAAGTTGATCTTCGTGATCGTTCCTTAGTCGTGTGCGGTGCCCCCCTCCACCATATTCCTCCTCGGTCATATCGTAGCGGTGCTTAGGCGAAGCCCTGCGTCGGTAGAACATCATCACCGTCACCACGCCGTTGTGCTGACGGAACTCTTCCCCGACACTTTGCTGGATCGGAGTCCGTGGATCGTCATTGAGCTGAACGTGTGCTAGAACTCGGAGGTGCCGTAGTTTCGGTGCTTGGTCGGTCTGACCGTGAAGACGTACGACTACATCAACCGCGTTGATATAACGCTTCCTCTTTCGGTCTACGAGGGTACATGGACGCACTCTCCCCTCTCGTTGCTATGCATCACCATGATCTTGCATGTGCGTAGGAAATTTTTTGAAATTACTACGTTACCCAACATCCCCCCTCCAGGTGCTGGCGGCGCTGCCGTTTGTGAGGGGGGCACACCCCATAGATGCATGCGGCCTCTTCAGACATGCCACCACACCACCCGGCATGTATGAGGGCCCGGTACGACGCTCTGGTGGCATTGCTACCCCAGGGCCCCCGTCCCGCCTAACTCTGGAGCGATTGACCACAATCTAGCCCTTTGACTTCCCACGGACAGGCTTTGACCAGTGGACCTCTCCAGCCGGTTGTGTTATGTCAGCCCAGAGGGACACCTGGGAGCATCAGTCGGGCCAAACCCACAGCTACATCCCCTCCGTGTAGACCCGACATGTCCGTTTCCCCCCTCCAGGTGCCGGCGGTGGCGCCGTCCGTGAGGGGGGCCACACCCCGGAAACGCATGCCGCCTCTTCAGACATGCTACAACACGACCCCGCATGTATGAGGGGCCGGTGCAACGCTCCGATGGCATTGCTACCCCCATAGGGCCCCCGTCCCGTCTAACCCTGGAGCAGTTGACCATGATATCTAGCCCTTTGACTTCCCACGGACAGGCTTTGACAAGTGGACCTCTCCAACCGGTTCTGTTAAGTCAGCCTAGAGGGACACCTGGGAGCAACATCCGGGCCAAACCTACAGCTACATCCCCTCCGTGTAGACCCGACGCGTCCGTTTCCCCCTCCAGGTGCCGGCGGTTGTGCCGTCCGTGAGGGGGGCCACACCCCGGAGATGCGTGCCGCCTCTTCAGACATGCCACCACACCATCCCGCATGTATGAAGGCCTGGTACGATGCTCCGGTGGCATTCCTACCCCAAGGACCCTCGCCCGCCTCACCCTGGAGCGGTTGACCATGAGATTTAGCCCTTTGACTTCCCACGGACGACCTTCGACCAGTGGACCCCTCCACCCAGTTGTGTTAGGTCAGCCTAGAGGGACACCTGGGAGCAACATCCGGGCCAAACCCACAGCTACATCCCCTCCGTGTAGACCCGACGAGTCCATTTCCCCCCTCCAGGTGCCGGCGGCGGCGCCGTCCATGAGGGGGGCCACACCCCGAAGACGTGTGCTGCCTCTTCAGACATGCCACCACACCATCCCGCATGTATGAGGGCCTGGTACGTCGCTCCGATGGCATTGCTACCCCCCCTAGGGCCCCCGTCCCGCCTGACCCTGGAGCGGTGACCATGAGATCTAGCCCTTTGACTTCCCACGGACGGGCTTTGACCAGTGGACCTCTCCAGCCGATTCTGTTAACTCAGCCTAGAGGGACACCTGGGAGCAACATCCAGGCCAAACCTACAACTACATCCCCTCCGTGTAGACCCGACGCGTCCGTTTCCCCCCTCCAGGTGCCGGCTGCGGCGCCGTCCGTGAGGGGGGCCACACCCCGGAGATGCGTGCCGCCTCTTCAGACATGCCACCACACCATCCCGCATGTATGAGGGCCCGGTACGATGCTCCGGTGGCATTGCTACCCCCAGGGCCCCCGCCCGCCTAACCCTGGAGCGGTTGACCATGAGATCTAGCCCTTTGACTTCCCACGGACGACCATCGACCAGTGGACCTCTCCACCTGGTTGTGTTAGGTCAGCCCAAAGGGACACCTGGGAGCAACATCCGGGCCAAACCCACAGCTACATCCCCTCCGTGTAAACCCGACGAGTCCGTTTCCCCCCTCCAGGTGCCGGCGGCGGCACCGTCCATGAGGGGGGCCACACCCCGAAGACGTGTGTTGCCTCTTCAGACATGCCACCACACCATCCCGCATGTATGAGGGCCCGGTACGTCGCACCGATGGCATTGCTATCCCCTAGGGCCCCCGTCCCGCCTGACCCTGGAGGGTTGACCATGAGATCTAGCCCTTTGACTTCCCATGGACGGGCTTTGACCAGTGGACCTCTCCACCCGGTTCTGTTTAGTCAGCCTAGAGGGACACCTGGGAGCAACATCCGGGCCAAACCTACATCTACATCCCTCCGTAGACCCGACGTCTGCTTCCCCCCCGGTGCGTGGCGCCGCCGTCCATGAGGGGGGGGGGCACACCCCAGAGATGCGTGCCGCCTCTTCAGACATGCCACCACACCATCCCGCATGTATGAGGGCTGGTATGATGCTCCAGTGGCATTCCTACCCCAGGGCCCCCGCCCGCCTAACCCTGGAGCGGTTGACCATGAGATCTAGCCCTTTGACTTCCCACGGACGACCTTCGACCAGTGGACCTCTCCACCCGGTTGTGTTAGGTCAGCCCAAAGGGACACCTGGGAGCAACATCCGGGCCAAACCCACAGCTACATCCCCTCCGTGTAGACCCGACGAGTCCGCTTCCCCCCTCCAGGTGCCGGCGGCGGCGCCGTCCATGAGGGGGCCACACCCCGAAGACATGTACTGCCTCTTCAGACATGCCACCACACCATCCCGCATGTATGAGGGCCCGGTACGTCGTTCCGATGGCATTGCTACCCCCTTAGGGCCCCCGTCCCGCCTGACCCTGGAGCGGTTGACCATGAGATCTAGCCATTTGACTTCCCACGGACGGGATTTGACCAGTGGACCTCTCCAACCGGTTCTGTTAAGTCAGCCTAGAGGGACACCTGGGAGCAACATCCGGGCCAAACCTACAGCTACATCCCCTCCGTGTAGACCCGACGCGTCCGTTTCCCCCCACCAGGTGCCGGCGGCGGCGCCGTCCGTGAGGGGGGCCACACCCCGGAGATGCGTGCCGCCTCTTCAGACATGCCACCACACCATCTCGCATGTATGAGGGCCTGGTACTATGCTCCGGTGGCATTCCTACCCCCAGGGCCCCCGCCCGCCTAACCCTGGAGCGGTTGACCATGAGATCTTGCCCTTTGACTTCCCACGGATGACCTTCGACCAGTGGACCTCTCCACCCGGTTGTGTTAGGTCAGCCCAGAGGGACACCTGGGAGCAACATCCGGGCCAAACCCAGAGCTATGTCCCCTCCGTGTAGACCCGACGAGTCCGTTTCCCCCTCCAGGTGCCGGCGGCGGCGCCGTCCATGAGGGGGGCCACACCCCAAAGACGTGTGCTGCCTCTTCAGATATGCCACCACACCATCCCGCATGTATGAGGGCCCGGTACGTCGCTCCGATGGCATCGCTACCCCCTAGGGCCCCCGTCCGCCTGACCCTGGAGCGGTTGACCATGAGATCTAGCCCTTTGACTTCCCACGGACGGGCTTTGACTAGTGGACCTCTCCACCCGGTTCTGTTAAGTCAGCCTAGAGGGACACCTGGGAGCAACATCCGGGCCAAACCTACAGCTACATCCCCTCCGTGTAGACCCGACGCGTCCGTTTCCCCCCTCCAAGTGCCGGCGGCGGCGCCGTCCGTGAGGGGGGGCCACACCCCAGAGATGCGTGCCGCCTCTTCAGACATGCCACCACACCATCCCGCATGTATGAGGGCCGGGTGGAGTCTTCAAAGCAGAACCCAGCCGAGTTTCCCCTTCACCGATAGGGTGGTCAAGCACGAGCTCCTCAAATCCCTCTGTTATTTTTTCCACCGTCACCCTAGCATATCCTTCTGGAATTGGACGGCAGTGAAAAGTTGCGCTGGGTTCAGGAGGTCTAACAGAGCCGACAGCCGCCTTGACTTTGAACTTCTGCCATTGCGTCATAAGGTGGCAATGTTGAGACTCCGTGATAGCATCCACGGGGTAGCTAGCAGGAGCCGTAAATACAGGCTCCAGCTGAAGCAGCTCGGTGGAAGCCACATTGCTTCTCCGCAGATATGGCGGGGTAGCTTCGGGTGTAGCTTCGGCAGGTCGCTTGCTTCGAACTGCATCTCGTTCCTCTAGCTTCTGTACCATTGCGTGCAGCTCCTGCAGTTCGCTCTGCTCCACCTTCCTCCTCCTCTCTTGGCATTTGTAACCGCCTGCGTCCGGAAACCCAGCCTTCCACGAAATGAAGCCCGGCTTGCCTCGTGTCCGTCCAGGGTGCTCAGGATTCCCGAGGGCCATTGTGAGCTCGTCCTCTCTGTCTGGAACGAACGTCCCTACCTGCGCTGCGTTAATATGGTGCTGAAGCTTCGTGAGGGGTATTCGCAGTTGCTCCCTCGTCCAAACGCACTTCCCTGTTATAGGGTCCAAGGTTCCGCCAACCCCGAAGAACCAAGTCCGGCAACGGTCTGGCCAGTTCAATGTCTCTGGTTCGACCCCTTTATCAAGCAGGTCGTTCTCAGCCTTGTCACACAATGGTCGAGATTTGAGGTAGCCACCTAACCTCGTGCGATGGTGATGCTCCTTCTTTACAGCATTTATCTTGTTTATCGCTGTCATCTTCTTACTCCTCTTGATGTCTTGTTGGCCACAAATGCGTCCCATTGATCTCTGAGCTTCTCAAATCGGCTGACGAATTCTGGTGTCTTGTTTTTGTCGACAAACTTTGCTTTCAGCTCATTCTTCCACCTCCTGAATAGATCTTCCATCTTCTTGAACGCAAAGGACTCGATCATTGGCTCCTTAACTGGATTCTCCGGATCCTCCTCTTCCGGTAGGGTGAAATTTACCTTCAGCACTTTCGAAAGATCATCTTTTTGTCTATCTTCGACAAAAGAAACTTGAAGCTCTTCATCCTTAGGCTGATTCCATAGCTCGATGCTGATCGGGATCATGTCCCTAACAAGAACCCCGCACTGAGCAGTAAATGCCTCCTTGGTCCGGAAGGGTTCAATCGGTTGGCCATCGCACACGATTGCTGTGATCGTGAACCTTTCATCTGAGCGCAACTTTTTCTTCGGGCCTCGTCTTTACCGAAGTTGTGCTTGATCTGGAGGGCTAGAAATAAGAATAAGATGAGAGTTAATATGTGTAGATACCAAAACAATGAGTGCGTCAATTAGCTAGTCAGCACAGGCTTAATTAATATTTATACCTAGCCAGACTCTGTTAGGTTACCGGAGACGTCATCACGGCCTCCTTCTTGAACCGGCATTCGGTCACCGGAGCCATCATAATCATGTCCTTCTTCCTCCGTTGTTCAATAACCGTAGCCTGCTTCTTCACCCTCTCCTTCCAGACCATCAGTTTCGTTGAGATATGACATGACATCAGCTCCGGCTGCGATTATGTCCCCCAACACCCGTTTTGCTTCCTCGTCTCGGTCGTGCTCCATAGTTTCTGCAAATATTACAACATGGCAATTATTATACAAACATGACAGATGGATATATTAGTGGAAAATGTAGACCTAGCTATAGCTATTCACAACAAGGAATTATATTAATTAATGGCCTCGACGCTTCTCTAGGGTTTGGGGTGGCCTCGTCAACGCTTAAAGGGTTCGGCGTGGCCTCGACGACAACGCTCTTTTAATTGGTAAAGGAGGGGGTATATCGACAATGACGACATACATACATGGAAAAAATGTTACTGAGGAGGGGGTATATCGACCCCCCCCCATGTCAAAGTTATCGGGGTGGGGGTATCGACCCCCCCCCCCTCATGTTGAATATATGTTGAATTCCCGAGAGAGTTAGGAACTGGAGGGGGACTCCTCCCCCCTCATGTCTGATGAGTTTTTACTCCCTCTCTCCCATGAAACCTTCATCGAACAAACTTAATATGAGTTTTAACAGAAAACATTCATCGAACAAAATTACAACAGAAAAATTTGACCAAGTTTTCATATATCATCATCATCTACTACAAAAAAAATTGACATATTCTTTACATATGAACATAGAAACATTTGCATATTCGACAATAATATCACCAAAAAAAATCTATGAACATTAAATTTTCTAACTTTTGCATATTCCTAGAACCCTAGAAACCTCGACCCTCGAACCCTCAACCCCTCAACCCTCGAACCCTCAACGACCCTCGAACCCTCGACCCCCTATTCCTCCTCATGTCAAAGTTATCGGGGAGGGGGTATATCGAACCCCCCCCCCCCTCATGTCGAAGTTATCAGGGAGGTGGTATATCGACCCCCCTCATGTCGAAGTTATCGGGGAGGTGGTATATCGACAACGACATACCCGAGAAAGAAAAAAAAAGAGGAGAAGAAGAAAGGAATAGAGGTGAAGAAGAAAAAATAGAAATTACTCTATTTTTTTTTCTTCTTCACCTCTATTCCTTTCTTCTTCTCCTCTTTCTTTCTCTTCTTATTTATTTCTCCTCTTCTTCCTCTCCTCTTCTTCTCCTTCTTCCTCTTCTTATTATTTTCCTTTTTCTTCTCCTTCTTTTTCTTCTTCTTCCTTCTTCCTTCTTCCTAGATAAAACTTTTCTAAAATGTAACTTTTGCATATAAAAAGGTTTTTCTTCTTCTTCATTCTTCCTTCTTCCTTCTTCCTAGCTAGATATATAAAATATTTCTAAAATGTAACTATTCCATATATATAACTTTTCTTCTTCTTCCTTCTTCCTTCTCTTCCTTCTTCCTAAATATATAAAACTTTTCTAAAATGAAACTAACCTAAAATGTACTGAATCAGAGAAAATACATAGATAAAACTTTTCTAAAAAAAACTAACTTTTGCATATATGAACATACATACACAGAAAACATACATACATATATACATTTTTATAAAAATGCAAAAAACAATTCATCCTCTATATGAACAAAAAATCTGGAAAAAAACTGAGAGGAAGCCAGCCGGACCGAACGTGGCGGCGTGTGGTCGGGGCAAGCTGGGGCGTGGGGGCGTCGGGCAGGGGCACCGCCGGGCAGCGATCAGGGCAGGGGCGCACGGGCCAAGGCGGCGCGTCGGGCAGGGGCGCACGGGCCGAGGCGGCGCGACGGGCAGGGGCATGGGCGGGCGGCGCGTCGAGGCAAGGCAAGGGCGCTGGGCAACGGTGACCATGGGCCGATGACGACGAGGGCGACCATGGGGCGGGCGGCGAGAGCGTCGAGGCAGTGCTCGGGAGGCGACGGCGAGGGCGCGGGCGACAGCGACGACAGCACGGGCGACGGCGACGGCAGGGCGGCGGCGGCGTGGGGCAGCTGGCGGCGTCGATGTCGTCGGCGTCGTCGGGTGGCAACTGCGAGATGAGAAGTGAAATTTTCACAAATGTTTGCTTATATACCAAAGCCTTTAGTCCCGCTTCGTGGAACCAACCGGGACAAATGCCCCCCTTTGGTACCGGTTGGTGCCACCAACCGGGACCAAAGGCCTCTTTTCAGCAGCCCAAAGGGCGGGAAGCAGAGGCCATTGGTCCCGGTTAATGGCACCAACCGGGACTAAAGGGTGGCATTGGTCTCGGTTGGTGCCATGAACCGGGACCAATGCCCACTTTTAGTCCCGGTTGGTGCCACCAACCGCGACCAAAGGCCTCGTGCTGCCCGTGGCCCAAACTTTAGCCCCACCTCGCTAGTTGAGAGGGGCGAGCAGCGGTTTATAAGCCCCACTACCGCATCCCTCTCAAGCTCCTCTCGATTGCAGGCTTACGGGCCTAATTGTCACTCTATGCCTGTTGGGCCTACTGGGCCTTCTGCGGGTCTGAATCCTGGCCCATCGTAGGGTTTCTAGTTGTATTCAGGCTGTAGTGGACCAGTAGGTGGCATTTTTTTATTTTTCCCAGTTTTTTTTCTGTTTTTTGAATTATTTATTTTCTTTTGTTTTTTGCTTTATTTTTTAGTTCCTTTTGCTTTTAGGTAATAAAAATTATAAACTTTCTGTTAGTGCCATTTGTTTTCCAATTTGAATAGTTTAAATTTGAATTTTTTGAAATTTGTGTGAATCACTAGTTTTTAATAACGTTACTATAAACATTGATTTTTGAGTGATTCTTTTCCTGCTATTGAATATTACTGTGTTTTATCATTATATTCAAAAACATATTTTGTTATTTTAGTTTCTCACAAAAATTCTTTATGATAATTCTTTTTGCTATTAAAGTTTCTAACAAAATAATCTTTATGAAAATTCTTTTTCTTTTAATGTTTTCAACAGAAAATACTTTGATAATTTTAGTTGCATAAATTTTACATAATTTTAGTTTCAATAATAATAGAGGTTTTATTAAAGTTTATTTTGTTTTTACTTATTTTTTAAAGTTTATTTTGTTTCTACTTATTTATTTTCTTTTCTTTTTGCTCTTTTTATTTATTTTATGAAAATTCTTTCTTTTTGCTTTATTTATTTTATTTTGTTTTATACTTATTGTTGTTATTTTTATTTATTTTACTTTATTAAAGTTTTTTCTGTTTCTACTTATTCATTTTATTTTTTCTATTTATTTATTTTCTTTTCTTTTTTCTTTTTTATTTATTTTATGAAAATTCTTTTCGCTTTTAATGTTTTACACACAAAAGCCCTCTCCCCTGGCTGCTTCATTGGTCCCGGTTCGTGGCTTGACCCGGTACTAAAGACCACCCTTTGGTCCCGGCTCAAGCCACCAACCGGGACCAATGGTGGTGGGCCAGGAGCGAGGCCCATTGGTCCCGGTTCATGCCACCAACCGGGACCAAAAGGGCCAGACGAACCGGGACCAATGCCGCCACGAGGCCCGGCAGGCCCCTTGGCCTCACGAATCGGGACTAATGGGCTTATCTGGCCTGAACGTAAGGCCTGTTTTCTACTAGTGGGCTTATATAAGAAGGCGACGGCCAGTGGAGTATCCTAACTCAGTTCACTCACTCCCTCTCGCCCAAACCTAGCCGTCATCTACTGTCCCTCTATGTGTGATGCTTCTGGCGATCTCATCCCGACGACCGCGTGCACGGTTGGTTGGGAGAGCAGGTGCCTCTGGAACCCTATCGTTCGAGATACTGCCCGGGAGAACGGCAATAAGGATTTTGGGTCTCGACGCGACCGCTCTTGATCCTTCCCCGTCTCCGTCCGCCTCTGCTTCCACTACTTCCGCTACATCGATTCCATGGTTGACGACGAAGTCGCCAAGAAGAAGGTCTCGGCCGATGCCGAGGCTGCCGCCGCCGCCGCCGCGTTGGCCTGGCCAACTAGAGGGTATGACTCGTTCATCCCCTATCTGTTCGTTAATGTGTTGGCCGCATATATGTTCTTCATAGATGTTATGGTTCTATGTACCGTACGTGCTCACATGCTTAGGTATTGGTATGAGATGCATACCATGTTTGCCATGTTTACTGTTTTCTCGTGGATTAGATTAGTCGAAGAAGTGCTAATATTTCCAACAACGGACAATGACAAACTGAACAGTGCTAACCTGACCGGCCAGCTGTCAGCTTTACAACGGGAGTAACATTTTCATGAAGCACAAAATAGATGGATGTCACACGTTAGGAAATGAAAAACCTGAACCTTTCGCGTCAAGTTTATAGTTAAAACTCGGTGTGCATCACCTAAAAAACGAGGTTTGGTGTGCATAGCAGCTAAAACGTAGTAAGGCAGCATGGCAGAGCATCATAGCCCATCATGAGCTGCAAATCTTCAAGATTTCCTCTCAAAGAAATAAAACCTCTTTCCTTAAAACTTTTTCTTCTTAAATTCGACATACACCATACCTTTTCAAATAGTATTACAGGTTTTCAGCAAGTTGCATTCGACAAGAGCATTTGCCGTGCAAAATTTTCAAAAATCAACAATATATCGTCATGTTGCAGTTATACCAAGAATCGCATTGCCGTCACGCGGCACTATCTCAACCAGTTCAGAACTTTCAACGTCGGTACATGTGTGCACTGCAGCCATGTTTATTGTTGTCCCACTTCGCAATCGTTACTTTGTCCTTGTTTGTTGTAGTATTCAGTTTTGGATTGCTTAAACCGTAGATAGGGACACCATAAAGCATCAACAGTTCTTCAACAATTACACCATCAGAGAATAAATGTCATAAGATGTAGAAACAAATGGCCACAACAACCGTGGTGAAGTTTGGTGAAGGAATGATGTATGGGCCACACACCATGTCTATTCGCCGACCTTCTATAAATAACTACCTTGTGTAGAAGAATCACGTTTAGAAAGCATACCCAAGAGTTTGAGGAGACCTACACTGATGAGCATGATGAGTGTCACCAGTCAGATAGTGCAATTTCCCATGGAATGAGAGGCATTGAGAATTTGATTAGAACTTCAAAAATGTGATCATCTTCTAGATTTACAGTAAGCCGATAGCCGACACTACCCTACTGAGTTGGTGCAATTAGAGATTATGACCAAAGTGATACGGTTTGTACTTTTTTGTTAGAATCCCCTAGAGTTGTAGTTTTTTGTTACCTCAGCGCCAAATATTGTATATTTGTGCAATTTCCACCGAAAAAAAAGATGGAGAAAATCCATATGTATTGGCCTAATGCAATATCATGAAAAAATTCTATGTCATGGGACAGAAAGTGAGAGAAAGGACATATGGTGTGCATTTAAGAAAGGAAAAGGAAAAGGAAAAATTCAAGTGGAAGGCTTGAGACATTTAAGGATTTACATGCACCGGCGGAGCTACTCACGGGCAAAACCGTGCCGTGGCCCGCCCAGTAATTCACCAAAATACATATCTCTCCCTAATCTATATCTATCTATATCTATATCTATATCTATATCTATACCTACTATTAAAGCAAGGTGATATTCTTGGTTTCGTCCCGCATGTACTAAATTTTTTGTCCATCCAATTGGTCTGCATCCACATCCTCTCAATGGGCCTGCACGCACGTTTCGGCCTGCAAGCATGGTCTGCATCCACATCCTCTCAATGGGCCTGCACGCACGTTTCGGCCTGCAAGCATGTTTAGGTACCTTATCTGATTTTCACACGTACTCACAATAATAATCCCACCTCGATTGCTTTCGTGAAATCCTACCAATTTATATACCTACGCAAATTGCGTGTAATATCAAGAACTAGCCTCTTGGATCAACAAACACATAACGAGTCAAGAGAAAAAGAGAAGGAGGCGGCAGACATGACCGGTAGTCCGGCGCACGGGGCCTCTCCCGGAGCAAGACAGGGGACGGAGATTCCCGGAGAACGTAGGCAGTTCGGCACGAATGGCAAAGGGCTTCAGCGGCCGCTCAAGATGGCGTCGCCGGGGGGAGGAAGCGGAGGCGCAGCTCGCGGAACTCCCGGAGCGAGGTACAGCGCGAAGATGGCCGGAGGAGGACCGGAGTAGGGAGGACAAACCGGCAGCGCGCGGGGCTCCCGCTCCTCTTTGTGAGCGTGTGTGGCGGCGCTGGGATTGGCAGGATAGGACCGAGGGAGTTGCGGGGATCGGGGATAGGTTTAGGCCTTATTGGGCATTACAGAAATTAGGAAAAGAGGCAATGATGAAAAAAGTAAATAAAAGAAGAAGGTCGACAAAATATGAACTTTTCCTGTGGTCTGCATGATTTATACTTAGGTCCACAAAAAAAAGTTTCACCGAAATTGGAGAATTTTGGAAAAAGTTTTGGGGGCCAAACTTGTAATTGAAAATGCAAAGGATTTTGGAGAAGGTTGCAATGGAAATTGGAAAAGTAATTAAATAAAATACAAGAAAAGCTCAAATGATTTTCGAAAAATGTCCATAGTTTTAATTTGGTGTGAAATATTCAATCATGATGAAATGTAAAATAAAATAAAATAAACATTATCATGAGGACAAAATTGGTCTCGGGTTGTTACAACTCCGATCTTACGTTATCTTCTTACGGAGGCTCAATCTATTCATGAGAATTCGTTATTTTCAACAATCTTCTAAGAAACTAGCAGCTAAATTTTATAACAAAACTTTATTTGATATATGAACTTTTGAATAACAAGTTAGAAGAAAATAGCATCAATTTTCATAAAAAATTAGTATGCAACTCACACAAAAAATTACATATATAAAATAAGGGTATTACAATTATATACACCACTTGACCTAATGTTGGAAATTAGCATAACACTAAAACCGATTATGTAATATTTGTTCTCTTTTCTCTATTTTCACATATCAACAAAAACCGTCGATAAGGATCAGGTAGGGCAAGGAATAGGAAAAGGGTGTGTGATACTACTCAGTCTCATTCTTATATTATGGGACATAGGGAGTAATCTTTTTTTTTGTCCCGTTGCAACGCACGGGCCCATGCCCTAGTTAATAATAAAGCGCGAATTGAGTCACGGGGTTCACCGTCGCAATACGCTTTCTTCTCATGTCATAATACGCTTTTACAATTTGTATGGAGAAAATCGTAATATAAACGAGGTGGTACTAATCTATATCTATTCATCCGTACGTGCGGTAACTTTCGTAAGTCGTTCGTGAGGAGAGAAAATTCATCGTCATTGTCCCAAAAAGAAGCCCACTACGTCCCAACCGGCTAGCATGGGCCTCGGCCCATCAAACGAATCCGGTCTAAAAAAACACTACGAGAAAGATGGATCGAACGGGCAACCTACCGCTTATATCAGAAGAGGGCATCCAATGGGCTAACCCATAACACGACATTGTGAAAAGGAGAGCGTTTGATCGTTGATTACATAATCCCACCTTGCCCCCTTACATTGATTTAAACCAATTTAAATACAACTACGAGTCGACTGGGATCAATAGGCAAGGGTGGGAAAACGAATTAAAATTAAGGAAGATGATCAATGATCAATGAGGAAGAAGATATGCCTGGTGGTGAAATCTCAAAAGGAGGACGTTGGATGGATGATAATGAGGAAAAAGATATTCCGCTGCTGCGAGGAGCGGTCCTGCGGACACCATGTTCAGAGAAAGGTCCGTCCCAGAGAGCAAAGTGGCCACGTACAAACGTTGACAGATCTGATGTTGTGTGCAAGGGAAAACGGCTTGAATTAGTGCTACACATGATAAAAGAGATGAGAGCCAATCTGATGTTGTGTGCAAGGAAAAACGGCTTGAATTAGTGCTACACATGATAAAAGAGATGAGAGCCAATTGTCTGATCTGACAACAAGCAACATGCTGATACATTTGCTCTGCCCAAGTCATCAGTTTGACGAAGCATTTACTGAGTTTGAGCTGCACTGGGCGACGGTTTCTTTACTTCCTTTGATTTGACTTGGTTGTTTCTAGAAGTCCCATTGTAAGCCTGACAAGGTATAGCATGCAAAAATAGTTTAGTCGTTATCTAATCGCTGTTAGGTTTTCTCTTCTATATTTGAAAGCTATAATCTTGTGAAGATTGGTTGCCTCTGCCTTTTTTGTTGCCTGCTACAAATTGTGTATTGTTCTGTTCGTAGTCTCTTGCATTTTGCACTTTGATTGGAATATGAAATATCTGGAATGGTTGAACAGTTAGTAACTACTATCACTCCCATGGTAGACACACACGGTTCTGTTTTGGCCAAGTTGCTTAGAGCAGACAGTTTTGTTATTAATTTTCATGGGCTAATACCAATGTGATGTACAGGTAACTTTTATGTCCGGCCAAGAGCTACCCTCGACGTCCTTACGGACTCGAGATCCATGACTAAGAGCTCTCCCCAATGTATGTAGGTACTGCTCTGCCCGTAAACAAACTTATCGATGTCCAATTTCGATCTGTTTACCATCCACGTATATTGTTCTCTTAATTAGTAATACAAATTAGAATCCGCTTTCATTAAAATTAGGTGACATTTGGAATCATAAAATCCAAAATAATTTCTCAAATATGCGAAATTTCCAAAATTTCACATATTCCGGTGAAATTATTTTGTTTCCTGAATTAAAAATCTTGGACACGATGATGATTTTCCTGATAGCAATTTCATTGAAGAAAATGAAATACAAACTGTTAGGATGATGCAATATTTCATTTTCTTCTTTGAGATTGCATCGTGCATTTCACTGATTTGGTTTTGCATGGATTTACACAAATATTTGCTTCCATTGAGCATCATGTGTAGAGGTAATTCTCCAATTGAAAGCAAGTTTGATTCTTTTTGAGAAATCAAAGAAGTTTATTTTGATCCAAATTCAACAACAAAATTTGGACCACTCTTTGTGTATCTATGAAGTGCCATATATTCGATCGATCATCTGATTAAAACTTTATAAGCCAAATCTTACGTATTTAAATAGTATCATTTTCTGTTTTTCAGGGATTAATGTCGCAACCCAGCAATTTCACACCAAAGCGAACATAAGGGAGTCAGAAGCAAATTGATTGGGAGTTACGACAGGTAAACTTTCAAATAGCACGCAAACTCAAATTTATTTTATCATGTCAATTGCAATGCACGGTCTATTTTGCACGTAGAATTTTCATGAATTGCGGATGTGTTTTGCAAATAGATATGGATATACGTCAAAGGTTCTCCTATTGTGACGCACGACCACTGATGTTATGCTGGCTACAAATGATATGGGACCAGAAAGGAGCAATGTTGGAGTCAGGGAACTAGGGTTTGAAGTTGGTGCAAGTCGCGACGATTGGAGGAAGGTGTTCACAAAGTACCATTCCTAATCTTGCCTAACACAAACAAACAGGTTTTGCTTGCTATCACTGTTACTCCAGATTTGACCAAAAGTGGACATTTCTCTTTAATATTTCACCCGGTGCAACGCACGGGCATTTATACTAGTATATACATATATGACCATTGCCCAGCACACAATGTTGGTAGGCCATGCTCCATAGCCCAAACGCCGAGTCCAATAGAGCAGCACAACCGACAAATCTGTCCCCTGCTGGTATCCATCCCTTGTTCTGTCTACGCCTCGTCTAGTAGAGAAGTACTGCTCGTGTACTCCACTAGGGAACAGCGCCGACCGACGGGGAGGTACAGTAGCTGGGCAACTACAACTAGTAGGACCTAAGCTAGCGTCAACTCTGGCTAGTGGCTAGTGGCGACCAATTCCGGCACCCCTCGTCTGATGTGGCTGCACTAGCTGCGGCGGCGAGCCGGCCACAGGCGACCCGGCAGGTTCAAATTTCAAAAAAAAAATATGCTCTTTGTTAGTTTGGCCTGCCCAGTTTTTTGTTTGTAGCTCGGCCACTGTTTACATGCACGCTATCTCAGATTTGGATCAAACTTCAGAAACTCACATGGAAAGCAAGCAAATCTTTGCATATTGGCAGACTAGAATCATAAGCACGCAGACATCTAGTGTTTTACAACTAGCTGACACACCTTATCTCTTTTGGCAGCCCAACATGGTCATTTTTGGCAGAACAGTTTGTTCAAATTTACAATAACTACTAGTGTTCACTGTTACTGCAAGCTACCAGCAGCAATATAAGGCCATGTTTCTTTAAGAAATATCAATTGATGAGATTTGCCATGTTTCTTCAATGGATCTTCAAACAAGGCAAGTGTGGCAGCTTTATTATGGTAATTGTGTTCCTACGAACAGTAACAGAGGAGCTACATTCTCAAAATGAAGGGGGAAACTGAGGAGCTGCAAGTCAGAAATAAAACACAAAACTGTCAACTGAATCAAAAGTTTCAAATTCCTTCGCATCCTTCCCATCGCTGTCTGTCTGTCTTTGTTGTTGTTGTTGTTAGCCCACAACAAATACCGAAAACTCGTAATTATTTCAGGAAGATCAGAGTGGCGCAGCGGAAGCGTGGTGGGCCCATAACCCACATGTCCCAGGATCGAAACCTGGCTCTGATATTGTTTTTTATTTTCATTTTTATCCTTGTGAATTTTGATTTGCCTTTTTTTGTTCACGCCCAAATTACTTCGCCGTTCACTTTGGTTATTTCGCCACTACCATTCTCGATTATGTCGATTCAAAGATGGACAAATTCAAGATTTCACACAGCATCTGTTCATTTAAATTCAAGCAGACTGGACAAAACTGATGTTCTGTGAAAACTCCAGTGATGGTGCTGAAAGTGGTTGGACTGATTTAACTGGGACTGCTGTAGGTCAACAACATATAGTAGACTGAACTAATTCGACCTCAATGCTTTTCACAAATCAAGATCATATCATTTGTGGTTACAATTATAGCAAGAAACGCACTGCCATCACGCGGCAATTATAGCCATGCTTGTTGCTGTTCGACTTCGCAATCGTCGATTCGTCCTTGTTTTTGTTGCAGTATTGAATTTTTGGCTGCTTCAACAATTACATCACCTTCTATTTGAAAATAAAGGTCACTAGGGGAAGAAATAAATGGCTACAACAATTGTCATGTGAAGTTTGGTGAAGGAAAGAGGTTTGGTCAAACACAATGTCCGTTTGCTGATCTTCCGCTTTGGTACAGCCCTGTAAATAATATTTATTTTTCGAGAAACAGCCCTGTAAATAAATGAACACCGGTCTCCAGGATGAAGGGTGATGCCACAAACCACTAGCTCACTGTAGGAGTTGTGATAAAACAGTAGGGCGCGGCCAATTAAAGGGAAAAGTGCCGGTTATTCCACTGATTCCGGGTTTTTTCTATTTTTGTTTTTTCAATGTATTTTCACCGGATTTCTCTGTTTTTACTGGGTTTTTTTTTTCCTTCGTTTGTTTCTAAATTTCCACCAGCCTTTTTTCTTTACTTCTTTAGTTTTGTTTGGTTCTTTCTCATTTTTTATCGATTGTTGTGTTTTTCTCGGGTTTCACTGTTTTTTCATACACAATTTTGGTTTATATCTAATGCATTTTACTAATACATATTTAATGATTTTTAAATACAAAATTAATTTTTTAATACATAGTCAATGTTTTTATGTACACATTTAATATTTTCAAATGCTTGATTAACATTTTCTAAATACAAGGTTAACTTTTTAATAGATCATCACCATTATTTCCGTACACATTTAACATATTTCAAATAGTTGATTACATTTTTGGAATACAATTTTAACATTTTCTCAATACATGTTCAACATTTATTTTCTATACACGTTTAATATTTTTGAAATGCTTGATTAACATTGTTGAAATACATGTTTCAGATTTTTCTTCAAATGCTTGGATTAATATTTTAAAACACAAGTTTAATACTTTTTAATGCATGGTCAACATATCTTCTATACACACTTAACATTTTTCAAATGTTTGATCAACATTTTGAAATACTTGTTTAATTTTTTCAAATGCTTGGATTAAACTTTATAAGAACATGTCAAAATTTTCATACACATTATATATTTTTTGAACACATAAGATTTTATTTTACACATTTCACGTTTTTCTAATGCTTGGTTAACAATTTTTTCAAATGTTTGTTGTAAAATGTTCTTCTAACATAATTATTTAGAATATTTGGATGCATAAATGAAAGTAAAACTGAAATATAAAATGAGATCGTGCCCTCCCGCTCGTTTGGGCATCATATGGATAAAAAACACTTAAAACAGTTAGAATAGAAAAAGGGAGATGCCTATGTAGCGTCCGGCTTGACATGAGGCTTCCCTACGTCTCACTATAATAGAGAAATAGGGGCACCCCAGACTCTTGGCCTATGTATATACCGCTCGTACACAGTCCGGCGTACGTGGTATACAAAACCCTATTTGGCGCCCACAGTTTTTTTCTTTCTTTCTTTTTAGTCCTCAAAACATGTGCGCCATGCGAGATTCGAACTCCAACCCTCAAGGTTTGTTCTTGTTTTTTAAAACCGGGTTTGGATTTCTCTTGCTCTGGGAATCTTTTTCTTTCCTTTTTTACTTTAATTTTTTTATCAAATGCGTGAACTTTTTAAAATTTGAAAGCTATTTAATTCGTGAAAAAAATCGAATTTTGTGAATCTTTTTCAATTCTCAAGATTTTCGCAACTTTTTTTTAGTGAACTTCTCTTGAAAATTTTGAATTTTTAAAATCCATGAACATTTAAATAATGATGAATTTTTTCAAATCATTCATTTGTTTTTCTCATTTTGAAATTTATTATGTCTATAAAACCTGTTCAATCATTTGAAATATTATTTCGAATACCAAAGATTGTTCTTGTTTTCAAATATTTTTAATATTTTTACAAAATTCTAGAATTTTAAAAGTTCTTGCTTTCAGAAAAATTATTCTCAAGTTTAAGAAATGTTTGTATTTCAAAACAATCAATAAATTTTTTAAAGTACATGGTTTGCAATTTGTGTTCAAAATTTTCATAAATTCTTGGAGTTGTAAACAATTTTGAAAAAAGTGTTCAATTTTATAAAATTTACCTACACAATTTGAAATTGCAAAATTGTTGACAAATTTCAAGAACATTTAAATTAAAAAAACTATATACTCATGGATTCATCTGTGTGGCCTAGTCTCGCACGCTCCTCTCAACTGATAGTTTTTAAGTACTACGGATAAATGGCCCTGACTTTTGCAAACAGGTGGACATGTCTTTGGTATGCATCAATGGCATGTTTGAACATATTTTGACACTGTTTGCACATTGCGACATGTCTGATAATGAAAACTTGTCGAAAACAAAAATAACTTAGCATCACTCCTTGAACTGGTCATAAAAGACCATGAAAAAAATAGGGTCATTCATGGATGTCAAGAAACAAAGTGCTCTCAGACAGAGCCTTTGGGCACCCTCCTTTGGAATTGATCTTAGAAGGCCATTGGGAGATGGGGTCATTTCAAGGATGTTGAGAAACAAGGTGCTCTCAGACAAAGTCTTCTAGTCTACTCGAACACCCTCCATTCAACATGATCTATTTTTAGACATCCTTGAAATCACCTAAACTTTTGCAAGCAGGTGGCATGCTCATGGTAGGCATCCATGTTAGGTTCGAACGATTTACGACATCGTATGCAAGTTGCGACGCGTCTGGCCATTTATCAGTATTTTCTGACCGAGAAAACTTTAGAAAATGCAAAATTTGTTAAAAAAAACAAAACAATATGGCATGGTGCCTAGAACTGGTAATACAAGACCATCAAAAAATTAGGTTCATTTCAAGGATGTCGAGAAACAACGTGCTCTCATACTGAGCATTGTGACCTACCATAACACTCTCCGTTCAATATGATCTGTTTTTGGACATCCTTCAAATGACCCCAACTCCTACAAGCAGGAGGGCATGTCCATAGTAGTCATTAATGCCAGGTTTGAACGATTTCCGACACTGTATGCAAGTTTTGACACACCCAGGCATTTATTGGCATTTTTTTGGAGAAAACTCTAGGAAATGCGAAAAAGTTAAAAAACCATAACATACTTCGCATGGTTCTCGAAATTGGCCATAAAAGGCCAAGAAAAAATTGGGTTCATTTCAAAGATGTTCAGAAACATGTGCTTTCAGATGGAGCCTTGTGGTCTAACCGAACACTCTCCGTTCAACAAGATCTATTTTTTAACATCCTTAAAATGACCCCAACTTCTGCAAGTAGGTGGGCATGCCAATGGTAGGTTTCCATGCCAGGTTTGTATGATTTCTAAGACCGTATGGAAGCTGCGACACGTTTGTCCCTTTATCAACCTTTTTCGACTGAGAAAACTTCAAAAACTGTAAAATTTGTTGAAAACCGAAATAACATGCCATGTTACCTATGAGAAAAAAATGGGGTCGTTTGACACATTTTGAGACATGTTGTTTCTCAAAATGCATCAAATGACCCCAATTTTTTTGGATTAGCGAGAGCTAATGGCCTACCCGAACACCATGTTTTTTGGACATTCTTGAAATGACACAAATTTTTGCGAGGAGGTGGGCATGCCCATGATAAGCGTCCACGCCAGATTTGAAGAAAAAGAGTATTTAAAATCATTACTTTAAGTATTTAACTTAACTAATTAATACAAAGGGGATAAAATTGAAAACAGTAAATGCTTTTTTTAAAGCATTTAATAATTATTATAAGGAAAAATAATTTAAATCATAATTTATTTTAGTTACTGAAAATTGTTGTTTTTGTATTCCAAAATAATATTGAAATTTTTGAACAGGTTTCATGTAATGAATAATGAAGGTCAAAAAAGACAAATGAATTAACAACAAAGAGCAAAAAACGAAAAGGTTTGAAAAATAAACTTAGGTCTTGGCCAAACTAGGTGACGGCATCGTTCCTGTCGGGTGCCTATTGGGCCCGCCCAAGCACTTGCTAATTCAAAAACAATTCATTGATTTAAAAAATGCCGGTCTTTTTAAAATTTGTTCAGAAATTCAAAAACAATTCTCTTTTCGAAGTTTTTCAGCATCTAAAAATGTTCAATGAGTTCCGAATAATGTTCGCGCTTTAAATTGTTGTTCAGAATTTCAAAATTGTTAATTTTCTAAAAACATTTTATACAAATACAAAAAATGCGGAAATTTACAAAAACAAAATATGTGTCATATTTTGTTTCGTAGAGCTCTGAGTGTTTTTAATTTCAAAATTGTTATTGTTTTTCTAAAAACGTTCGTGTTCAAAATTGTGTATGCTCTTTTGTAAAAATGTTCATGTTTTCACATTATCAGGACTTTTGAAATACACAAGCTGTTTTTTGAAACTTCTGTACAATTTTTTTAAATGCGAATATTTTTAAAGTTCTGAACAAAATTTGAATGGGAGAACATTTTTTAAAATTTCAAACAAACTCCTGTGTGTGGCACCGTCTATTTGGGTAGCTTCTAGTCAGTGCTTTAAGCGTCATTTAAGAAGCCAGTGCTCGCGTGGATGCCAGTGGGCCGCGGCTAAATATTGTGCCTGCTTGCAAGTTTCACATGCTCGCTTGCTTCGCCCGTTAGTTCATGAATTTGTGAAATTTAAAAAGTTTAAAAAAAGTTCACAAATTAGAAAACTGTTTACGAGTTAAAATTTAAAAATTTCATGAATTTGGAAAAAAATCGCGACTTTGAAAATTGTTGCGACTTAAAATTTCAAAAAGTCGTGAATTTGGAAAACAAAATATGGATTTGAAATACTTCACAAGTTTAAAAAATGTTACAAATTTAAAATTTGTTCACAAGTTACAATTTTAAAAAGTCATGATTTTGAAAAAAGTTCACGAGTTTGGAATGTCCCAAATTGGGGGGGCATGTTTGACGAATTTTAAGAAGGTACACCAATACAAAAGAAAGATCGTGAAAAATAAACCGGAAAAGTAAAAGGAAAGAGAAAGAAACCGAGCGAAACTATGCACGGAAAAAACAAAAGAAAAATCGCCTAGAAAACCTTCCAGACCAGATCCAGAGATGTACACAACAAGTAGAGAAAGAAGTAAAACCATGAACAGCAGGAAAGCTGTCCGACGTGGTAGCTGCGGTTGGAAATAAACCTGTTAGTTTTGTGTTCGAATCACTACTTTTGCAACATTTTTTAAGCTTAAATAAGAAAAAGGAAAATCTAAATGGGCCTAGCCCAGGATGGAGCCTATAACCAGCGCCTAATAGGAGTTGGTGTACCTACTCCAGTGTTTCAAAAAAAACCTACTCCTTAAACGTATGTATACCTTTGTCAATGGTCTAAATTGCCCTTTACATGTTTTTTTTGGGTAGGGGCGGGGTACCAAAGCGGGACTCTCTATAAAGAGCTGCCTTACTTGTATAACAGAATCACCTTTAGTTGCTAGAGGGAGAAAACAACACATGACCAAGTGAGTGAGGAGAGCAACAATAATAAGCATGATGAGGTATCACTGGTCAGATGGTGCATTTACTTGGGGGAACGAGATGCATTGGAAATTTGATTGGAACATCGTTGAATTGCTCATCTCTGGATTCCTCTTTTAGAGTTATGGTAAGCACATAGCCGAACTCTACACTGCTGAATTGGCACAATTTAGTCTAGATAATGCCGAGTTTGAGATTACTCGTCAGAGTGATACTGTTGACTTGAGCAAGCTAGAGCATTCTCTTGGGCATTACTTCCTCAAGATGCTTACCGTAAGTGTTGCTACTCAGGATCATCTTAGCGGACATCAGTAGTTTCCAGTGAGTGGGAGGTCTTATAATCCTGTTTTGTAATGGAAAAAAATGTTCACAAAGAAACTTGTCATTCTAAAAATATACTCACATCCAACGAGTACAACAATATATCACACCAAAGAATAAAGCGGCTGAGCCTTTTTTTGCTTATGTTAAGGTCAAAAGTCGATGTACATACATCTCATCAGAAAAAAGAAGTCGATATATAGGTAAAAGAATGAAATCACTAGTTCAGATGTACCTATTGCAAAGGTCACTCCCACCTCCTATGATGATGGTGCACTGTGTGTGCGATGCTTGTGGCAACCACGGAGTTTTGGTGGGATTACATCCAAACCACAATACACGATGTAGAAAGGTTTGTTGTGTGTTAAGAATCCTGATGTCCCCGCACCAAGCTGCCTCTTTGCCGACTGTGCCATCCTCCGGGATTACCGTAACCTCCATGCCCCACCCCTCATCAACTTCTTCGACACTGACGGAGTCTTCCACCCCGCAATTGCGTCATACCTCTCTGCATCGACTGCCAATGTTTTTTTCCTTGCCACCTACTTTTCCTTCTCCCTCCTCCCTAACACCGCCAACAACTAGGTCACCCGTTAGTCCGTAAAAAATGGTGGGAGTTCCAGTAGTTGGCTGTTGGAGAAGACAATCTCAATGTATTCTTCTTGATACCATTCCGTGAGTTCATCAGGGATGCACTTATTCCTAATGGACGATGAAAGCTATTTCTCACTGCATTTCGAGACATTCCAATTTAAGAGGGTGTGTGCTTTAAGATCAAGTCTAACGCGTCGACTCAAACGGACGCGCGCTTTGTCTGCTTTTTGTCCGTTTGGGTCGGCCATTTGCTCTCGTCCACCCTGTTTTTCGTTTGGGTAGCACTGCGCCCAACGCGCAGACCCATTTTCGCCCACGCAGCCGGCTTGCTGTCGTTTTGCAAACATAAATTCAAACAAAATACAAACATTTCACATGGTTGCACAAGCCAAGCATACACTACAAAAAAAATAGACTTCCGTGATGATACGTGTTTGTCACAGTAGGTCGCATTTTCTGTCATGCATGTACATCCATGACAATTTTATGACAGAATCAAGATAGTCATACATGTGCTGTCGTAGAAGTATTCCATGACATTACCAAAATTATCATCACGGAATTGTCCACTTCCATGACGATAAATCATGCGTCACAGAAGTGCTTTCGTCAAGGGTGACTGACACGTGGCATCCACCGTAACAGAACGCCGTTAAGCTATCGGGTAGGGTTTTGGATCCGATAACCTGTTAACAGCCCCGACCAATGGGGATTTTCCACGTGTAAAATTATTATTGGCTGGAGGAAACACGTGTCGGCTCATCATTGGGACAGATGTCATCCACTCATTGGACAGAAGACGCCTATGATACGTCGACACGTGGCACGACCCAACAGAGGCCCATTCCTGTGAAAAGGCCGGCCTGTTTGACTTGGTCAAAAGATGGCGGGCCGGCCCATGTAAAGCCTGTTAACAGCCTGTTCGCATATAGCCCATTTACAGCCCGCTAACCCAAGGCCCGTTACGCCCTATCCGAATTAGGCCCAGTAGCGTCATCTGGGCCATCCAATATGATTCCAGTCCATTTTCACTTCCGGCCCATGTATGGCCCATGACGTCTTTCGGCCCATATGAGGCCCTATGTAACTCTTGGCCTATTAACGGCCCGTGGTGAAACTAGCCCGTAATGAACAGTGTATCACTTTACACCCATTAACGGCCCGTGGTGAAACTGGCCCGTAATGAAAAGTGTATCACTTCATACCAATTAATGGCCCGTTATTCCATTGGGCCATTTCCAGCCCATGTTATCTTTCGGCCTTCTCAGAGCCAATTTATTCTTGGGCTCATTTCCAGCATTCGTTTACTTACGACACGTTACTGTCATTTTCTGCTTGTGGGCCAAATTCAGCCCATGGTTACAGTCGGCCCGTTTGTGGTCCGTTAATACGTTGGGCCGTTTTCATAGCGTCATCACGTACGGCCTATTAACGATGGCCCGTTATGATCGGCCCATGAACGGACAATTCCAACTCTAGCCCGTTTATGGTCATAATGCGGCCTGTTATTGGCCCATGTTTGGCCAATCGATCATACAGCTCGTATAAGGCCCATTGATGATACAGCCCGTAGAAGGCCCATTGTTTCTACGACCCATAGAAGGCGCATTGTTTCTACGGCCCGTAGAAGGCCCACTGTTTCTACGGCCCGTAGGAGGCCCAGTGTCACTACAGTAAATATTAGCCCATGGTTATTGTGGCCTAGTTTTAAAAAATAGGTTATTGCAGCCACTAGCAAACTGCGGAAAAAGAACTGCAATGACTACAAGCAAACAAATAAACAAGAGAACAAGGAAATAAATAAGCAAGCAACTTGCGCTAGGCTATCACGGCTATCACACATATTACATCCACTGGGCATCAAAGTTCGCCACCGTGCAAATAAACGCTACCGACAAAAGAATATACAAAACTAAGAGCACTTGAAGGCACTAGGCCTGGCCAGTCGGGCCCCCAAACAGCCAAGAAGCTGAGTAGACCTCGGTTGTGTCAACGATAGATGCATCAACACTAGATTTATGGCATGATGGTGCGCACGGCAGTCCTCTGACATCTTCATTGCATCTTTGACTTCAAGTCGGAGCTGAGCTGAAGCAAGCCTTTCCACTTTAAGTTGAGACTGAAGAAGTCGAACTGATTGAGGCACCGACTGCACAGAGGTTGTCTCAAACCTACTGGTGAGTAGCTTCAACTCACTGTCTTCATCAAGACATGACCTTGGGGTCATCTCGCTGTCCTCAAGATGGTTTGGCTCACTATCTTCCCTAAAGTTCTGCCTGGCGTAAGAGATACAACTCTGGAAGAGAAACAAGGAGACACGTAACAGGTTTCACAATTATTTAAGCAAATAAATGGATCTGTTCTGCATAAGGAACATGTTTTTACAACTACAATTTGAAACTGGTAGTTGTTGCAAACATCCAATCAGATGTAAACAACAAAGCAAACAGCAGTGGAGGAAATGATGCCTATCCAAATCTATATTAGAACAAAGTTTGAAGGCTTGAGAAGGATGAACTTACATTACATGTTAACACGGGCTGGACAAAGCCCTTCTCCATGTTGATGGAAGGATAATTCAATAAATTCCCCAAAGAAAATTCTTTATAAGCGTTGCCATTATTCTACATTTTGCAAAGAGTAAATATAGATCAAATAATATTGGAAGAAACAGAGGATAATGAAGCTCGGGTGCATACTGATGATACATAATCGAATAGCAATTAATTAAGTACAGCGTTACAAGGCAAAAGGGAGAAAGGTACTGACAAGAGCAATGTAGAGCCCATTATTGTTTTGAGATCGTATGATCCTTTGAGCAAGGAGATTCATCTGAAATTAGTTTTCATACAAGAGAGAAGGTAAGGCACAAGCAGAAATTTAGGAGTTCAAATTTTGAATTGATATCATAGATAGTACTTGACGCTGGGCTCCCAGCAGTTCTAATAGGGGTTTGGCCACTGGAGTAGGGGTGAAGTGTGGTACAGTTGGGCCTATGTTTTTTGCGGCTGCTGATCTATCTGATTTAACATGTATCACTACCTTTTCCAAATACCTAGTTTGTACTCCTTGAGGATCTGCACTCACCCTCTTCCTTTTGGACATCTATTACGAAAGAACAACATTTGACTGGAAAAACATAATGTGACGACACATGGAATAGGTACAGAAAATGGATAGGTATGGCATATACTCATATATGATGCTTAAACTAAGCAGATGGTGTAACAAAGTAGAAGTAATGCAAGAGGTCAGATGCAAAATATGTGCGACCAATACAACTTTGCAAAGTTAGAGCAAGCACCTTGATGGGTGAATAAGATAGGCCATCCTCCACCATGCCAAGTTTGTTAGACAGTGGATCGTTCCGCAATATTCCGATCGTTCGCCCATTCTCATATTCATTTTGATAATGTTCAATATATGACATGCATGAAAACATAAAAACAAGTGAGATTTTCTTTGTAATGCAGAAGTGATTCTAATCCAATACTGCCTCCCTGTAAACCCCTTTGTGCTATCTCTGCAATTCTTTTAAGAGATGCCATGCATTCTGTAATTTGTTGTGTGCATTAATATAATGTGGCCTACTACTCAAAATATGAGAGCTCCAGAAGTGATGACACTTCGCAGATGACAACTTCAACATATAGTAAAGAAGAACAAGTCGACCTGACCTGACAGATTCAAAATATACTAAGGGAGAACAACTCGACCTGACCAGTCGACCGCAAGAGAAGAGTATTGTGACGCCCGGATAATCATGCTACAGTAATCCCACGTTAACGATGCCACGTCACCTCTACCACTATTGCTTAGATCAAAACCGGTCCAAAATTCAAATTCAAAATTTGGTAAACAATAAATGTTTTCACACTTTAAAACTAAAATGTTCGGGTTGTGCCAAATAATGCGTAGGTAATTATGGCGAAGAAACCACACTTTTATATAATGCTTTAATACTCTAAAGTGATTTAAACAAGAAAAAACAATTAAGTAAATACCTTTTTCAATTAATAAAACTCTAAACTAATTTATTTAGGGTAAAACTTTTATCACAAAGGTGGTTCTCAAACATTATTCTAGGAGTTGTTATCATATTTTACTAAACTAAAAATAATGGGTATCTAAAATAAAACAGCAAATAAAAAAGGATTAAAATAAAGGGGAAAGACCCCTCTCTTCTTGGGCCTCGGCCTAGCTGGCCACTGGCTAGCCAGACTGCCCAGTAGGAGCCCCACTCCCCATATCCCCAACGAAACCCTAGCCACCTACAGCACCTCCCACTCGCCCCCCACTCGCGCACGTCTCTCCCCCTTCTCCTCTGGATCCCATCTGGATCGGGGAGGGGCTCGACCTCGCCACGACGACCGCGTCGCCCATTGACCCCACCGCCCCTAGACGTCGACGCCGTCGCCTGAAGCCACCCCGACGGCGCCGCCTCCCCACCGGACTGCCCCATCCTCTTCTCCTCTCCGTCACCCCTCGTCTCCGGGGCCGCCTCACCCCGGCACCCGCCGTCGTCGGCGCCGCCTACCCGTCTACGCCGCCCCATCCACGATCTCCTCCTCACCGGCCGACCCCGAGCCGTTGTTTTTCCCACGGCCTCGTGAGCTTCCCTCTCTCCCTTTCCCCATCTGCTGCTCCCGCCATGGCCGAGCCCACCGCCGCCGTTAGTTTCGCCCGCACGGGGCCGCCGCTCAGCTCGACGCCGGCGACATCTCCGGCCACATCGGGACGAACCGCTCACACCACTAGATGCGCCTCTTCGTGCTCGTTCGAACGAACCCAAGCGCGCACGGATCCGTGCCCTGTGCACGTTTTCCGGTGAACTCCGACGGGTCGACGCCGTGTATTTGGTCGCCGGCGGCGAGAGCCGACCACGCCGACTGGCTCGCCCAAGGCCACCCTTCGGGTCATCGCGCCAGAGGGACCTGGGGCCCATTTGACCGCGTTGACTCAGGTCAACATGTTGACTGTGCACCCCAAGTCACTGCCAGTGGGGCCCACCAGCCCCAGAACGTTTTTATGAAAACAAAAATTAATTAATTAGTTAGTTAGTTAGTTAATTAAGTTAATTAATCCTAATTAATTAATATGATTAACTATTAGTTTAATTAAACAGTAATTAGTTTAACTAAAGCCTAATTAACCTAAGCAGTATATGATGTGGGTCCCACCGACCCACATGTCATTTGACCACCAACACCTCTGTTGATCGCCGACATCATCTCGACGCCATGATGACGTCAGCGTGTACTATTCTGGATAATGTTGAATTATAATAACTGAATAAATTCTAAAAATTATTAAATCTTTTAAAATTAATAAAAAATAAACCGTAGCTCGGATGGAAAAACTTTGTACATGAAAGTTGCTCAGAACGACGAGACGAATCCGAATACGTGGTCTGTTCGTCCGCCACACATCCCTAGCATAGCGAACACGCAACTTTCCCCCTCCAGTTCATATGTCCGAAAACACGAAACACCGGGAATACTTTCCCGGATGTTTCCCCCCTTCGCCGGTATCACCTCCTACCACGTTAGGGCACACCTAGCACCGTGTATTACCTCGTTATGTTTTGTGTTGCTTTGTTTGCTCCGTATTTACTGTTTCTTCCCCCTTTTCTTCTCCGGTAGACCCCGAGACCGTTGATGATGCCACTGAGTACGACTACGGTGTTGACGACCCTTCCTTCTTGCCAGAGCAATCAGGCAAGCCCCCCCCCCTTGATCACCAGATATCGCCTATTCTTCTCTATACTGCTTGCATTAGAGTAGTGTAGCATGTTATCGCTTTCGATTAATCCTATCTTCGCTGCATAGCCTGTCCTTGCTACTACAGCTTGTTACCTTTACCGCTATCCTCATCGCTTAGTCTAGGATGCTAGTATTCCATCAATGGCCCTACATTCTTGTCCGTCATTGTGCTATACTATCGGGCTGTGATCACTTGGGAAGTGATCACGGGCATATACTATATACATTACATTGTTACATTACCGTGATATGTTGGAGATGGGGCTGAAAGGACGGTGGCTCCATCCCGGAGAGGTGGGCCTGGGTTCCCGATGGCCCCGATCGTTACTTTTGTGGCGGAGCGACAGGCAGGTTGAGACCACCTAGGAGAGAGGTGGGCTGGCCCTAGTCGGCGTCGCGGATACTTAACACGCTTAACGAGATCTTGGTATTTGATCCGAGTCGCTCACCGCCTATACGCACTAACCAACCACGGGGAACAGATTATGGGCACTCGACGTCGTGGTATCACCAAGCATTTCGTGACGCCACGATCGAAGGCGCGCTACCGGATTGGACCGAACACCACTAGGCTAGGTCTGCTTCGGCCACAGACGCAACGTGTGGTGTGCTAAGGCGATGGGCCTGCACTTCGTGGCGCTTAGGTTTAGACCGGCGTCTTGACTCTCTGTTATGCCTAGGTGGGGCTGCGACGTGTTGATCTTCCGCGCCGGGCATGACCCAGAAAGTGTGTCCGCCAAATGGGATCAAGCGTGTTGGGTTATGTGGTGCACCCACAGCAACGGTTAATCTATTCGAATAGCCGTGATCTTCGTAATGTGACGACTTGGAGTTGTACCTTGACCTTATGACAACTAGAACCGAATACTTAATGAAGCACACCCTTCCAAGTGCCTGATATAACCCGGTGATCGCTCTCTAACAGGGCAATGAGGAGGGGATCGCCGGGTAGGATTATGCTATGCGATGCTACTTGGAGGACTTGATCTACTCTCTTCTACATGTCTGAAGACGGAGGCTGCCAAGCGTAGTCTTGACAGTGATTAGTTATCCCCCTCTTGTTCTGGCATTCTGCAGTTCAGTCCACTAATATGGCCCTTTACACATATACCCATGCATATGTAGTGTAGCTCCTTGCTTGCGAGTACTTTGGATGAGTACTCACGGTTGCCTTGTTCCCCCTTTTCCCCCTTTCTTTACCCGATTGCTGCAACCAGACGATGGAGCCCAGGAGCCAGACGCCACCTTCGACAACGACTCCTACTACACCGGAGGTGCCTACTACTACGTGCAGCCCGCTAACGACGACCAGGAGTAGTTAGGAGGATCCTAGGCAGGAGGCCTGCGCCTCTTTCGATCTGTATCCCAGTTTGTGCTAGCCATCTTATGGCAACTTGTTTAACTTATGTCTGTATTCAGATATTGTTGCTTCCGCTGACTCGTCTATGATCGAGCACTTGTATTCAAGCCCTCGAGGCCCCTGACTTGTATTATGATGCTTGTATGACTTATTTTATTTTAGAGTTGTGTTGTGATATCTTCCCGTGAATCCCTGATCTTGATCGTACACGTTTGCGTGTATGATTAGTGTACGATTGAATCGGGGGCGTCACAAGTTGGTATCAAAGCCGACTGCCTGTAGGAATCCCCCTTCCACACTCCTTGGCCGAAGTCGAGTCTAGACATTGCAAAAACTTTTTACTAACATGGCTGTGTGTCTTACGGGCCCACGTCGCCATTGGGTGGTACTAGGATCTTTTACTCCTCGACCTTTACTCTGGGACTCTGAAATCTCTTCTACTCGGGTTAAGCGAATTTACTAACTCTAACTCTAGGTTCTCGTAACTACTTCCTCCTGGAGAACCCTTAGCACAAATGATCGCCTGCTGCATCAGAAGATTCTGAAGATACTTTATACCGTTCTCTCAAGACCTTGTGTCATTGCTTTTTGCATTCCCTACCACTATTATATCCTTAGGGATAACCGCATACACTTGCCAGTATTATGTTCAACCCCATTGATCTTGTTAATACAAGATGCCTCGAACTGCTCTTCGTTATTCCAAGAATCCTTTGAGCTTACTGCCTTGTAGTTCTTGCCCCATGAATACCCCTACGGATAATTTTCCCACACTTATCGAGTATCCGCTCATCCCCAGTTGATTCATGTATTTCAGAAAGGTCTTCGAAATACTATTCGATCTTCCGAAAATCCTCAGCAGCTTATTGCCCTTGAAATTCTTGCTTGCTGCATTATGGTTAATCCCATAAGTAATCTTATTGGCATCCTTTGTCACTATCATTTTGAGTCCACTGATTCAATAAGTTGAGAATGCTCGCGATCCTCAATCAGATCCTAGAATTCATCCTTCTGGCTCAGACGTCATTTCGAACATGAGCAGGATCTCGACTAATCAAAATGCCATCGATTGTACCCCTAAGGCTATTCAACTTATCCATCCCTAATCAGAGCATTGCTTCTGATCCCTTGTCTTGGAATTCATAATTCCTTTGCAATTGAGCTTTGAAGTAGTCAGTTATTTCTACAAACTGATCTCCTTGCATTCTCTCTTCTTCTGATTGAGCACCGATGCTAACATCAACTCCGTTATCGGCCGTCGGGTCCTTTGATGAGTTATCATCCGACAGTGTCCTTCGTATCCAAAATTCTCGAGAAGTTCTTTCCCTGATACATAATACCATTGATAAATCTTATTCTCTGTTTTGGCCAACCATGCTCTGCTCTGGAGCTGGTGATGTTTACTATGAAGTTTGTGGTATATGTTCGTAAGATGCCCTGAAGGGTTGAACCTACGCGTTACCTAATCCGTGTGAACCCGAAAGATTCCACGGGTCATACTTATCTGGTATTGCACCAGGTAAAACTTTCAACAACTAATGTAATTTTTGAAATACGAGAGGTGAATGGAAGGTTATGCATTGACGAAGTGGGAGTCGACCTTGTACCTTTGTGTTCATGCCCATGGACACGATGTAGATCCTATCATAGAAGCTTATGGTAATAATAACTATTTCCTTGATATGATATCGTCTGGTATCTGTGTATTGATCCTTTGCAATCGTGGTTCCGACCATATTTTCTCCTTGATTCCATTTCTTAGACAAGTTAAAGCACTTGTCTTTGTTGATCGATACATCTCCACAACCTTTATTTTGATCTTCCTCGAGTATTACCCTCTGGTATCTCGAGAACTGTGTTGCTTCCTGCGAGTCTTCATCTAGTATTGCTTCTCACTGATTTCAGATTCCCCCAGGTTCTAAGTTATTCACTCGAGAACACCGATAAGTGAATCAATTTCGCACTCTGATTCAATAACTCTAAGTAATTTTCGTTGCTTCCGAGTTTAGTAATCCTTCAAGTCATTCCTAGCCTGATCAGCTATATCATCATCATACTATTTTTTTAACTGTGCTACCTGGTCCTTATTCCCGGAGCACAGCTTTCAACGATGAACTAAGCTTGCGTCGATTTTTGTCGTCATATCATTTCTCCTTGAACAACAAACTTGATTTCGAATTTGTGTCCTAACCGTGGTTCCAATAACCTTTCGCTTCATCATTCGTTTGACTTGATGTCATTGTCGATCGATTACATCTTCGTGTAACCTCTCGACAAATGTGTCGTGATCATCATCAACCTTATGAGCTCTTCCAGGATATCAATCGGATTCATGATGAGAAATACCATCCTTGCCTCGATGATTTGTGTTATCATCAACCACTTTATTGCCTTCCCTCCATCACAAACTTGTTCGTGTTTTGTGTTATACCTTGAGTTCCTTGCTATCCAGTAATTGTTCTTCTTTACCTTGGAACATTAACATCTCTTATGTCCTCAATGTTGTGAGAAATTCACCACCCTTAAGAATTCTTGATACCAGTGATACTTATTAACATCACCATTCTTTTCTTGGTCCCCGTGATGTTTCTAACCGGAATACCGACAAATGGTCTGTGATGTGTAAATTCTAAACTTCGAGCAACCCTCTTGATTTGAAGTTATTGGTCTATAGTTTCATTCTACGACTATGGCTTATTGAATCACCATTCTGACATTGGTCGTGCAACCCAACCCATATTTTGGGCACACCTTTCAACCAACGTTTAATTGTGTATGTTTTCCTCGAGCATACTTCCTTATATCATTTGATCTGACAAATGTTATCTCCTTGTTCACTTAATTGTGGAAATCCATCTTTTGGAAATCTCGATGAATTGCCGTCGAGTTCACCAGACACCTCCTTGTCCTCTCCTTGGGTTAATGATGAACTCTTGTTAACGGAAATCGCTTCATATTTCATTTCCCGAGAATCTTACATTGTCATCTCGTCAATTGTGTTGCACCTTTTCTTCTCAGGCATACTAAGTCGGAGGTATCCTGACACCAATCGGATCTGAACCTTGGTCAGATATGATGGTTGGAACATATTTCCAAGAGTTATAACATCGGGCTTTATATGACTCGGCAAGGTGATGTCATGCCTAGCACACCTGGCCGAAGGGCCTATTGTTATAGTTTCTTTTTTTAACAAGGTTAACCAATTTTCCATGAGGAACTTGAATGCCTTGTTTAATAAGTTATCCTGATGGATCCTTGTGTATCCAAAGTCTGACATTTGCCTTAAGAACATGTCAATGCTATCTCGAAGCATGTCTGTGGTACTCTGATTCTCAATAAAACATTTAAAGCACAATGCTAAGTTTTCCTAATCAATTATCCAAACAGTATGGGTAATGCATGAAATTTCTCTCCTCTTTCCTAAAGGGTTTTCTACATTATATCATGTCATGGATATCCTGCTCTGTTTGACCTTGGAAAGGATATACCCTTGAATTATGTGTTTAAACACGTTTTCCCTTTTCATTGTTCTGCTTATTCTGATAATCATAATTTCCTTTCCATTGTTTTTGTTAACCTTTCTTGAAATCTACTTAACTAAGCAGTACCCCTGCTTAGGTAAACACCTCGGTGTACAATTCTGTCATCAAGACCCTGTTACTATTGTTGATGACATTCCGGTAACCACCGATGGACGAGAACTTTGCCTATTGGTCCGCCTCGTTCAACGAGCAGGAAGATGGTTCTCTTCGTCCCTCGCCCTTGGTACCGATGTTGTTGCCAACATAATTGACACGCTATGCTCTAACACGTCTTGCTTACACGATCGTGCAAGACGTCACTGCCCTTCCTACTTTAACCCACAGGTCCACTGGATCGAAACCTGACTCTCCTTTACAACCCGGATTCTAATGTATCCTTTGCACCTGGCTTCGTTTGTGATTCACGAGCTAAATGCTATACCATTATTCATCATGGAATCAAACACAACGTTATTCTCGTTGTTCAAACCCCCATTCCAGCTTCTGTCTAGCTGTCGAATGATTGCCTACTCGTCTGAAACTTTGGTACCATCGTATATTGCAATGAACGAATTCACTAAAATACAACTCGTGGGGTACCTTGTGTATTTCCCATTGAGTTCACCGTCAGATGCCCAGCTTTGTGGATATGTGTTCTTCCGGAGTTTTTCCCCTTGGTCGCGTTCGTAGGACGATGGAGATCCCGAAGAAAGGATGACGACTTGATCATGGTGACTTGAAACTGAGAAATGAAGACATCAACAAAAGGGATCAACCTCTTCGAAAGGGCAAGCCAAGATCGAGAAGACTCGTTAGGTTTTCCGCTACCAGCACCTTCCCCCCTTACTCCACCGCTTAAATCTCGGGACGAGATTTCTTGTAGTGGAGGAGAATTGTGACGCCCGGATAATCATGCTACAGTAATCCCACGTTAACGATGCCACGTCACCTCTACCACTGTTGCTTAGATCAAAACCGGTCCAAAATTCAAATTCAAAATTTGGTAAATAATAAATGTTTTCAAACTTTAAAACTAAAATGTTCGGGTTGTGCCAAATAATGCGTAGGTAATTATGGAGAAGAAACCACACTTTTATATAATGCTTTAATACTCTAAAGTGATTTAAACAGTAACAAAAACAATTAAGTAAATACCTTTTTCAATTAATAAAACTCTAAACTAATTTATTTAGGGGTAAAACTTTTATGATAGTGGGTGGTTCTGAAACATTATTCTAGGAGTTTTTATCATATTTTACTAAACTAAAAATAATGGGTATCTAAAATAAAACAGCAAATAAAAAAGGACAAAACAAAGGGGGGAAAGACCCCCCCTCTTGCTGGGCCTCAGCCTAGCTGGCCACTGGGCTAGCCAGACCGGCCCAGCCGGAGCCCCACACTCCCTATATCCCCCAACAAAACCCTAGCCACCTACAACACCTCCCACTCGCCTCACAAGACGTCTCCCCCCTCTCCTCTCGATCCCATCCGGATCGGGAGGGCTCGACCTCGCCACGACGACCGCGTCGCCCATCGACCCCGCCGCCTCGACATCGACGCCACACTGGCCACCCCGACGGCGCCGCCTCCCCACCGGGCTGCCCCATCCTCTTCTCCTCTCCGTCACCCCTCGTCTCCGGGGCCGCCTCACCCCGCCACCCGCCGTCGTCGGCGCCGCCTCCCCGTCTACGCCGCCCCGTCCACGGTCTCCTCCTCACCGGCCGACCCCGAGCCCGTTGCCTTTTCCCTACGGCCCCGTGAGCTTCCCCTCTCCTCCCCATTCCCCCGTGCTGCTGCTCCCGCCATGGCCGAGCCCACCGCCGCCGTTAGTTTCGCCCGCACGGGGCCGCCGCTCAGCTCGACGCCGGCGACATCTCCGGCCACATCGGGACGAACCGCTCACACCACTAGATGCGCCGCGCTGCTCGAACGAACCCAAGCGCGCGGATCCGTGCCCTGTGCACGTTTTCCGGTGAACTCCGGCGGGTCGGCGCCGTGTATTTGGTCGCCGGCGGCGAGAGCCGACCACGCTGACCTGGCCTGGCCCAAGGCCACCCCCTGGGTCACTGCCCGGTAGGACCCAGGGGCCCATTTGACCGCGTTGACTCAGGTCAACATGTTGACTGTGCACCCCAAGTCACTGCCAGTGGGGCCCACCAGCCCCAGATCGTTTTTATTAAAACAAAAATTAATTAATAAGATTAATTAATTAATTAATTAGTTATTCAGTTAATTAATCCTAATTAATTAATCTGATTAACTATTAGTTTAATTAAACACTAATTAGTTTAACTAAAGCCTAATTAACCTAAAGCAGTATGATGTGGGTTCCATCGACCCACATCGTCGGCTTGACCATCAACACCTCTGCTGATCTGTCGACATCATGCCGACGCCATGATGACGTCAGCGTGTACTATTCTGGATAATGTTGAATTATAATAATTGAATAAATTCTAAAAATGATTAAATCTTTTAAAATTAATAGAAAATAAACCGTAGCTCGGATGGAAAAACTTTGTACATGAAAGTTGCTCAGAACGACGAGACGAATCTGAATACGTGGTCCATTCGTCCGCCACACATCCCTAGCATAGCGAACATGCAACTTTCCCCCTCCAGTTCATCTGTCCGAAAACACGAAACATCGGGAATACTTTCCCGGATGTTTCCTCCCTTCGCCGATATCACCTCCTACCGCGTTAGGGCACACCTAGCACCGCGTATTACCTCGTTATGTTTTGTGTTGCTTTGTTTGCTCTGTATTTACTGTTTCTTCCCCTCTTCTTCTCGGTAGACCCCGAGACCGTTGCTGATGCCACTGAGTACGACTACGGTGTTGACGACCCTTCCTTCTTGCCAGAGCAATCAGGCAAGCCACCCCCTTGATCACCGGATATCGCCTATTCTTCTCTATACTGCTTGCATTAGAGTAGTGTAGCATGTTACTGCTTTCAGTTAATCCTATACTGCTGCATAGCCTGTCCTTGCTACTACTGTTGTTACATTTACCTGTTATCCTACTGCTTAGTCTAGGATGCTAGTATTCCATCAGTGGCCCTACATTCTTGTCCGTCTGCTATGCTATACTATCGGGCTGTGATCACGGGCATATACTATATACTTTACACTATTACATTACCTATGATATTGTTCGGAGATGGGATAATGAAAGGATGTGGCTCCATCCCGGTAGAGGTGGGCCTGGGTTCCCGACGCCCCGATCGTTACTTTGTGGCGGAGCGACAGGCAGGTTGAGACCACCTAGGAGAGAGGTGAGCTGGCCCTAGTCGGCGTCATGGATACTTAACACGCTTAACGAGATCTTGGTATTTGATCTCGAGTCCGCTCATCGCCTATACGCACTAACCAACCACGCAGGGAACATTATGGGCACTCGGCGCCGTGGTATCACCAAGCATTTCGTGACGCCGCCGATCGAGCGGGCGCACCGGATTGGACCGAACGCCACTAGGCTAGGTCTGCTTCGGTCGATACGCAACGCAGGTGTGCTAAGGGCGATGGGCCCTGCACTGCGGCGCTTAGGTTTAGACCCGCGGCTGACTCTCTGTTATGCCTAGGTGGGGCTGCGACGTGTTGATCTTCCGCGGCCGGGCATGACCCAGGAAAGTGTGTCCGGCCAAATGGGATCAAGCGTGTTGGGTTATGTGGTGCACCCATGCAGGAAAGTTAATCTATTCGAATAGTCGTGATCTTCGGTAACAGGACGACTTGGAGTTGTACCTTGACCTTATGACAACTAGAACCGGATACTTAATAAAACACACCCTTCCAAGTGCCAGATATAACCCGGTGATCGCTTCTCTAACAGGGCAATGAGGAGGGATCGCAAGGTAGGATTATGCTATGCGATGCTACTTGAGGACTTCATCTACTCTCTTCTACATGCTGCAAGACTGAGGCTGCGAGCGTAGTCTTGACGTGATTAGTTATCCCCCTCTTATTCTTGCATTCTGCAGTTTAGTCCACTGATATGGCCCTTTACACATATACCCATGCATATGTAGTGTAGCTCCTTGCTTGCGAGTACTTTGGATGAGTACTCATGGTTGCCTTGTTCCCCCTTTTCCCCCTTTCTTTACCCGATTGCTGCAACCAGACGATGGAGCCCAGGAGCCATACGCCACCTTCGACGACGACTCCTACTACACCGGAGGTGCCTACTACTACGTGCAGCCCGCCGACGATTTACCAGGAGTATTTAGGAGGATCCTGCAGGAGGCCTGCGCCTCTTTGATCTCAGATCCCGCTTTGTGCTAGCCATCTTATGGCAACTTTTTAACTTATGTCTCAGATTCAGATATTGTTGCTTCCGCTGACTCGTCTATGATCGAGCACTTGCATTCGAGCCCTCGAGGCCCCTGGCTTGAATTATGATGCTTGTATGACTTATTTTATTTTAGAGTTGTGTTGTGATATCTTCCGTGAGTCCTCGATCTTGATCGCATACGCGTTATGCAGTATGATTAGTGTACGATTGAATCGGGCGCCACAAGTATCATCTTAAAGAAGAGCGAAGAGCAAGCAGATTGAAGATATTACAAGTCTTTCAATACAATGTCGGTTGGCCACCCATGATGAACCAGAGCGCATGAGAAATACTATTATTTCGGTCTCTCCATATGTGGCTCACATGCATTTCAAACTAAAGTAGGAACATTTAGCTAACCAATTAAACATCTCTCAATTTTACTAATATCAGCAATAATATCAGATATGAATTTGTACAACTAAGCTTGGTTAGCTCGATGGGTGGAGCAGTGCTATTACGACACGAACCACGTAGGCTGATTGTGGTCATCATAAAATGGGGAAAACATAAGCATGATGAGTACAGTGTTGACCGTGGCAGTGGGATGGCAGATCTGAAGCTGCAAACCGTGCAAAGGGTAGTTAGCAACCGATGTTTGCTTTGAAATAACAACTGATATTTGATATGGACAAGAAAGTACGGTCAACAAGTGACAAAGAAATGCAATTATGATGTCTCTCTATATGTCGCGACATGCATTTGGAAACTCAAGCGGGACCTTTAGCTAACCAATTAAATGTGTCGGTTAACTAATATCAGTATCATATCACAATCATATTTGAACAACTAAGCTTTCGAATTCTAAGTGTTGTGTTGTTTAGCTTGAAGGGTGGAGTAATGCTAGTACGACAGAAAGCACCTACGCAGATCATAGTAGAGTAGATAAAAGGGGAAAACCCTAAGCATCAAGAGAAAAATCAGGAAAGTGGAACTAGCTGGGCCAGTGGGTGGCGCACATGCTTTTCGAAACGAATATAGCAACATTAGGTGGCCAATTAAACGTTCTCTGTTTTAGTGATATGAACATCATATCAGATTCGTATTTCAACACGTAAGCTTTGGGTTGAGGTCTTGAGGAGCAGTGCTAGCACGACACGAAGCACCTACGATGATGGTAGTGAATATAAAGGGGGGAAACCATAAGCTTTACGAGTATAGTGCCCGTGCCATGGCGGATCTGAAGGTGCTAACCGGAAAAAGCTACTTCGCAACCATTGTTTGCTTTTCACTAGCCACTACGATTTGGTATGGACAAGAAAAGTACAGTAAACAAATTACGATCTATTTCCCGGGTGAGATCAATAACTTAAGCACATATGGAAGAGTACCACCTCTCTTGCGATGCCGTGTAGGCCTATGCTGATACGTTGAGGGTGCTGCGGGTGCGATGGCTGTCGGCAGCGGGGAAGAAGACTTTAGACGGCAGACGGCCGGGTCGGGGGATATATCTTGTTGCCGTGGACGAGGCGGTCGTAGGAGCGGCAACGGCAAGGTGGACGACGGCGCCGATGAAGCAAGAGGAGGCGATGAAAGGATCCTGGTCCAGCGCCGTGGATGAGAGACATCCATCTCTCGCAGTGGACGACAGGGTAGCTAGGGGTAACGGCTCCGGCAAGGTGGAGGATGGGGTGGTGGACGGAGGAGGCTGGCCGCAGTGCAGAGGTTGTCATGCCGCCGACGGTGTATGAATGGGGAAATGGAGGGGAGGGGGGATCTCAAACTTTGGGACGTGCTTCTCTGAAATGGGGGAAAGTTACAAACTTATCCCCCGTTTAAAATTTTGGACATCGCGTCGGTTGGGGATAGGACGGTAATCTCGCATCTCCCAAATATTTGCCGGTAAGAATTGCGGGCGAGGAGAGGGTGTTTTGCCGCCCACGGTTGGCGCCCACGGTGTATGAACGGGGCTGACAGGTAGGGCGGACCCCAACATAGGTCTCTATCACTTTGTCTCTCGAGCATGCACACATCTCCTCCCTCACTCTCTAGGTCTCCCGCTATTTCTCTTACCCAAGAACACGCACTATGTAGAGTGTATATTTCCCATAAACACAAAACGTCGCCCCCAAACGTCTATCTCCCTAGTTATGTGGTTCTCGCGCACTCACCTCACACACCACCCCCACTGCAAACAAGCACACTTTGTCTCCTTGTGCACCACTCTCCTCTTTCTATCTCTCCCACATGCGGACCCGCCCCAGCTCCTTCCCTGTATACATATATGTCGTGACTCTTTGCATAGCTCCCTAATGTATAATCATTCTCGATTTCGCACATTGTTCTCTACATCATCTATTCTAGATCTCTCATGAAGTCCCTATCACACACACGATGACTCGCTTCCCTTGCGTCTCCGTTCATAGGCCAATTCGGACAACATCAACATTGTCTCCCTATCTATACGCCATTTATGGACACAAACGACCCCTCTCGCCCCCTCTTTCTCTCTCTCTCTCTCTCTCTCTCTCTCTCTCTCTCTCTCTCTCTCTCTCTCTCTCCATCGCTAGCTCTCTCTTTCTCTCGCTCCCACACCCCTCTCCCACACACACACACTCGATGTCTCTTCCAAATAGTCCGCTCCCCCCGCCCGCACCCGTGCTATCCCGCTACCACAAATGTCACACCATACCCCCTTCCCTTATACTAGGTTTACATCATCAGTGGTCTCTCTACTCCACATACACTCTCTCCCTCTCACACACAAACGCGTGCACAAACACACACAGACACGCACAAACACCCATTTATCTGGATCCTCATCTCTCCCCATGTCCGCATGTGTATCTTACACACTCACTCTCTAATTATGTATATGTGTCTCCACGGTACACAACACAAAGCCCCATGTACATGTCTCTCTCTATCCTCCACACACATAGACACAAAGAATCTGCTATCATTGCCTCAGTCTCTAACATATCACACATGCACACTATCTCTCTCTCTCGCAAACACGCTCAACAAGGGTTTCCCCGTGAATAACTTACCGTCTATTCATCAACAGTCATGGCAGTACGGCGAACACGAGACGTGAAAAAGAATAAATATACACGTGCTTAGATCACCTAGTATGACTACTAGGACTAGAGCAAGCCAAAAAGCGCGCCGCCGTCACCCCCTCCTTGTCGGCGACGGGAAAATCTTTGTTCTACACAGTCGAGAAGTCATTGTGCTAAGGCCCCACATGCCGAGGCGTTGAATAGAATGTAGATGCTGGTTTACGGAAGCAAGTATCAATAATACATTTGTATCTCCATACTTATATTTCTTATCTTATAAAAAACTGAGTTGGTGACGATGGTACGTGTGCCTTCTTGCAATATAGACCGACCGATTTATATCTGACGGATGGAAATTAAACTAAAAGATACCCGCACCCCTCTCCACATTTGCAGACCAGGCCTTCCCTCGTTCATCCTTATCTCCAACAAACCTCATTGTTGAGCAATTAAGAAAGAAAGCCTCTGGAACAAACTGGCCTGGTGGCCGCTACCGGCGTCGTCAATCCCCATGCCTCCGCTCAGTCCGACCACCAACCACCACCACACCCCACTCCTCTTCACCTTATCTCATATTTCGCGAGATATCATTAGTTTTTACACATGGGATTACTCCCAAGGGTCAATCACAACAAGTGTTTTATAAAAAAATGCATCTTGATGTTCCGTGCAATGTACGGATCTTGCTAGTACTCCTACGCAAGACTATGTTGGTGGTGCTGGTGTGTCTGCCATCCGTCGTTTCTGACCATTAGATCTACATCTAACGATTGTGAGGTAAGTTGTTGCCTTTTTCTGACCAACATCCCACTTGTTTACCAATTTTCAGAAAAACCCATAATTAGTAGCTAAACCAACCACATCCCTCCCTAACCTCACCAAAACAGCCCAAGGAATATATTCTAATTGAAACATAATATATCTCTAGTGACATATGTATATCAAAATTTGAGTGTTTTGTACCAAGTTTGTGAATAAGTATTATTCTAATTATGATTCGTTGCAACGGACATGAACATTGCTAGTATTTCCATCCATGCATTTTTCCCTAGTATTCCATAGTTTCGAGTTTTCCATCAAGATATTAGTCACTCATGGTTGATATTTACTTTCAATCATGTACACATATGCACTATGTAACTAGCCTTGCTTATTGGCTTCCAAAGCTTAACTTTCACTCCTACTTACAATATGTAGAGTATTTAACAAAACTACCACTTTCAACCAGCCCTAGGAAGAATCTATTATACAAAAAATAGCGAAAACATACCCAAAATTTCTTAATCCACGCCAAAAACTACTACCTAGTACTCCTACCGATTAGGTTCGTTTAAACTCATTTATGACAGGGTTGGCCCACACATCCGTGCTGACGAGGCAGCTTAAACCAACACATTTTGTTTGACCGCTGACACGAGGGACCCACATCTGACCTTCTATCTTGTTATTCCCCCTCAAATCATTATTTTTCCTGAACATTAGTTCAAACAGTACTGATGCGTGTTCGTCGGTGGCGCCGGTGATGAGCGAGTTGGCCGCCGCTCCACCGGACGGGCCGGACGCCGCGCTGGCCTCCGCACGGGTTGGCAGGCTGGCCCGAGCGTGACTCACGAGCGAGCAAGCCGCCACGCTGGCCTTCGCTCGAGCCAGATGGCTGGCCTTAGCGCGGCGCGCGTGAGCAAGCCACCGCGCTGCCGTGCCAATCTAGCTAGCAAAACTTGCAGACAAGCAGCTGGACGGAGCTATCTTGGCTAGCTAGCGGCCGCGAGAGCCGGACGGCGCTGGCATCCGGGCTGCCGCAACATGGGCTCCGCACCACCAGCGGTTTTGACCTCGCCTTCTGCCGGCGGCGGTAGCTGCGTCCCATGGCCGAGGATGACTAGGTGTACAGTCCGGAGGTAGGAGGTCACTCGGGGATTTTTGTGCAGACTGACATGTAGGTCCCACAAGTCATAACGCACGGTCGAATAGAAGGTGTTGACTTAATGGGAGACATGGGCCCTGTCAGAGGCTCGAGTTAGATTCTAACCCTGAACTAACTCTAACCAAAGTGGTGTTTGGATGGCAGGGTTAGATTGACAACAAATGTATCCAAACAGGGCCATGGTTGAAACGTGCCTATAACGGCACTTTGTAGAGTAGTCGTTTCTTGGTAGGGCTGGTTGGTAAGAGCATGTACAATTGTTGATAAGGTAGTCTTATCTTAAGTCTACCACGTATGCAAGTGGTAGTAGTTTCTTGGCATTTTAGTGGTTTCTTTCATTATTAGGGGTTTCTTGTAAGGAACAATGAACGTACTACTAGCGACAAAAGGCGATTCTAGGTTGCGTTTTACTCCAACAAGTACTACTAGTGGTCGCGGGAGTGTATACCTCGTTTTGTGGGTTCGATCCCGGCCGAACGCAGGGCGGCCTTTAAAAAAAATAGTACTACTACACTTCGCTGCGAGCCAATATTTTACACGGGTAGTTTGAGTTTTGAAGTCAAACGGACGTGCGGCCCCACAATCTGGGTGCACTGGATAGCCTAGCCACGTGAACGGGTTTTCCTTCCCAGCATCCCGTGGCTCGCGTGCTCGCCCTAGCCGCACCTCGCTTGCAGCTTCCTCATCAGCTAGTAGCATATTTAAACTAGCGCCTCCCAATTAAGCCCGAGGAGCCGGAAAAGCCTGGCGGGGCATTGGGAACTGTGCAATATGGCTTTGTACGTAAAGTGCTCTACTACTACTCTGTAGCTTGTGGCGTTACACGCATGGACTTCACTCCATTATCGGCTCTACTGTAAAAGAAATTCCTCTTAACGTGTTTTTTTTAAACGGAGGCAAAAGCTTTGCTTCATCTTATTCATAAAGAAGGAACTACTAACAAAGTTCGACGAGATCCATTACACCTCCACAAATGGAAGCGAAAAGCCTAGTCTCGCTGTATAAAATAACTCAAATGTTTTGCCCCCGCAGTAACCGTCGCTGATAAACAGGCTGCTAGTGTGTGCGTGAGAGGAGCGGCTGAGTAGGCCAGCTACGTGAGAGGAGTGGCTGAATAGAGCACCGAGAGTACCCACTAGGCCACTACGCAGGTGTACTTTCCCTGCATTGATAGTACAACGATGGTTCTAGAGAACATTCGTACCCTCCACTTCCAACTGTAGCTCCTTGGCCCTGAGACTCGAGAGTTCAAAACTGGTGCACTATACTAGACTAGACTAGAAGTACAGTGCATCGCACTACTAGTTGAGAAAAGTAGTACTAGTACTGCTACAGTACGAGTACGTACTCCTCCGTCACATAATGCAAGACGTTTTTTAACATCAGTTGGCGTGTACAAAAAATGGCAAAAACATATCCAAAATTTCTTAATCCACGCCAAAAACTACTACCTAGTGCCAAAAATTTCTTACTAGTGCTATTATTTACAGTATAATGCAATCCCATAACGTTCCATAATGCTAGTATTAGTAGTAAATAATAGCCTCACCCCTTCGTTGAGGAACGATCTACAGTTGGAAGGGACGAGGCCCCGCGGTTACTACGCTCTTATCTCCTCCTCGCCAGTTCCCCTCCCCCCCCCCTAAGAGAAGGCAGTTCGTCGCTGCTCCCATGGATTCGCCAAGCGGTTCTCCTCCTCGTCGGGGCTGGGAGATCTTGGACGACGATCCTCTAGGAGAAATCGCACGCCGCTCCGACGTCCTCACTGCCGCAAGACTCGGTGCTTCCTGCACCAACTTTTTCAAGACGCTGCTTAAACAGGCTTGGGAAAAGGCCATGCTTGTTGGTCATCCATGAGTCCTCGAGGAGAAGGTTATTCTATGGGACAATCCTTCGAACAGTCCACCGCTCCCTGGCCATGGTTGCACGTTGACTCCACTAGAGTTGCCGATGTTGAGAGGTAGTCAAATTTTGTCCGATGAGCAGGTCAGTAATGGAGTTTGATCATGTAGTACATAGTTATTCCATTTCCATCCCGTAATTTCTCCGTTGCCTACTGTCTTATATATAGGTCTGGGTCGGTGCCAACAAAGATTGGCTTGCATACCTCTGGCCGGATACCACCATCATTTTGCACAACATCCACAGCAGTGCGGCCGTTCCGGTAGACCCCTTCTCCACCATTGGGATCGGCCTTCCGGACTGGCTGGGCTTGAATACGTATGATGATGCCTACATGATATTGAAGAAGATAGCAATTGCAGACCCGCCGACAAAGCGACGCGGCTACGATGATTACTATCTCATCGCGGTGTTCGACATAAGGATTTCCATCAATGCAAGAGGCAGAACGGCAGAGGTGGCGATGTTGGCGGCGGCAGATTTGTACCCTACACGTTCAAGATGTCGTGCGCCATCTAGGCCAGATCTTCGCGGTGACAAGCCAGGGACTTGTTTCATCTGGTTGCCATCCCACGGCACGGAGATTACAAACGGAATGCACAAACCATCATTTGCATCCCTAACGGTACTCCATTATTTTGCAGGGACCAGTCATCCACCGATCAAAATAAGATCGCCGATCCTGGATGTGCATTTACATCCACGATTTGGTCTAACCTGGAACCTTGTAGCTGACTTTGGCATATTGGGATCAACTATCTTAGCAGTGGTTACCCATGGTAACACTGATGTGCAACACGGTCACACAATCTACCACGATCAGACCGTCACCATCTACCCAGGTATTCCATTTTTTAACCCTCTCGCCTTCTCTTTCATTGTTGTACTAGTAGTATACTTAGTAGTACTAGTACACTAGTAGAAAAGGGGCCTATTGACCTGGTTGGTTAGGGCATTTAGTCCCGGTTCATGAACCAGGACTAAAGGGTCGGTACTAATACCTCGCCCTTTAGTCCGGTTCAATCTGAACTGGACCGATGGGCCTCCATGTGGCTGTCTGTTGAGCCGAGCAGTAGGGATTTTGGTCCCTGTTGGGGGCACCAAGCGGGACCAATAGGCATCCACGTCAAGATTTCGTGGCTGGGGTTTTGTTTTTTTAAGGGGGGTTTGGGGTTTTGGGGGTTAATTTAGGTGTTTCATATATTGTGTTAGCTAGCTAATTAATAGAGAGAAGTGTCCTCTCCTTTGTCCGTGCTTGGTTGACGCTACGTACTATACATACGTATAGAGAGGACTAGCTAGACATGCTAGCTAGCTAGTAAGCAAACGAAGGAAACAGAAGATCGTCATCAACATATATGCATACAGAGGGAAGTGATATCGACCACCTCTCCTTCTCCGAGAGATTGGTCGAACAACAAGTTCTCGTATATCTATCCGACACTACCGGCTACATATATACAATAATTATCTTTTACAAAAATAATCTCCTAACATACGGACATGTGGTCCACATATTATTCTCCGTCTTCAGCGATCACGTGGTCAAGAAAGAATGCCGCCAATTCCTCTTGAATTGCTCACAGGCGATCTGGTGCTAGTAGTTCATCCCGCATCCGAAACATCTAATTTTAAGAAGGGGGTCAATACATATATATATGAATGAATGAGACTCAACACAAATGATGGTAATAAAATAAAATTGTGAATATTGTTATTTACGCACTTCATATTGTTTGTCGAGTAGCCCGCTCACATGTGTCGTGTGGCGGATGGACTCACAAATGTAGTATCCACAGAAATCATTCCCTTGTTCCTGCCACAACCACTTTACAAGAAATAGAGGTCAATCAAACTGATAATTAGCAAGCATGTTAAATGGTATTTATGAAACTAGCGCTTGAATCACTAGGAGATGCGTGGAATATGCTACTATAGTACTTACTTTCGGGTGTCTAAATTGCAGGTTCTTCGGCAGTCCCGGAGCTTTTTTGGTGAATTTTCTCAAACCCTGCCATACAAAGAAAACAATTACTTGATATCAGAAATGAACAAAGTTGCTGATATCGTGGATAATGATCGATTTAACTTACTTCTCGAGCATTTTAGTCATGTCCGCATACTCCTTGGGATCTTTTCGTTTGGAGTCTAAGACAGTTACTACTCCCTGCTCAAGCTTAATCTCTAGGAGAATATAGTGGTACCTGCGCACGCATGCATAACTCGTCAATATTACATTACTAAAACCTGGACTAATAAGGGAAACCGAATATGCCACAAGACAGTAACTCTCACTTGAAGTTGTAAGGAAAGAGTATTATATCCTTGTGTTCATTTATTACCAACGATTGTAGCAAGTTGGCCTCGGTATTTTCGGCATGAAATTCAACCTCAGTTGCATCTCTGAGATATGTGTTAATGAACCCAATGGAACCCACTTGTCTTTTCTTCAATTCGGCGATCTTCAATCTGCATAATATAGTGAGGATAATTATAAATACATGCAATCAAAGAGTTGAGTTATATAGAGACTTAATGATGAAGTAGTACTACTTACGACATAGCAGGTGACCGTTGCTTTATCGAGGGCCAATTGATTGAAAAACTGATAGAACTCCTCAAATGGAATAGGCAACAGTTCAATTCCAACGAGGTCATGCTCCTTTTTAACTCTCGCATACAAAGTACTCCTCCCCTCAGACTCTCTACAGGTTTTCATGTACCAATCATGCAATCTTCGCATCATCATTGATAGAGAGCTTTCCTCTTTGACGAGAGGCTTCCCATACTCGTATCTTTGTATCTGCACCTCCAAGAAATCATAATGTACATCGTCGGGCAGGTAATCTTCAAGATTGCCATAACCGGGCACCATCCTTGGATCAACGATGTCGCTAGCAGGCACCTTGAGCGGGGGGCACGATTGCTTCGCTTGTTCGCCGAGCTGGGCAATTTGTTTCCCAGCTCGTTGTTCTTTCATTCTTTAATCACTTTTAGTACTTCCCGACCTCTCCGCTTTGGCAAATGCCTTTCCAATAATGCGCTCATAGTTGCCTTTCGGCGGAGACTTGGGTGGTTGTGTCAGGGCAGCCAGAGTGCGCTTCACTTTCACCGGATCTTCCTTCTCCTCCGGAGGTGGATGTCTCTTTGCTTTCAACCCTTCAAACCAGTCATGCACTTCGGTCTGCGCGATCTTCGCGTTTTCCTCCTCGGTCCTCTCGTACGGTAACTTTTCTGGATTCTTCAGAGAAGGACCGAATCTGTATCTCCTCCCGCCTTTGGCTGTACTGCTAGACACCGGCAGAGCAGACGGAGCGCATGTCTTCTTTCCTTGCTTATGAGGCGGAGGAGAAGGACTACGACGCGCCGGAGCAGCCGGAGCGGCGGCGGGTCTCTTCCGCCCTTGCTGACGAGGCGGAGAAGGAGGAGGCTGGCTGCTCGGGCGCGCGGGTGCAGGCGGAGTGCCGCCACGCGCCGGAGAAGGAGCCATCTGAGTGCCCTGATCGTCACTCGCCGGAGGAGGAGGCGGTGGAGGAGGCGGAGTGCCCTGACTCACCGGAGGAGGAGGAGGAGGCGGATGCGTCCAGTTCGGAAGGTTGATGAGATCCTTCCGCCATAGGCATGGAGTCTTCAGAGCAGAACCCAGCCGATACTCCCCTTCACCGATAGGGTGGTCAAGCCGGAGGTCCTCAAATCCCTCCATTATTTCATCCACCATCACCTTAGCATATCCTTCTGGAATCGGCTGGCAGTGAAAAGTTGAGTCGGGTTTAGTAGGATAAACACAGCCAACAGCCGCCTTGACCTTCAAATTGCTCCATTGCGCCATAAGGTGGCAATTTTGAGACTCCGTGATAGCATCCACGAGATAGCTGGCAGGAGCCGTCAAGGCATGCTCCGGCTGAAGCAGCTCGGTGGAAGCCACGCTGCTTCTCCGCTGAGATGGCGGGGTAGCTTCGGGAGAAGCTTCGGCAGGTCGTTTGATCCGTTCTTCTTCTCGTTCCTCTAGCCCCATTACCCTTTCGTGCAGCGCCTGCATTTGGCTCTGCCCCAGTTTCTTCCTCCTCTCATGGGTTTTATAACCCCCTGCGTCCGGAAATCCAGCCTTCCATGAAACGGAGCCTGGCGTGCCTCGTGTCCGTCCAGGGTGCTCAGGATTGCCGAGGGCCAATGTGAGCTCGCCCTTCTCCCTGTCTGGAACAAACTTCCCTTGTTGTGCTGCTTCGATATATTGCTTTAGCCTCTTGACTGGTATGTCCAATTGATCGTCCGTCCAAATGCACTTCCACGTCTGATACAGGGTCCAAGGTTCCGCCAGCCCCGAAGAACCAAGTCCGGCAACGGTCTGGCCAGTTCATTGTCTCTGGTTCGATCCCTTTATCAAGCAGATCATCTCAGCCTTGGCCCACTTAGGCCGGGCTATGAGGCAGCCACCTGACCCCGTGTGATGGTGAAGCTTCTTCTTCGCAGCATTTTGCTTGTTTGTCGCTGACATCTTTTTACTCTTTTCCGATGTCCTCTGAGCCTCAAATGCGAGCCAGTCATCTCTGGTCTTCTCATATTTGCCCTTGAATTCTGGTGTCTCTTTTTTATCAACAAACTTATTTAGGTCTTTCTTCCAATTCCTGAATAGGTCTGCCATCTTCTTAAGAGCAAAAGACTTGATTATTGGCTCTATAACTGGCTTCTCCGGATCATCCTCTGGCGGTAGGGTGAAATTTGACTTCAGCTCAGTCCAAAGATCATTTTTCTGCAGATCATTGACATAAGACACCTCGTGGTCTTCGTTCTTAGGCTTATACCATTGTTGGATGCTGATCGGGATCTTGTCCCTAACCGTAACCCGCGACCGAGCAACAAATGCCTTCTTTGTCCGGATGGGTTCAATCGGTTGGCCGTCATGCGATTTCTATGATCTCAAACCTTTCATCCGAGCTCAACTTTTTTTTCGGGCCTCGTCTCTTTACCGAAGTTGTGCTTGATCCGGAGGGCTAGAAAAAGGAAGAAAGACGAGAGTTAATTAATATGTGTACATACCAAAACAATGAATGCATCAATTAGCTAGTCAGCACAGGCTTAACTAATATATATACCTGGCCGGACTTAGTTCGGTGATCACCGGAGCAGTCCTCACGGTCTACTTCTTCACCCTCTCCTTCTTCCACCGGCATTGGGTCATCGGAGCCATCATAATCATAGCCAGCTGCTTCTTCACCCTCTCCTTCCAGACCATCGGTGTCGTTGAGATACATCAACGAGCTGAGGGCATCACTTCCTTCTGCGATTATGTCCCTCAACAACGCTTCTTGTGCTTCGTCTCGGGGCGGGGTGTCCATAGTTTCTACAAATATTTACAACATGGCAATTATTATTCAAACATGACAGATATGGATATATTAGTGGCAAACGTAGAACTAGCTAGCTAATCACAATAATGAATCATATTAATTAGTGGCCTCGACGCAGCTTCTCTAGGGTTTCGGGTGGCCTCGACAACGCTTCAAGGGTTAGGGGGTGGCCTCGAGAACGCTTCAAGGAGGGGGTAATATCGACCCCCCCCCCCCCCACGTGTTGAACTATCGGGAGGGGTCGGCGTTGAACACTACATCTATGTCCCATAACCGCGTGGGCATCGACGCCATGATAGGGTAGAGGTCGTGGATCGCGGCGATCGAGGTCAAGGTCGAGGATCGCCGAGGGTCGGGAGGTTGCCTAGTGTCAAAGCATTCAACAAAACCATGTCTTTATCATTTAGCGAAAATGTGAGGTGCATGATGGTGCGAAGCTCTCCAAAGTTATTTTGGAATGGAGTTCTAGATAGGATAATTAGCTTTTTGGTACAAAGTTCAGCAAGAACCTTCCAATATCGTTATTTGGAAGGCCTTTGCTGAAATTGCATAAAAGGCAAATTATCCTATTCGACTCCATTCCGAATAACTTTGAGGACTTCGCACCATCATGCCATGGTTACTCGCTAATGATGAAGCCATGGATTTCTTCAATACTTTGACACTAGGAAACCTCTCGACCTCGGCGATCCTCGACCTCGAACCCTCGACGACCTCGAACCTCGACCCTAGATCGACCTCGAACCCTAGACCCTCGATCCCTCGACCCTAGAACCCTCGAACCCTCGACCCTTGACCCCTTAATGACCCTCGACCCTCTACCCTAGTTCCCGACCATCGAACCCTCGGCGATCCTCGACACCCTCGCTCCTCGATAAAATAAGAAGAAGAAGAAAAAAGAGGAGAAAAAGGAGAAGAAGCTCCTCTATTCCTTCTTCTTCTCCTTTTTTCTTCTTCTTTCTCTTCTTCCTCTCCTCGTCTTCTCCTTCTTCTTCTCCTTCTTTCTCTACTTATTTTCCTTTTCCTTATTTTACTTTTCCTCTCCACTAACATAAAATGCACTATCCTAAAATGCAACAAACATAAAATGCACTAAATCGATCAACTAACCTAAAATCAGAGATAAAATGCACTAACCTAAAATCGATATCTACTAACAACTTAAAAAATAATACATATATGAAAAAATGCATATATGAAAAAAACATTATCATATCATCAACAGAAAAATAGTATTTTTCTAAAAATCTATCTTTTGCATATATACATCAACATATATATACACTAACCTAAAATGCACAAAATGATATCGGAAAGGGGTATATCGACCCCCTCATGTATCCACATACATACATATATACTTACATATATGTATAAATTTTGCATATATAAACTTTTGCATATATAAAGTTTTTCTAAAATCTAACTTTTGCATATATGAACATATATACACAGAGAACATATACATATATACACAGAGAACATATACATAAAATGCACAAAAAATAAAAGGAAAGATGCCGCGCCGGACCGGCGGCGGCGTGGTGGTCGGGTGACGGCGACGGGTTGGGGAAGGCGGCACGCTGGGCGACGGCGACGGGTCGGGCCGGCTGGCGGGCGGGCTGGCGACGGTGTCGGGCAGTGGCTCGGCGGCGGCGGCGGCGAGGTGGACCAGCCTGATGGCGTCGGGGCAGGGCTCGGCGGCGACGGCGACGAGGAGCAGAAGGCGTCGGGGCGAGAAGAAACAGATGGATTTTGGCGAAAACTGCTAAGTGCTGTATATATAGCAAGAGCATTGGTCCCGGTTCGTGGCACAAACCAGGACTAATGCCCCCCTTTAGTCCCGGTTGGTGCCACCAACCGGAACCAAAGGCCTCATTTCAGCAGCCCAAAGGGCGGGAAGCGGCGGCCTTTGGTCCCGGTTAGGCACCAACCGGGACTAAAGGTGCATTAGTCCCGGTCGAGCACCAACCGGGACTAATGCACTTTAGCCCCGGTTGGTGCCACCAACCGGGACAGAAGGCCTGTGCTACCCCAAACCCAAATATTTAGTCCCACCTTGCTACTTTAGAGGGAGGCGCACCTGTTTATAAGGTGCGGTGCGCCTTCCCTCTCGAGCTCCTCTCTTAAGCAGGCTTTCGGGCATAACCCTGCAATCTGTGCCAGTGGGCCTACTGGGCCTCCCGCGGGCCTGAATCCTGGCCCATGGTAGGGTTTCTAGTCGTATTTAGGCCGCGGGGCCCCAATAGGTGGCACTTTTTTTTGTTTTATTGTTTTATTTGTTGCTTTCTTTAGTTTATTTTGTTTCTATTTACAACAAAATACTTGTTGTTGCTATATTTATTTATTTTCCAGTTTTTTTGTTTTGTTTTCTGCATTATTAATTTTCTTTTGTTTTTTGCTTTATTTTTTAATTCTTTTTGCTTTTAGTTTTAGAAAAATTATAAACTTTCTATTAGTGCCATTAGTTTTCAAATTTGAAAACACTTTTTTGTTTTCTTTGTTGCTTTATTAATTTTATTTTGTTTCTACTTACAACAAAATACTTATTGTTGCTATTTTTATTTTTTTCCAGTTTTTGTTTTGTCTTCTGCATTATTTATTTTCTTTTGATTTTTGCTTTATTTTTTAATTCTTTTTGCTTCTAGTTTTAGAAAAATTATAAACTTTCTGTTAGTGCCATTAGTTTTCAAATTTGAAAACACTTTTTTGTTTTCTTTGTTGCTTTATTCATTTTATTTTGTTTCTACTTACAACAAAATACTTATTGTTGCTATTTTTATTTTTTTCCAGTTTTTTGTTTTGTTTTCTGCATTATTTATTTTCTTTTGGTTTTTTGCTTTATTTTTTTAATTCTTTTTGCTTTTAGGTAAGCAAAATTATAAACTTTCTGTTAGTGCCATTAGTTTTAGACTTTCTGTTTGTCCCATTAGTTTTCAAATTTGAATAGTTAAAATTTAAATTCTTTGAAATTCATAGTTTTCAAATGAACTCTGAAAAAGTTGGCATAGCATGTGCATGTACAAAACGGGCAATGGTATCATACTCGTCTGTTACAAAGTTGGCATGGTATCATCATAATAGTTATGGAGAAAGTCTTCATTTTTCTTCGCTTGTGTCATTTGCTTATTGTGCCGTAACCATGGATAATCTTCATCGCTTATCGGGATGCTTGGGTCAGCCTTGACTTTGAAGGGAGGAATTTCATGAAACTTTTCATACTGTTCAGACATGTCTGTCTTGCCCTCCACTCCCAGGATGTCCATTTTTCCTAAAAGAACTATGTGGTGCTTTGCCTCATCGTATGATGTATTCGCTTCCTTATCTTTTCTTTTCCTCGGTCTGGTAGACATGTCCTTCACATAGATAACCTGTGCCACATCATTGGCTAGGACGAATGGTTCGTCAGTGTACCCAAGATTTTTCAGATCCACTGTTGTCATTCCGTACTGTGGGTCTACCTGTACCCCGCCTCCTGACAGATTGACCCACTTGCACTTAAACAAAGGGACCTTAAAATCTACTCCGTAGTCAAGTTCCCATATGTCTACTATATATGTAACCATAATATGTGTCCTTTCCCCTGTCGGTTGCTGCATCAAAGCGGAGACCGCTGTTTTGGTTGGTGCTCTTTTGATCTTGGTCAATCGTGTAAAATGTATTCCCATTTATCTCGTATCCTTTCCAAATCATTACAGTCGAATATGGTCCCCTGGACAACAAGTACAGCTCATCACAAACAGTGTTGTCACCTTTGAGACGTGTTTCCAACCAACTGCTGAAAGTCCTGATGTGTTCACATGTAATCCAATCGTAACCGCTCCGGTGTTTGGAGCGCAGATCGTTCTTGTGTTCATCGACATACTGTGGTCACCAAGGTAGAGTTCAGAGAACTGTAGTGTGCTTGAGACCAAGAATATTCGTCCCTGCATATTATTGAGTCCCTTCCAAGCGTGCCTTTTCCGGTCAGTCTCCCTCATACCAGGAATGAAGTCAACACAAAACCCGATGACATCCTCGCTTGATGGCCCATGGAGATGCTTCCTTTCGCCTAGCGGTTCTTAACATATTTCTTTAGGACTCCCATGAACCTCTCAAAGGGGTACATATTGTGTAGAAATACGGGCCCTAGAATGACAATCTCGCCGACTAGATGAACTAGGACGTGCGCCATGATATTGAAGAAGGATGGTGGGAACACCAGCTCAAACCGACAAGACATTGCGCCACATCACTCCTTAGCATTGGTACGATTTCTGGATCGATCACCTTCTGAGATATTGCATTGAGGAATGCACATAGCTTCACAATGGCTAATCGGACGTTTTCCGTAGAAGCCCCTCAATGCAATCGGAAGCAGATTGCGTCATAATCACGTGGCAGTCATGAGACTTTAGGTTCGGAACTTTTTCTCCGCATATTTATTATTCCCTTTATATTCGACGAGAAGCCAGTCGGGACCTTCATCTTGAGCAGGCATTCAAAGAAGATTTCTTTCTTCTTTCATAAGAGCGTAGCTGGCAGGACCTTCATACTGCTTCGGAGGCATGCCCTCTTTTTCGCAAGCGTTGCAGGTCCTCCGTGCCTCGGTGTATATTTTGTCTTCCCATACACGCCCAAGAAGCCTAGCAGGTTCACGCAAAGGTTCTTCGTCACGTGCATCACGCCGATCAAGAGCGGACCTCTAGGTCTTTCCAGAGGGTAGGTCCCAAAATATAGATTTCTTCTTCCACATGGGTGCGTGGTTGTCGGCGATCATTCGAACAGCTAGTCCGCCGGGACCCTTTCCAAAGATTACGTGTAAATCATTGGCCATAGCAAGTACGTGATCACTGGTACGCATGGTGGGCTTCTTCCGGTGATCTGCCTCGCCTTTGATATGCTTGCCTTTCTTTCGACATTGATGGTTGGTCGAAAGAAATCGATGATGGCCCAGGTACACATTCTTCCTGCAGCTTCCCAGGTATATACTATCGGTGTCAAGTAAACAGTGTGTGCATGCGTGGTATCCCTTGTTTGTCTGTCCCGAAGGTTACTAAGAGCGGGCCAATCGTTGATGGTCACGAACAGCAACGCCTTTAGGTGAAATTCTCCTTTTGTGCTCATCCCACGACGTACACCATTTCCATTCCACAGCTGTAAAAGTTCTTCAACTAATGGCCTTAGGTACACATCAATGTCATTGCGGGTTGCTTAGGGCCTTGGATGAGAACGGCATCATAATGAACTTCCGCTTCATGCACATCCAAGGAGGAAGGTTATACATACATAGAGTCACGGGCCAGGTGCTGTGATTGCTGTTCTGCTCCCGAAAGGATTAATGCCATCCGCGCTTAAAGCAAACCATACGTTCCTTGGGTCCTTTGCAAACTCATCCCAAGATTTCTCTCAATTTTCTCCACTGCGACCCGTCGGGTGCTCTCAACTTCCGCCTTTCTTACGGTCCTCACTGTGCCATCGCATCAACTTGGCATGCTCCCGCTTCGAACAGACGTTTCAACCGTGGTATTATAGGAGCATACCACATCACCTTCGCAGAACCCTCTTCACCGGAGCCTCGCCGTCAACATCACCGGGGTCATCTCGTCGATCTTATATCGCAATGCACCGCATACGGGCATGCGTTCAGATCCTTGTATGCACCGCGTAGAGGATGCAGATCATTAGGGCATGCATGTATCTTCTCCACCTCCAATCCTAGAGGGCATACGACTTTCTTTGCTGCGTATGTCTTGTCGGGCAATTCGTTATCCTTTGGAAGCTTCTTCTTCATTATTTTCAGTAGCTTATCAAATCCTTTATCGAGCACAGCATTCTCTCGCCTTCCACTACAGCAATTCCGAAGACGGTATCGAGCTTTGTGTTGCCATCTTCGCAATTGGAGTACAACCGCTTTTTGTGATCCTCTAACATGCGATCGAACTTCAGCTTCTCCTTTTGACTTTCGATTGCGTCCTTGCATCGACAATGACCCGGCGGAGATCATCATCATCGGGCACATCGTCTGGTTCCTCTTGATCTTCAGCAGCTTTCGCCCGTTGCAGCACCATCGCACATCGCCCTGCTTCCTCTTGATGTTCAAGAGCATCACCGTATTCAGGGGGCACATAGTTGTCATCGTACTCTTCTTCTTCGTCGCCTTCCATCATAACCCCTATTTCTCCGTGCCTCGTCCAAACATTATAGTGTGGCATGAAACCCTTGTAAAGTAGGTGGGTGTGAAGGATTTTCCGGTCGAGTAAGACTTCAGATTCCACATATAGGGCATGGACAACACATAAAACCATTCTGCTTGTTTGCCTCAGCCACTTCGAGAAAATCATGCACGCCCTTAGTGTACTCGGAGGTGTGTCTATCACCGTACATCCATTGCCGGTTCATCTGCGTGCATTATATATAATTAAGTGTGTCAAAAATCATTACAGAACATCATGAATAGATAATTAGGTGACCAAATTAATAGAAGTCCATCATCACATAAAAACCAAAGTACATACATAGTTCTCATCTAACAACATAAAGCTCTGCAGAGCATCTAAATTAATTAAACCATACATTGAAACTATGTAAAACATTTCAATGTGAAAACAAATGCGATCATAATCACAACCAAGGTAACAACTGATCCAGCGGCATAATGATACCAAGCCTCGGTATGAATGGCATATTTTCTAATCTTTCTAATCTTCAAGCGCATTGCATCCATCTTGATCTTGTGATCATCGACGACATCCGCAACATGCAACTCCAATATCATCTTCTCCTCCTCAAGTTTCTTTACCTTTTCCTTCGAGAAATTGTTTTCTTCTTCAACTAAATTTAACCTCTCGACAATAGGGTCGGTTGGAATTTCTGGTTCAACAACCTCCTAGATAAATAAAATCTATGTCACGTTGGTCGGTTTCATAAACAATATATGAACCAATAGTTATGAAAAGATAATATATACCACATCCGAATCATAGACAGGACGAGGGCCGACGGGTGCGGATACCGAAACCATCGCACTATATAAGATGCAATAATAAAAGTAAGAAAATAATACAAGTATCTATCTAAACATACAAGTAAGAATATTTTTCCTTTCAGAAAGAAGATAAGAACAAGAGGCTCACCACGGTGGTGCCGGCGATGAGATCGGCGCGGGTGATCGACGGTGATGAAGACGGGGACGGGGCGTGACGGACCGCTAAACCTAGATAAATATTGAGGAAAATGGAGCTTGGTGGTCGAGCTTGGAGAGGAGAAACCTTAAGTAGTGTGGCTCGGGCATTCCATCGAATACCTTGTGTGCATAGGAGGTGAGCTAGAGCACCACCAAGCCCTCTCCCCTTGGCCAGAAAAAATAGAGCAGTGTGCTCTGTTCTTGCGCGAGGGGGTATATATAGGCACCACTATTGGTCCCAGTTGGTGGCATGAACCGGGACTAAAGGGAAGCATTTGGTCCCGGTTCAAGCCACCAACTGGGACCAATAGTGGTGGGCAAGGAGTCAGGCCCATTGGTCCCGGTTCGTCCCACCAACCGGGACCAAAAGGTCCGGACGAACCGGGACCAATGGCCCACGGCCCGGCCGGCCCCTGGCTCACGAACCGGGCAATAGTTTCCATTGGTCCCGGTTCTGGATTGAACCGGGACTAATGGGCTGAACCGCCCTGGGCCATTGCCCCCTTTTCTACTAGTGGTAGGAGTACTTTTTTTTACCTTGGAGGACGCGTATAGCTAGCTAGGCCCTTGAAGACTTGAACCCACTAGCTGCCACCATTTTTGTTTTTCCATGTCTTACTATCTCATCCATGTAGCCAAGAGTGGCTATATATAATAAGCCGGTTATTTTACTTCCTCTATACCGAGTAGTACTATTTGCTGCACAAGACATCTGGCCGCCATATTTGTAGCACAACATTATTATGCATGGACCTTGACTATGTACGTCACCATGTGTCCAGATCTGAGATGCCGCGTGTACCAGATGAACGGCGCCGAGTTTGACCCCCGTGATGCTACGTGGGTGCCGAGGAACACTCTTGGAGAGTACTCGCTTTTCATCGGGGACAGCTACCCCATTGTGAAGCAGATGCCACCTTCCGTACACGACACGGAAGGCCTGCCGTTCATGAAGCATGGTTGTGTCTTCATTGCGCACTACTGGATGAACGACATGCTGGGACACGCTATCCCTGATTCATGCCGCTTCAGCTTGGATGAGTCTCCATCGTGTGGAACTGGACTAGAAAGCTGCGACAATGATTCCCGTTGCCCACCGCTATGGATCGTGCCATCCATGAAGAACACCTGGGACTGGAACCTGGAGGAGGACATGTAGCCCATCTATAACGTGTAAGTGGAGTACGGTAATTGTGAATGGTAGCACTGTGAATATATGTGGACTAGTCGTGCACAAATTTATCACATGAATTGGAGATGAACTTGTGTGGCATACTGGCATTTGTCCTTTAGAATTTGTTACTAGTAAATGTGTTATGTGTACGTGCAACTTGTGTGGTTGTTGCACGGGCTCCAACATGCTCTTTGAGAAAAAAAGGTGGCACAGCTTTGGATATACGTGACGTGGCGGCATCAATCGTTTGCTATAGTTGTAGTACACTCCTACTGGGACGACAACTCCTATAAAACCTTTCGCTTGGCTCTTTGCCTCTTTGGGAGGTTCAACCGTTCGTACTCGTGTGAACCTTGCACTTGGCTCTTCGCCTCTTCGGAAGGTCCAACAATGATGATACTACAGTACAATATGCTTCTGGCAATCTAACACCGATTGAACTCCTGCACGTCCATCGCGAGGGCGAGGGCGAGGGCGAGGGAGAGGGAGAGGGAGAGCGCGCTGTAGTCAAAACTCTCTCCTCATCCTGTGAACCACCGCGCGCGTGGGCGAGGGAGAGGCGTAGTAAGCAAGCTTCTCCTCCTTCGGCGAGTTGACGGGACACTTCAAAGCAGTACTTGTACTAGTAGTCCATATTGTGCCCTTTCCGATTAATATGGCTTAATTTGAAACGAGAAAATACACTGGCGGTCAATGTATGTAACAATATGCTCTTTACAGTCACTATATATAGTTTTGCCGTGATTATACGATCACTAGCTCATCGTAGAGCACCGTATTGCACCCTACTGACCGGCCACATAGTCGACGTGGCACTTTGTTGACTGGTTAAATTGTCACCTGGTTTCTGAGTCCCACCAGTCAGTTGGCAGAGCAAAGAAATCAGTTAAACAAAACTTTACGCAGGCGCGACACGAGTCCAACCCTTGCGCGCGAACCGCCCTGGCTGTGTATGTGAGTGCATGCACGTGTACTCCCTCGGTCTTCCAACAAAGAGTGTACATCGGCTATAAAACAAAGAGTGTAGTACATGATGTACATCTACACTTCCAATGCATTTAGCCTTTAATCTAAATTGATATTGACTAAATAATGCACCAACTTGTGTTGTAGGTATAGGCTACATGTCTATCCTTAATTACAGCATGCAACGGCCTTCATTTAATATTCTTCTCTCAATGGTCACATGCACACATAAGTCTGCTACTTTTGGGCGTTAATTATGCCCTGGTCAATGTGTAAATCTCTAAAATGTACAGTCTTTCACGGACGTAGGGAGTAGGTTGAGCACTTGAGCATGAGCGCATGTGTTGCGTCGTGTGCTGTGTGCCGCATAGGTGCGTGAGTGTTCTGTGTGTCCATGTGTACGTGTGAGTGTTGCATGTTGCATGCATGCATGCATGCATGCATGGGGCTTACTCCCTCCCATTGACATGTACATATTTCAAGCTTCCTCTGTTCCCTCCATATGGTGATACTCCCTCTGTTCCCAAATACGGAGTAAAAGCCTCCCTCTGTTCCCAAATACGGACTATTTGTCTTTCTACAGATTTCAACAAGTGACTAGGTACGGAGCAAAATGAGTGACGTGAGCATAGAGGCATAGGGATACTGTAGAAAGGAAGTCCTCGCGATCAATTATTCCCCATCTCGGTCAGAGAGAACTATTCAATTAGTCTTCGCAGTGAAGTGACAATACACGCTGCAGCAGATGGGACACGTAATTAATAAGCTGAACCAGCGTGTTGGTGTTACTAAATCAGCCTTACCCAGTACTGCCATCATGTTTGCCAGTAGAGCACGCTTCCGCAAATACGCCTACGCACCTCTGTCCTCCATTAACTGACATATGGGCCCTCTTGTGGTAGACCCACATGTCATCGGTGTAACTATTTACACTCCGAAGGATGGTTTATCCTGGTAGTAGTACTAGTAGAATTCAGATTTAATGCACTTTCTTCCCCGTCTTCCACTCTTCTTCCTCCTCTCTTCTTCTTCCTCCTCTCTTCCCCATCGTCGGCCACACACCATTTACCCCCGCTCACTGCTCGCCCGCCCGCGCCATCTTCCTTGGTAGCTCACGCATACCATATCCCCCCGCTCACTGCTCGGCCACACGAGGAGAAGCTTCTTCACTCGCCCACCCGAATCCACTTCCCCGCTGGCTCGCTGGCACCGAAAACCCCAATGGCAGAACCGACTGACATGCAGAGCCGCGATTGATATTCCCTCCCCGATGTTCTCTTGGAGCAGATATGTAACCGTATGGACCTACTCAGCACCGTCCGTCTGGCCGCATGCTCGGTGTCTTTGTACATTCTACTCGTCTGCAACCGGCTGGCTCTTTTCAAGACACCCTGCTTGCTGATGCCCGATCCTCGCAGGTGGCCCAGACACCGACTTGACGATCCTACGGAGGTTGCTGTGGTGCCCCTCGACATGCTACCACTACCCGTCCACCTGTCCTTCATGCGCGGCCACTACTGGGCGGGCATGAAGGCCAACTGGATCGTCCTCATCCACCACTCCAGTAGTCCGTGGCGTCTCGTGGATATCTACACCCAGAGAGAGATCACCCTTCCATCGTTGGATACCGCCGCCATCAAGCCTCGCAGCCCGCCGGACACTCCTGCCTACTACGCACGAGACGCGTCAAGCTTTTGGCTCGACCTCTGTTTGCAGAAAGTTGTAATCTGCGAAGTGCCCACACCATCAGAAGACTACATGGATTACAAGCTCATTGCCTTGTTCAACATGGGATTAGTCTATCTGGAATCCGGTCGCCATACATGGTTATGGCTCATCATCAATCCTGTTGAGGCAACATTTCTGTCTGATGCTATAGTGCATGATGGCATCGTTTACACGGTCGACGCACAGATTGGCTGCCTATACTGGTGGAATCTATCATTGTGTAATTGTTCTATCTCATCTCATCTTTACCTTATGAATATGACTGCCTGTTCATTTGTTATAAAATTTAGAATACATAGCATGTCTATAACCACATCATTGCTATATGCTCCTCTCATTTCCTAGATTTTTATGACCACACATGTTATTGTTAGATTTGATATGAGAACAATTGGCATCTAATGATTGTTAGAATACATATTATGAGCATAACATCATGACGGCTATATGTTAGTCTCGTTTACAAGATTTTTATAACAACGCATGTTATTGCTTAGAGTTGATATGAGAACAATAGTAGTAAGTGCTATGGTAGAATATGAGTAGGCGTTGTCATAGCTGTTTTCCTCTCATTGTTACATGATGTTTGAACCATGACATATTGCTAGAATATGAGCTTATTTTTTTAACTTGGGGTATGATTATGACCACGCCATTGCAATTCTCTGTCTATGATATGTGTCACTGTTATAATAATCTTAATTCCACACATACTCTGAATATGATTGTTTATTTTTGTCCTTTTGGTCTCCAATTTGAATTGTTGCAGCAGACGCAAATGCGCTGGCCTTCATGATTCCAGGACCTGGAATCATACCAGCCGATGGGTGGTGGTTTATCGCTCGTTCAGCTGACGGCGGTCATTTGATGCTCATTCGCACGTACCAAATTGACCAAACCATTACATCAAACCACATGCAGTACAATGCGTGGGGCGTTCATGACATTGATGGCTATGGCTGCTTCGTGTTCGAGAAAGATCCCAGCTCCGTTGGGTCATGCGTATTCAACTGGAGGCGGGTTTACAGCCTCGGCAACCAATCCTTGTTCCTCGGGCTCAATTATCCGATCATCCAACCAATCATCGATCATATCACCAGCGATGATTACCGTGCTATGCAACTTCCATTTGCGAGGGGGGACTGTGTTTACACATCATACCATGGGTTTCATGAATCACCATATCCAGAGATTCGTCGACACAGCTTGTTGCCAGATAATCTTCAGTGTGTGAAAGGCATCAAGCTTTCATGCGATGGATGGCTTTTGCAAACCCGACATGCGGCGATGTGGTTCATGCCAACAGAAAATATGCACAACTTGATTCGTGCTAATATCTAGACTAAGCCATGTATTCTGCTGCTGTAGCACGACCCTCTTTTGTTGGATATTATGTGATGTTGTTAGTTTGAAGCACTCCTATGGTTTGAAGGATAGATACCTTCCTGGGATCAAGTGCATCCTAACTCACCTGCGTAGGATGTACTGATAATGATAATGGAGATGCTGTGCAGAAGTTAGGCTTCAAGTGCGTACTTGTTAGTTAAACCTATGTATAAATTTTGACACTAAATACGACTAGTAAGTAGTACAGTAGCAGTACTAGTATACGGCGGTCAAATTATTTATCATGTCCACACATTGAATTGACGTGACAACACGTTGCGCGTGAGGTGACACAAGAATCCCGGCGGCGTGTTCGGGTATCCTGGACTTCAGATTTGGAGTACCACTTATCTGTCGAAATCTTTCATCATTCATTTAAAACAGTCGATTGATCATACATTGAGTACCATATAACTGGAATTACCGATGCAAGTCGAAGAAGGATTGGCCGGTGCTGCCGGCTGGCGTCAAGTTCGATCCCACGGATCAAGAGCTGATCGAGCACCTTGAGGCCAAAGTGAGTGCTGACAGCGCGAGATTTCAGTCTCTCATCAATTTGTTCATACCAACCATCGACAGCGAGCACAACATATGCTACACCCAACCTGAGAAACTTCCAGGTAAGACACCGATCGGCCGTCTACTTGCACAAACATATTCCTTTGTTTATAGCTCTATTTTTCTTTTTAGACGCAGACCTGGTGAAGCAATTACAATTTGACAGTTAATAAAAAGTGAAACAAGTGACTGCAACATGCCAAAGATGTTATGAAAATGCTAACTACGTACACTAAAACCTGTATTTCACAATACTGCAGGTATCACACTGAGTGGCCTAAGGAAGCATTTCTTATAGCGCAATTCCAGGGCGTTCAAAAGGGGAACGTGGACGCGTCGCAAGATACAGTCGGAGTGCGGCATGCACGCGATGTGGCACAAGACCGGCAATACCTTGCCGGTGATGGTCAATGGCTGGCAGACGGGCAGCAAAAAAGGTTCTGGTGCTGCACACCAACAAGAACTTTGACCAGTAGAGGACCAACTGGGTGATGCACCAGTACCACCTCGGGGACCTAGAGCAAGATAAGGAGCGGGAGCTAGTCCTCTGCAAGATTTTCTACCAGACGAACACTAGGGCCAGGTGTAAAAAGATTATAAGTTAGTTTGGTATTGATAGTTGTACTACCTTGTCGTCCGCAAGTTGGTATTGTTGTTAATGATCTTTTGGTATGAACTTGCATTTTCTTCCAACCATCATGCCGAGGGTCGACGTGGATATAAAGCTGAATCATTTGTTTCGAAACGAATTTTCAGGCACCTGATTTTTATTTGATGGGTAGCATAAGCACCTGTCGTTCGAATTCCCAGTTCTCCAATTTTTTTGAAACAAGTGCATGCACTTATAATCACGATAAAAAAAATATCTGTGTTGCATCCCAGTTATCAGTCTGTACTTGCAGAATTCTCGTTTATTGAGCATGTATATTGTTTTTTCTGGTCAAGCAAGTTTCAACTGGGTTGTAGACTGCCTAGGGTTGGTTTTGTTTTTAACAGGCCCAGCCCATGACGACAACGGGGCACAAAGATCCAGCAGGTATCTACTGGCCTCTGGCCCGCCAGCGTTAGTTATATTTTGTCTTACAACATCCGCAGGCAGTTTTTTTTTACTGAATCAAACACACAGCCCAGTTCTATTTTCCTCTTGAAACGCATGTCCTACATCAGTTTTCTAATCTCTACCTATAGTTTTAGTAGTTCATATACACATAGCATTATATTGAAAACACATAAAATTCCCTTTTCATATTTACATCCTTATTTTTGTTGTTTTTTCCCACCCAGCGCTGATTTTTTTACCACTAGTTTTCCCTTAAACCAACTCAATTGTCCCACGTCTTATTTGCTTACAAAAAAAAATGATTTTTTGGCAAATCAATAAGTTCTTAAAAAATGTTTATCAATTCGGGATTACAACAGCTCAGACTCCACCGAAATATGCAAAATAAGGTTGAACTTTTTGACCATGGTCCTGGGCAGAAAATGGGCTGTAATAAATTACTTAAGAATTAGCAAATGGGCTGCAAATTATAAAAATAGCAAATGGGCTTTACGTTGTCTGCCACAGATTTGGAGGCTAACTTGTGGGCCTACTAAGTTCATGCGTACACAAGGTTTCTCAAAAAAGAAACTTAGTCAACAATCGAGTCTACCAGCGTGAGACCGTTAGATGTCAATCTAACGGCAATCGTGCTTCTTCAGTCTCTGATATTCCTGCCCCAGCCGCCCAAACCAGCACCGTCGGAACCGCCTGCTCCCGCCTCCCGTGGCCGGCAGTGTTGCCGGGCAGGCCTCACGGCCCCATCATACTCGCATCCCTGGCCTGTCTATCCCTCTACTCACCCACACCTCCTGTTATTTTCCGGCGATGGCAGCCGAACCAGTCAACCCTCGTACTCTCCACCGTGTGGGCAGCCACTGCCGTGTCTTCCATGGCTCCGTGTCGTTCCCTTTGTAGGCCTCGCCGTCGTCCACCGCCCTGGTGCTCTCGGTGCGGCGTGGTCAACGATGTCCATCCAACGGCCGTAGTGCTTCTTCAACCTCTGGTCTTCTTGCCCTAGCCGCCCAAAGCAGCGCCAGTCGTGCCGCATGCTCCTGCCTCCCGTGGCTGGCTGTGCTGCCGCGGAGGCCTCACCGTCCCCATACTACTCCCATCGCTGGCCAGGCCATCCCTCCACTCACCCACTCCCCCTGTTATTTTTCGGCGACGACAGCCTCACACCGCAGCCGAACCAGTGAACCCTCGTACTCCTCTCCGCGTGGGCATCCACTGTCGCGTCTTCGCCGGCTCCGCGTCATCCCCTTCCTAGGCCTCGCTGTCGTCCATCGCCGTGGTGCTCTCAGCGCGGCGTGGTCAATGTGGTCAACGACTGACTTCCATCGGAAGACTACTGTACGTAGAGAGGCTGACAGCTGGTCCACGGCAGCCGCAAGGAAGTGCCTCCTTATTACGCGCAATATAATTATTCCTCCACCTGACAGCAGGGACCCACTGGACGGGCCACCAGTATTTCGCGAAAAAAATGTTTCCACCTGACTGCTGGGACCCACCGGACGGGCCACCGTATTTCGCAAAAAAAAACGTTTGCCCCTGACTGATGGGACCCACCGGATGGACCACCGTATTTCGCGAAAAAACGTTCCCCCCGCTGTCAGCTCGGACCAACCGGAAGTACCTCCTTATTACGCACAGAAAAATGAATACTCCCCCTGCTAGCTAGGACCCACCATGGTGGGAGGCTGACTTGTGGGCCTACTAAGTTGACGGGGACGGAGGGCTTTGTCAACTTAGTCAATATGAACGATTCTAGCTCTAGTGACCGTACGTTGTCCATCCAACGGCCGTCGTGCTTCTTCAATCTCTGCTCTTCCTGCTCCAGCCGCTCAAACAAGCGCCGGCGGGACTGCCTGCTCCCTCCTCCCCGCGGCCGGCTGTGCTGCCGCGCAGGCCTCACCGCCCCATCGTACTCCCATCACTGGCCTAGCCATCCCTCTACTCACCCACACCTGCTGTTATTCTTCGGCGACGGCAGACAAACCAGTAAACCCTCGTACAGTCGTACTCCCCTCCGCGTGGGAAACAACTGCCGAGTCTTCCCTACCTCCATGTTGTTCCCTTCCTAGGCCTCGTCGTCGTCCACGGCCCTGGTGCTCTCGGCGCGGCCTGGTCAACGTGGTCAATGCTACGTCTTGAGCTTGCGTTGGTTTTCCCCGAAGAAGAGAGGATGATGCAACAGAGTAGCGTAAGTATTTCCCTCAGTTTTTGAGAACCAAGGTATCAATCCAGTAGGAGGCCACGCGCAAGTCCCTCGTACCTACACAAAGCAAATAACTCCTCGCAACCAACGCGAATAGGGTTGTCAATCCCTTCACGGTCACTTACGAGAGTGAGATCTGATAAAGATGATACATAATATTTTTGGTATTTTTGGTATAAAGATGCGAAGTAAAATAAAAGGCAAAGCAATAATAAAGCATAGGAAGATTAATATGATGAGAATAGACCCGGGGGCCATAGATTTCACTAGTGGCTTCTCTCAAGAGCATAAGTATTCTACGGTGGGTGAACGAATTACTGTTGAGCAATTGACAGAATTGAGCATAGTTATGAGAATATCTAGGTATGATCATGTATATAGGCATCACGTCCGAGACAAGTAGAACGACTCCTGCCTGCATCTACTACTATTACTCCACTCATCGACCGCTATCCAGCATGCATCTAGAGTATTAAGTTAATGAAAACAGAGAAACTCCTTAAGCAAGATGACATGATGTAGAGGGATAAATTCATGCAATATGGTAAAAACCCCATCTTGTTATCCTCGATGGCAACAATACAATACGTGCCTTGCTGCCCTTACTGTCACTGGGAAAGGACACCGTAAGATTGAACCCAAAGCTAAGCACTTCTCCCATTGCAAGAACTACCAATCTAGTTGGCCAAACCAAACGGATAATTCGAAGAGACTTGCAAAGATAACCAATCATACATAAAAGAATTCAGAGAAGATTCAAATATTGCTCACAGATAATCTTGATCATAAACCCACAATTCATTGGTCTCAACAAACACACCACAAAAAGAAGATTACATCGAATAGATCTCCATGAGAGAGGGGGAGAACATTGTATTGAGATCCAAAAAGAGAGAAGAAGCCATCTAGCTACTAACTATGGACCCGAAGGTCTGAAACTACTCACACTTCATCGGAGAGGCTATGATGATGATGTAGAAGCCCTCCGTGGTGGATTCCCCTTCCGGCGAAGCTCTAACAGGCCCCAAGATGGGATCTCGTGGATACGAAAGTTGCGGCGGTGGAATTAGGTTTTGGCTCCGTGATATGATCTGTTGAAGTGCGAGGTATATATAGGAGGAAGGAGTACGTCGGTGGAACTTCGGGGGGCCCACGAGGCAGGGGGCACGCCCTCCACCCTCGTGGCCGCCTCCCTCCTTTCTTGACCGAGGGTCCAAGTCTCCTGGATCTTATCTGATGAGAAAATCACGTTCCCGAAGATTTCATTCCGTTTGGACTCCATTAGATATTCCGTTTCTTCGAAACACCGAAATAGGAAAAAAACAACAAATCTGGGCTGGGCCTCCGGTTAATAGGTTAGTCCCAAAAGTAATATAAATGTGGAAAATAAAGCCCAATATGGTCCAAAACAGTAGATAATATAGCATGGAGCAATCAAAAATTATAGATACGTTGGAGACGTATCATGCATCCCCAAGCTTAATTCCTGCTCGTCCTCGAGTAGGTAAATGATAAAAAGAGAATTTTTGATGCAGAGTGCTACTTGGCATAATTTTAATGTAACTCTTCTTAATTGTGGTATGAATATTCAGATCTGAAAGATTCAAGACAAAAGTTCATATTGACATAGAAATAATAATACTTCAAGCATACTAACTAAGCAATTATGTCTTCTCAAAATAACATGGCCAAAGAAAGTTCATCCCTACAAAATCATATAGTTTAGTCATGCTCCATTTTCGTCACACAAGAATGCTCTCATCATGCACAACCCCGATGACAAGCCAAGCAATTGTTTCATACTTTAGTAATCTCAAACTTATAAACTTTCACGCAATATATGAGCGCAAGCCATGGACATAGCACTATGGGTGGAATAGAATATGATGATGGGGGTTATGTGGAGAAGACAAAAAAGGAGAAGGTCTTACATCAACGAGGCTAATCAACGGACTATGGAGATGCCCATCAATTTATGTTAATGCAAGGAGTAGGGATTGCCATGCAACGGATGCACTAGAGCTATAAATGTATGAAAGCTCAACAAAAGAAACTAAGTGGGTGTGCATCCAACTTGCTTGCTCACGAAGACCTAGGGCATTTGAGGAAGCCCATCGTTGGAATATACAAGCCAAGTTCTACAATGAAAAATTCCCACTAGTATATGAAAGTGACAACATATGAAACTCTCTATATGAAAAACATGGTGCTAATTTGAAGCACAATATATGAGACTCGCTATATGAAGAACATGGTGCTACTTTGAAGCAGAAGTGTGGAAAAGGAGATAGTATCATTGCCCCTTTTTATTTCTCTTCTTTTTTTTGGCCTTCTTTTTTTTGGCCTTTCTTTTTTTGGGGGGGGGACAATGCTCTAGAAAATGATGATCATCACACTACTATTTATTTACAACTCAATGATTACAACTCGATACTAGAACAAAGTATGACTCTCTATGAATGCCTCCGGCGGTGTACCGGGATATGCAATGAATCAAGAGTGACATGTATGAAAGAATCATGAACGGTGGCTTTGCCACAAATACTATGCCAACTACATGATCATGCTAAGCAATGTGACAATGATGAATGTGTCATGAAGAACGGTATGGTGGAAAGTTGCATGGCAATATATCTCGGAATGGGTATGGAAATGCCATAATAGGTAGGTATGGTGGCTGTTTTGAGGAAGATATAAGGAGGTTTATGTGTGAAAGACTGTATCATATCACGGGGTTTGGATGCACCGGCAAAGTTTGCACCAACTCTCAATGTGAGAAAGGGCAATGCACGGTACCGAAGAGGCTAGCAATGATGGAAGGGTGAGAGTGCGTATAATCCATGGACTCAACATTAGTCATAAAGAACTCACATACTTCTTGCAAAAATCTACAAGCCATCAAAAACCAAAGCACTACGCGCATGCTCCTAGGGGGATAGATTGGTAGTAAAAGACCATCGCTCGTCCCCGACTGCCACTCATAAGGAGGACAATGAAATAACACCTCATGTTTCAAATTTGTTACATAACGTTTACCATACGTGCATGCTACGGGACTTGCAAACTTCAACACAAGCATTTCTCAAATTCACAACTACTCAACTAGCACGACTTTGATATTATCACCTCCATATCTCAAAACAATTATCAAGCATCAAACTTTTCTTAGTATTCAACACACTCATAAGAAAGTTTTTACTATTTTTGTATACCTAGCATATTAGGATTGTTTAAGAAAATTACCATGCTATTTAAGACTCTCAAAATAATCTAAGTGAAGCATGAGAGATCAATAGTTTTTTTAAAACAAATCCACCAACGTGCTCTAAAAGATATAAGTGAAGCACTAGAGCAAAACTATATAGCTCAAAAGATATAAGTGAAGCACATAGAGTATTTTAAAAAATTCCAATTCATGTATGTCTCTCTCAAAAGGTGTGTACAGTGATGTCTACTACACAACCTTCTTCTTGTAGACGTTGTTGGGCCTGCAAGTGCACAGGTTTGTAGGACAGTAGCAAATTTCCCTCAAATGGATGACCTAAAGTTTATCAATCCGTAGGAGGCGTAAGATGAAGATGGTCTCTCTCAAACAACCCTGCAACCAAATAACAAAGAGTCTCTTGTGTCCCCAACACACCCAATACAATGGTAAATTGTATAGGTGCACTAGTTCGGCGAAGAGATGGTGATACAAGTGCAATATGGATAGTAGATAAAGGTATTTGTAATCTGAAATAATAAAAACAGCAAGGTAACTAATGATAAAAGTGAGCGTAAACGGTGTTGCAATGATAGGAAACAAGGCCTAGGGTTCATACTTTCACTAGTGCAAGTCCTCTCAACAATAATAACATAATTGGATCGTATAACTATCCCTCAACATGCAACAAAGAGTCACTCCAAAGTCACTAATAGCGGAGAACAAACGAAGAGATTATGGTAGGGTACGAAACCACCTCAAAGTTATTCTTTCCAATCAATCCGTTGGGCTATTCCTATAAGTGCCACAAACAGCCCTAGAGTTCGTACTAGAATAACACCTTAAGACACAAATCAACCAAAACCCTAATGTCACCTAGATACTCCAATGTCACCTCAAGTATCCGTGGGCATGATTATACGATATGCATCACACAATCTCAATTCATCTATTCAAACCAACACATAGAACCTCAAAGAGTGCCCCAAAGTTTCTACCGGGGAATCACGACGAAAATGTGTGCCAACCCCTATGCATAGGTTCATGGGCGGAACCCACAAGTTGATCACCAAAACATACATCAAGTGAATCACGTGATATCCCATTGTCACCACAGATACGCACGGCAAGACATACATCAAGTGTTCTCAAATCTTTAAAGACTCAATCTGATAAGATTACTTCAAGGGGAAAACTCAATTCATTACAAGAGAGTAGAGGGGGAGAAGAAACATAAGACCAATTATAATAGCAAAGCTCGCGATACATCAAGATCGTGCCAAATCAAGAACACGAGAGAGAGAGAGAGAGAGAGAGAGAGAGAGAGAGATCAAACACATAGCTACTGGTACATACCCTCAGCCCCGAGGGTGAACTACTCCCTCCTCGTCATGGAGAGCGCCGGGATGATGAAGATGGCCACTGGTGAGGGTTCCCCCCCTCCGGCAGGGTGCCGGAACAGGGTCCTGTTTGGTTTTTCATGGCTCTAGAGGTTTTGCGGCAGCGGAACTCCCGATCTAATCTCTGTTCTTGAAGTTTTTCGATACGTAGGTATATATGGGTGCAGGGGGTACGTCGGTGGAGCTACGGGGGCCCCACGAGGCAGGGGGCGCGCCCCCCACCCTCATGGCCAGCTCCCGTATTTCCTGACGTGCACTCCAAGTCCATCGGGTGGCTTTCCTTCCAAAAATAACTTCTCCAGTTGATTTCGTTCCGTTTTAACTCCGTTTGATATCCCTTTTCTTCGAAATACTGAAATAGGCAAAAAACAGCAATTCTGGGGTGGGCCTCCGGTTAATAGGTTAGTCCCAAAAATAATATAAAAGTGGAAAATAAAGCCCAATATAGTCCAAAACAGTAGATAATATAGCATGGAGCAATCAAAAATTATAGATACGTTGGAGACGTATCATACATCAAGGATGATTGTGGTAAACTAAAAAGCAAAGACGCAAATAATACAATACGCTCCAAGCAAAACACATATCATGTAGTGAATAAAAATATAGCTCCAAGTAAAGTTACCGATGGAAGTGGACGAAAGAGGGGATGCCTTCCGGGGCATCCCCAAGCTTTGACTTTTTGGTGTCCTTGGATTATCTTGGGGGTGCCATGGGCATACCCAAGCTTAGGCTCTTGCCTCTCCTTGTTTCATAATCCATCAAAAGATTTCACCCAAAACTTGAAAACTTCACGACACAAAACTCAACAGAAATCTCGTAAGCTCCGTTAGCGAAAGAAAACAAAAGACCACTTCAAGGTATTGTAATGAACTCATTCTTTATTTATGTGTTAAACCTACTGTATTCCAACTTCTCTATGGATTATAAACTATTTTACTAGCTTGCTTTTATGCCATCTTTGGTGGGCAATCCATAAGTGGCTCTCATAATAGATTCATATGGTAATTTTATCTTCTTCCTAGGGAAGTGTTCCATGCCTTTCTTTAATGGGAATTGGAATCTAATATCCCTTCCTTCATATAAATGATTGCACCAATCGTTCTAAGGAAAGGTCTACCAAGAATAATAGGACATGAAGGATTGCAATCTATATCAAGAACGATAAAGTATACGGGCACATAATTCCTATTTGCAACAATAAGAACATCACTAATTCTTCCCATATGTTTCTTAATAGTGGAATCCGCAAGGTGCAAGTTTAGGGAGCAATCATCAAAATCACGGAAATCTAGCAAATCACACAAAGTTTTGGAAATAGTGGAAACACTAGCACCCAAATCACATAAAGCATAAAATTCATGATCCTTAATCTTAATTTTAATAGTTGGTTCCCACTCATCATAAAGTTTTCTAGGGATGGAGACTTCCAACTCAAGTTTTTCCTCATAAGATTGCATCAAGGCATCAACGATATGTTTGGTAAACGCTTTATTTTGACTATAAGCATGCAGAGAATTTAGCACGGATTGCAACAGGGAAATACAATCAGTTAAAGAGCAACTTTCATAATTAAATTCCTTGAAATTCAAAATAGTGGGCTTAGCAACATCTAGGGTTCTACTTTCTTCAATTCCACTTTTATCAATTTTAGCATCATTATCTAAAAACTCCGAATTTTTAGAACGCCTTCTAGGTAAAGGTGACTCATATTCGATCTCATCATTATCAAGATTCATATTGCAAAACAAGGATTTGATAGGGGACACATCAATAACTTTTAGATCTTCATCTTTATTTTCATGGAAATTGGAAGAACATGCTTTAATAAAGGCATCTTTCATAGCACGCATCCTAGCGGTTCTTTCCTTGCACTCATCAATGGAAACTCTCATGGCTTTGAGAGACTCATTGATATCCTGCTTAGGAGGAATAGATCTAAGATTTAAAGAATCAACATCAAGAGAAATTATATCAACGTTCCTAGCCAATTCATCAACTTTAAGCAATTTCTCTTCAAGCAAAGCATTAAAATTCTTTTGAGAATTCATAAACTCTTTAACACTAGTCTCAAATTCGGAGGGCGTCTTATTAAAATTTCCATAAGAATTGTTGTAGGAATTTCCATAATTATTAGAGGAATTACTAGGATAAGGCCTAGGATTAAAGTTTCCTCTATACGCGTTGTTACCAAAATTATTCCTACCAACAAAATTCACATCCATAGATTCATTATTATTCTCAATCAAAGTAGACAAAGGCATATCATTAGGATCAGAAGAAACACTCTTATTAGCAAATAATTTCATAAGTTCATCCATCTTTCCACTCAATACATTAATTTCTTCTATTGCATGCACTTTTTATTAGTAGATCTTTCAGTATGCCATTGAGAATAATTAACCATAATATTATCTAGGAGTTTAGTAGCATCTCCTAAAGTGATTTCCATAAAAGTGCCTCCCGCGGCCGAATCTAAAAGGTTTCTAGAAGCAAAATTCAATCCGGCATAAAAATTCTATATAATCATCCACAAATTTAGACCATGAGTAGGGCAATTACGTATCATTAATTTCATCCTCTCCCAAGCTTGTGCAACATGTTCATGATCAAGTTGCTTAAAATTCATGATATCGTTTCTAAGAGAGATGATCTTAGCGGGAGGAAAATACTTAGAGATAAAAGCATCTTTGCACTTGTTCCAAGAATCAATACTATTTTTAGGCAAAGACGAAAACCAAGCTTTAGCACAATCTCTAAGCGAAAAAGGAAATAGCTTTAATTTAACAGCATCATTGTCAACATCTTTCTTCTTTTGCATATCACACAAATCCACGAAGCTATTTAGATGAGTAGCGGCATCTTCACTAGGAAGGCCGGTGAATTGATCTTTGATAACAAGATTCAGTAAAGCAGCATTGATTTCACAAGATTCAGTATTGGCAAGAGGAGCAATCGGAGTGCTAAGGAAATCATTATTGTTGGTATTGGTAAAGTCACACAATTTGGTATTATCTTGAGCCATAGTGACAAGCAAGCAATCCAACACATGAGCAAAAAGCGAGTGAGAAAAAGGCAAACGGAAAAGAGAGGGCGAATAAAACGGCAAGGGTGAAGTGGGGGAGAGGAAAACGAGAGGCAAATGGCAATAATGTAATGCGAGAGATAAGGGATTGTGATGGGTACTTGGTATGTTGACTTTTGCGTAGACTCCCCGGCAACGGCACCAGAAATCCTTCTTGCTACGTCTTGAGCTTGCGTTGGTTTTCCCTGAAGAGGAGAGGATGATGCAGCAGAGTAGCGTAAGTATTTCCCTCAGTTTTTGAGAACCAAGGTATCAATCCAGTAGGAGGCCATGCGCAAGTCCCTCGTACCAACACACAACAAATAACTCCTCGCAACCAACGTGAATAGGGGTTGTCAATCCCTTCCGTGAGATCTGATAGAGATGATAGATAATATTTTTGGTATTTTTGGTATAAAGATGCGAAGTAAAATAAAATGCAAAGCAATAATAAAGCTTAGGAAGATTAATATGATGATAATAGAACCGGGGGCCATAGATTTCACTAGTGGCTTCTCTCAAGAGCATAAGTATTCTACGGTGGGTGAACGAATTACTGTTGAGCAATTGACAGAATTGAGCATAGTTATGAGAATATCTAGGTATGATCATGTATATAGGCATCACGTCCGAGACAAGTAGACCGACTCCTGCCTGCATCTACTACTATTACTCCACTCATCGACCGCTATCCAGCATGCATCTAGAGTATTAAGTTAATGAAAACAAAGTAACGCCTTAAGCAAGATGACATGATGTAGAGGGATAAATTCATGCAATATGATAAAAACCCCATCTTGTTATCCTCGATGGCAACAATACAATACGTGCCTTGCTGCCCTTACTATCACTGGGAAAGGACACGGCAAGATTGAACCAAAGCTAAGCACTTCTCCCATTGCAAGAACTACCAATCTAGTTGGCCAAACCAAACGGATAATTAGAAGAGACTTGCAAAGATAACCAATCATACATAAAAGAATTCAGAGAAGATTCAAATATTGCTCATAGATAATCTTGATCATAAACCCACAATTCATCGGTCTCAACAAACACACCGCTAAAAGAAGATTACATCGAATAGATCTCCACGAGAGAGGGGGAGAACATTGGACTCTAGGCACATGGACTCGCTCATACGGACGTACAAATAAATGAGATCACCTAGAACTCCATATGCAAGCATCCGAATAGTTGCGGTGCATTTTTTATAAGAGGAGAATCCAATCTTTCCAAGGGCATCTTCCTTGCACTCGAATACTTATCATACCGGACCACTCCCTCTCGAATACGGTTGAAAAGATGCCTATCCATGCAGAAACGGAGCCAAAATTGGTGATGCTTGAAGAGAGGGTTGGTTGTATCGAAGTAGTCCTTCCAAAGAAGGAAATGGCCGCCTCTCGGTTGTGAATCAACGCCAGAGTGTGCCACGAGATCGAGCCCCGGAACAACGGACACTGACTACTAAGGTGGCCATGGACGACCAACACAGCAACCACCATCTCCTCATCATCGGATGAAGAATCATCCGAGTCGCAAAGAAAATTGTGCAAAAAGTACTCGTTGGTGGAGTCCATTTGTACCATGCTGGCAAACCGTCGAACACCTTGCGGGTGTCGTCGAAGAAGTAGACCCGCAAAGAGACGCGCGCCTTCCCTGTACCAGTGGCTGCCCAGGTGGCATCCAGCGAGCATGACGGCATCAAACGAGCGTGCCTGCGTTGTCAAAGGAGCTGGCTGGGGGAGTGGGCGGGGGGTCCAAGGAGGTGCTCGCACCGACGTCGGGGAGGGGGCGCAGTTGTGGTGACCCGGCGGCGAGGCAGTGGTGGCGGCGATGTAGGAAGGTGGCGTGCTGCGGGGGATGTATGTGGGTGCGGACTGCTGGCGAGGGCACCGGAACTGGGCGGCGGCGGCGACGGGGCGGGACGGCCGGGGGCGTGCTTCCGGTGGGAGGAAGAGAACGAAGCCACCGACAGCGGGGCAGGGGAAGTAGAGGCAGGCGTCGCGCGCGTCCGTTTCGTGTCTGCGCCGACGTAAATGAGGCTCAAATTTGGGCCGGGAATGGGTCAGCAGGCGGACAAAAGTGGATGCGCGTCTGGGTCGGCACGTTGGGCCGACTTTTGTGTCCGTTTTGACCCAAACGGACATGGGCGGACGAATGGGTCACCCAATTGGAGTTGCTCTAAATGTAAGCATGTTTTGCCGGTGGGCATATTACAACTTTCTGCATGTCATGAACGCATTTAAAGTCGGTAAAATGATCATCACTCCTTGATGCCAGTCTGTGCTTGCTGTCATGATGGCAAAAGCGGGGGTTTCGGCCGGCTTTACCTACTATTGCA
>CM038681.1:23160038-23398298 GCA_021605205.1 Aegilops longissima
CCCTTACGGCACGACTTAGTCTGTTATTTTATTTTGTCAGAGTGGATTCGGACCACACCTAGTTAGATTTCTCCATTATGGGTGTGTTACGCCAGAAAGTTCCTCAATCATGTGCCTGTTCCCGAGCTCCTGCCCCTTTTTTCATGGAAAAAGGAAATATCAATTCCTCCATTCATTGAACCCTAGTTCGGGACTGACAAGGCTCGAGCTGTACAATTTCACCCGTGGGCGGGGCTGGCTACGCTTGCTAGATTGGATCAAATATACGTGTCCTACGCTAGGCGGAATCGTATCAATTTCTTCTTTTCTATACTGAATCTGCTTCGGTATCTCTTTCTTCCTTCCCTTCTGTAAACCAAGCAGTGACTAGCCTCTGGCACGGACGATAGAAGATTGGAATGATAGTATCAATGTGCCGCATTGAAATGAGAGTGGCTATATCGCTATCAATCAAGGTGGGACAGATCAGCCATCTCCACATATTGCTAGTTTGCTGAAAACAATCAACGGATAATGCAAATCGAAGCTATTTGATGTCTAACGGCTTGACAAAACAGAAAGTATCATGGTACGTCGTCCTCCCTTGAAATGGAACTTGAATGCTGGAGCAAGAAGACGCATTTAAGCCAATCTATTACAACCAGCGTGGTTGTTCATATTTCATTTTCTTCTTCCAAGCCGACGCTCTTCTTACAAAAGAAAGCACTCACTAAATTACTTACTGAATCTCCAAAAGTGCTATTGTGAGCTCGAGCTCACAGGCACCCTTTGCTACAGTACAAACAAAAAAATATTTAAGAAGTTCAAAAAAATCTGAATTTTTTTGTAACAAACATTGATATATTTTTCACATGCGTACAAATTTTCATGAAAAAATGACATTCATGCAGGTCTCAGCAAAAAAAACAAAATCGATACTCCAAAATGCTTCCAAAAATAGTTTTTTTGGAGCATGATTTTGTTTTTTTGCTGACACCTCCACAAATGTCATTTCATCACGAAAATTGGCACGCATGTAGAAAAAACATCAAAGTTTCTTGACAAAAAAGTTCAGATTTTTTTGAATTTTTTTACTATTTTTTCGAATTTTACTGTTCATCCAGGATCACTGGTGCCTGGGATCAATTCCTCCGCGTCCCTGAATCTCGTATTTCTCTCGGCGCCGAGAATTTTTGATTTAGCTGTGAAATTACTTTACAAGAAATCCAGACACTACTAATCCTTAAACATTTCTGGAAACCACACTGGATCAGTATCGCACTTCAATGTATGCAACATGAGGAACCGATCAAGAAAGATGGAAGCAGACATGCACAAGTTCAAGAGCGAGGTTAGACAAGCATGTATCAGAACAGCAACGTGATCAAGGCTGCAGCAGAGGACTAACGACCTCATGTACAGGGGCAGCCCTGGGGGTATGGCGGAGAGGTGATGGCCCAGGGCCCAGGCCGGTGGGGGGCCCATGATGCAGGATAAATACATAGTATAGCCAGCAAAAAATAGGTAAGAAAAAAAAAACTACACGAGAGAAAAGAAACAAGATGGGCTAGGCCTATCAGATAGCTAGGCAGCAATAGCGAAGCGTCACGGCAGCCAGACGAAAGGCACGGCCGGAGATCTCATCGTTTTCGCTAATTCGCTTGTGCCTTCGTCACTCGTCGGTTCGTTTTCGTGACTTCGTGCTCTCATCGGCCGTCGGCCTGTCTCTCGGTGCCTCGGCCGCCGCTAGTTGTTGCCGTTATACGTGTCCCGCGGCAGTCCGACAGCCGGGCCATCCGACATCCGGCAAGGCAGCAATACTTATACGTATGTGAGCCGTGAGTACACCACAATATGTATCCATGTACCATGTTCCTGATCTATCCCCCAATTCAAAGCCCATTTTTAGTAGTTTCTTTTATTCTTTATTCTTTATTACGTATTCAATTATTCATCCATCCATGATTGATCCTAATTTTTTGTCATTTTGTGTACATGTCTAAGATTCCAATCATCCGATGTATAAATTTCTAATTCTTTGTATCCTCTTTTCATCATAATTTTAGGACATTGCCTGCCATGTTACCTAAGAAGATGCATTTGTGGGGTGCTGAAAAAAGGAGAAAAATGATTTGAAAATTTAACCACTGAAGAGTTCTTTCAATAAGTACTTTATATCTTCAAGCAATGTTGATGTTATTGGGGAACAAGGGCTAAAAACTAATCCCGAGCACATATATGGTCTTAGCCTCTTAGGACATAGGGGCCCATGTCGTCGAGTTCGTCTAGGGCCTCCCGAAACACAGGGCCGGCCCTGCTCATGTACGGTTTTGGAACGGAGATTTTTTGAATAGAATGAACGACCGTAACGGCGTCTGCCTCGGCTCCAAGGCGGCTACCAAGCTCGTAAGCAAGCTGTCTGTTAATGATACTTAATGAAACAGAGATCGTCTCTTGGATGATATATTTGGTTATAATAACACATTCCTTAGGTTAAAAACGGATTCAATCAACTACTTACTGAAATGAAATAAGAACCCTCTTTGGGAGAAGTTCTCATTGTGATTAGAATGACCAGCACGAAAGCAGTGATCTTCTAGGTCTGGCTCATAAATAGGCCTTGGCTCCGCGGCAAGTCCTTCTTAAGCATGTGATGGAGCTCAAAAACGGCATTATGACGTGAGGGCAACTGATGGGGGAGGCGGAATTCTTCTATATTGTCTTTCAACCCTTGCTCTTGCCTTGGCTTCGCCTTCCACCTTCAGCTAAGCACCTAACCCGTGGGACGGGACCTTCAGTCCAGCCTTTGTTCGGGTATGGGACCCCCTCTCTCCCTTAACATATCGAAGGCCTCCTATCCATCAACCGCACCTTAATAGCTCAGACTTTCGATCCTTGCTAGATGATGCAGAAGGGCCAACATCAGAGGATAAATTGAATAACCAACTCTCCCATCCCGCTGCCGCTACTGCTCGAAAGCCTTTGGATCCCCCGTTCGACAAATGCCTACCTTTATATCTATCTCTGAGGTATTTGGGTTTTGCAAAACTCCATAGACATGCAGAAGAGAAATGCTATCCCCACTCCGACCAAGATAGAACTTTCACCAAAAGTCAAACTCACTTGGTAGTTTTTTGTCAAACTCAAACAGTGAAATGTGTCACTTCATGCTCAAGCAAAATTCCTGAGGGTTAATAGGATTGACATCTTACTATTGTCAGGAAAACAACAAGTGCAGACTTGGAAACGAGGGAGAATAGAACCCGGAAGTTAAGCGTGCTCAGGCTGGGGGAGTGGGAGGATGGGTGACCGTTCGGGAAGTTAGATGATTTGGAATTATGAGGGATGATTAGATATTAGAGGATAAATTGAGCAGTGATGAGGGGTGGTGATTAGAGATTAGAGGTTAAAATAATTCAGAAATTTGAAAATAAAAAAAATTCAAAAAAATTTCAAAAAAAAATCGTAAAATTTCCTTTAGTCCCGGGACTAAAGGTGGAGCTCCACGTGGCCGCGGCCTTTAGTCCCAGTTCGTTTAAGAACCGGGACTAAAGGGAAGAGGCATTAGTAACGACCCTTTAGTCCCGGTTCAAAAACCGGGACTAAAGGGCCTTACCAACCGGGACAAAAGCCCCTTTATCTACTAGTGGACCGGGGCGGTTCCCACTCCCCCCCCCCCTCCCCTCCCTGCGAGTCACCGTCCCCCTCCCTTCCTCGCTGCTGCCGGCGCGGCGCGGCCAGCGTTGCTGCTGCTGGCGCCCACAGACCGGCGGTGGCGGCCCCCCTTCTTCCCCCATCGCCGGACCCCAGCTCGGGCGAGCGGTCCTGGCGGCGGAGCCCTTCGGCCGGCGGTGTTTCGGCGCGAATCTGGATGGCGATGGTGCAGAGGCGTTACCCCTTTGCGGCGGTGACGACCCATGGCTAGCGGTGGCCGGCGGCGCCCGGTTGGCCTAGATCTAGGCCCTACGGGCCCGATCTGGGTCAGGGCGGGCCTGCTGGGGGGCCGTGGTGGGTTGTTCTCCGGTGGTTCTGGCGAGCTCCTCGCGACAGGGATCGCTGCTGCTGTGCCGCGACTGCTGCCGCATGGCGGCGGAGCTTCACGGGCCCGTTCTGGGCCCAGCCGTACATTTGGTCTGGTGTGCCTCTGCTGCTATGCCCGGTCTGCTACCGCCTAAGCCGGTGGAGGTTGTTCCCTCCCTCGTGGCTGCGGTGCAGCCGGTCCTTGTCTACGGGTGTCTCGTTTGGATCCGGTAGGCCTCGCTTTGTTAGCCGTGGTGAGACGACGGCAGTGTCCTCGTGACTGTGGTGGTGCATGTTGGTGGGTGGCGGGTGTGGTGGAGCCTAAGGTTGGTCCTAGGTGGCGGGCGCGAGGGGTCGGGAGAAATCCATGTAGGGTCTTGCCGGCACCAACGCGGTGACGCCTGCGGGCGCCGCCATCCTTCTTGAAGGGCGTCCGGTGACCCTCTCCTCCCTCTACCCTCCGTGTACCGCGAGAAATTTAGGATTCGTCCGGGCAGCAGCGTCGTCATTGTCGCATTCCTTCTTGAAGGTGGTGCTTGGTACACGACAACTCGATGGCTTTGGAGCGTGCTGGTTATCTTCGGTGGGCGCAGAGGTCGCGGGGTGCCGTAGCTTTCGTTGATCCGGTGTGGTTGGCATTTTTTCTCTTATTTTCTCTTGTATTTTCTTTTGGGCCTGCTTGTGTTGTTAGCCCCAGCGTTGATCGGAATGTTGTATCGGGTGGTTGTTATATCAATATAGCGGGGCGAAAGCCTATTTCGAGAGTGCCCGTGAAGCGGGAAGTATATATGGCATCTACAAACCTAAGGATCTCTCTCTCTCTCTCTCTCTCTCTCTCTCTCTCTCTCTCTCTCTCTCTCTCTCTCTCTCTCTCTCTCTCTCTCTCTACCCTCTCTCTCCCTCTCTCAATGTGATGAATTGTTACTTCTTTCCCCTTTCATGCATGGAGATTGCTTCCTGCGAATGCTCGTATGGTTGATTGTGAATTACATTATAGTCTAGTGGTCTTACCAAAAAATCGATGAACTTGCATTGTTTTTAATGGTTTTGTTTGTATTTGGCTAGGAGTTCCATTTGGAATGGAACCTTACATCCATGATCTAGTTCTACTCTAGACATAATTTTTAAAAAACATTATAATCTGCTATTAGCAACAAATGCACCTAAAAGCTACTCCCTCCGTTCAGCTATCGGATGTAATAGCATCTTATATTATGGAACATAGGGAGTAATAGCTTAGAGTTCTGATTGATCTTGTCATCTAAGCTTGAACACAATTCCCATATGAGTCAAAAATCTAGTACAAAATGTGATTCCCCAATTTTTGTGCTAATTTCTATCTTTGAATCCTTTTTTACTTGAATTGTGCCTGAATTTGTTTGCCTTGGTTTGGTTTGGTATCTCAAAGGTCAGCAAAAACTCCTAGCCAAGTTAGGAGACAACGAAGGAATCGTCACAAACCTCATCTCTGAGTCTAGCCATCTAAATGTATCATAAACTTAGACAACATTGCAAAAACAAAATAAAATGCTCGAAATATAAACAGATATCAACTGAATGTGAAGTTGAAACCCCTTTGGAAATAATGTAGCCAGAGATGCTCACCTCCATGAGGGCCACCACCAAGCTCGTCATGACCTAGTTAGAGAGTCTAGGTAAAGCAAATGTTTAGTATGAGAAAGTTTGGATCATTGGCAGATAGAGATAGAGTATGAAAGGATATGTATCCTATCTTTAGCTCTTTTGGGATATCGACAGTCCATACTTACCATGTCCACTTTGGAAAGTGCTATAGTAACTTCCTACATATCAGGATTATGTGTCCTCAGAGGAGGCGCTACACTATTGGAGTTGAAGCTTGCGGATATTACTGCCATCTTGGCACTCCTCGTGGACCCGAAGATCGTCAACGAGAATCGGGCAATGCTCTTGCTAGTCCAGAGTGCCCACATGGTTGACCGCCAGCGCTGCCAGTTCCGCATCAACGAGGAACGGTACATCTAGGTCTTCAAGGAGCTCGAGGCCGAGTACGACAAGGAGGCGGAGCAGCACGATGATGATGCCAAAGATGCGCACGTCGACGACTCTGGTGGGTTCTCGCCAGCGACCAATGACGACGAGGTGGGCGGGGCATGTGGGATGTCGATCTCACCTCTGACATGAAGGTGTGGGATTTAGTTGTTTTTAGTAGTTTTAGGGATAGTTTGCGTGGTAAAAATCCTATGAACTAACATCAACGTTGAATGGCTCGGTGTGCGTGTCCGTCTTGTTTGAGAGATAGGGTTGGATGGTGTTCGTCCGGTCTGGATGTTTGCGGACACGTCCAAACACGAACACCTCTCTCTCTCTCTCTCTCTCTCTCTCTCTCTCTCTCTCTCTCTCTCTCTCTCTCTCTCTCTCTCTCTCTCTCTCCCCCCCTCTCAATGTGATGAATTGTTACTTCTTTCCCCTTTCATGCATGAAGATTGCTGCCTGCGAATGCTCTTATGGTTGGTTGTGAATTACATTATAGTCTAGTGGTCTTACCAAAAAATCGATGAACTTGCATTGTTTTTAATGGGTTTGTTTGTATTTGGCTAGGAGTTCCATTTGGAATGGAACCTTACATCCATGACCTAGTTCTACTCTAGACATAATTTTTAAAAAACATTATAATCTGCTATTAGCAACAAATGCACCTAAAAGCTACTCCCTCCGTTCAGCTATCGGATGTAATAGCATCTTATATTATGGAACATAGGGAGTAATAGCTTAGAGTTCTGATTGACCTTGTCATCTAAGCTTGAACACAATTCCCATATGAGTCAAAAATCTAGTACAAAATGTGATGCCCCATTTTTCGTGCTAATTTCTATCTCTGAATCCTTTTTTACTTGAATTGTGCCTGAATTTGTTTGCCTTGGTTTGGTTTGGTATCTCAAAGGTCAGTAAAAACTCCTAGCCAAGTTAGGAGACAACGAAGGAATCGTCACAAACCTCATCTCTGAGTCTAGCCATCTAAATGTATCATAAACTTAGACAACATTGCAAAAACAAAATAAAATGCTCGAAATATAAACAGATATCAACTGAATGTGAAGTTGAAACCCCTTTGGAAATAATGTAGCCAGAGATGCTCACCTCCATGAGGGCCACCACCAAGCTCGTCATGACCTAGTTAGAGAGTCTAGGTAAAGCAAATGTTTAGTATGAGAAAGTTTGTATCATTGGCAGATAGAGATAGAGTATGAAAGGATATGTATCCTATCTTTAGCTCTTTTGGGATATCGACAGTTCATACTTACCATGTCCACTTTGGAAAGTGCTATAGTAACTTCCTACATATCAGGATTATGTGTCCTCAGAGGAGGCGCTACACAATTGGAGTTGAAGCTTGCGGATATCACTGCCATCTTGGCACTCCATGTGGACCCGAAGATCGTCAACGAGAATCGGGCAATGCTCTTGCTAGTCCAGAGTGCCCACGTGGTTGACCGCCAGCGCTGCCAGTTCCGCATCAACGAGGAACGGTACATCTAGGTCTTCAAGGAGCTCGAGGCCGAGTACGACAAGGAGGCGGAGCAGCACGATGATGATGCCAAAGATGCGCACGTCGATGACTCTGGTGGGTTCTCGCCAGCGACCAATGACGACGAGGTGGGCGGGGCATGTGGGATGTCGATCTCACCTCTGACATGAAGGTCTGGATGTTTGCGGACACGTCCAAACACGAACACCTGACATGTCCGTGGACATTTGTGGGAGACTCTTTGATGAACCTTGTTGGAGATGCCCTTAATAGCTTAAGGGGCATTTAAAGCACATGTGTTCAAAGGTGTATGCTACTCCCTCCTTCCAAATTACAAGTAATTTCGAACGGAGGGAGTAGAAGAAAGTGACTAAATAAAATGCGTGTGGGGGTGGTTCTTGGTTCATAACTTTACTAGTGTTCATTGTATCTCGGCTCGTAACTACCGGCTATAAAAGAGTGAGAGAAATCGAGCACCGAGAGGAGGGTCACTTGCGCTGCACACCTGAGAGGCAGTGTTGTTCGTTCTTGAACAACTGCCAGATGTTTCATGCAGGATCTGGATTTCTTCTTTTTTCTTTTTTTGGTGGTTTTACCCTTCCAACGTGAGCATGCGAAGCATCAGGATGATAAGTACCTGCATGAAGAATAAACTCGGTGCTGGAAACAATAATAGCCAAGGTGCTGCAAATAGCAGCTGTTACTACTAGTACATCTGCTCAAGTATTTTCACTGAACTGGTTCACATTCACAGAGGGCCTGATTCGTCCAGTAACCACTACGATTGCGAGCGCCGGTACGTCTCAGGGCAAGTTAGCAGGCACGGATTGCGTCCAGGGTAAGGTTTCCTTCTCCTTCCGTGAGAACAGAGGAGACGACTCAGCCAAATCTCTCCTTACGTGTATTTAGAGGAAAATCGTAATCGTCACAGCAAAATCAGAGTGGCGCAGCGGAAGCGTGGTGGGCCCATAACCCACAGGTCCCAGGATCGAAACCTGGCTCTGATATATTTGATGCTTTTTTTCAGCTTTGTTTGATTAAGTTATTCTCTCTGATAAATTTGATTGCCCTTGGCTTTACTTCTCGTCCAGGCTCACCACTGCCTGTCCTGTCACTACCGTCTGTTTGCTGCTGCCATGTTCCCTTGGATCGAATTCAAAGATGGACGAATTCAAAGATGCTTGGACCAACTACGAGGACAAGTTATGAGTGCGTTCAACTGAATTGCCGCAGGCCAACAGCGCAGAGAATGAACTGGTTCTGCCTCAGCCCTCGATGCTTCCCAACATTCAGAGTCAATCTTTTTTTACTCCGAGTTAACATAAATCTTTGCAACCTACAGAGTTGCTGAATTAACACAATACTTTTGGAGATAAGGACATAGTACAGAGCTATGAAAATATTGAGTGCACCCTACAAGTTGCTGAATTGCATTATTCCATTTATCATTGCAATCTTCATGCATCTCATAAAGGAGTATATCATCTAGCTTCAGGAATGCTAAGAAAAGAAGATGCAAGCAGAAGGCTTGCAGTCGTCTAAGGATTTATATATGTTATCTCAGATTTGGATCAACCTCAGAGACACATGATGGCATTAACATATCAGGATTCAGGAATCAAATAATCAGTTTCATCACGAATTAGCAACGACCAAACAAGTATCGAACAGACATATAACAGCCGACAGCGGACAAACAACATCCACTAAGGCAAAGAACACCATGACAGGAATTAGCACCTTACCACACGGAGAGATATTTTGGTTGTGCCATACGCAGTCCCAATTTTCATAGCCCATTCTTGGCTCCTGTCAATGTGAATCCAGTGGGCACTTCCCCTCGGCAAGCTGTGGCATAGTGCTCAGCAAGGTGCGGTGCAGCTTCCTTATGAGGGCATATATACGCCTCAAAGAATACCTTCTCGGTTGCCTTGAAGATTTGATAGTACTTGGGGACGCGCTTGAGCAATCCATTTGCCATTAGAAACATTATAACGTCGTACCTGGGCCTGAGCCGGCCTTCCAGGCTAAGACAGAGCATTACCGGCAGACGAGCAATGTAGGCCGGTTCCAACCCCACCTCAGAGATAAGGAACTCGGACTTACGCAGGAGCATGCGCTTTGATCTCCTCAGCAACGATGGATACCTAGACAGAGCAATGCGCACCTCGGCATCGGACCACCTGAACGTGTTCTTCAAGTAGTCCAGTTTGGCGGCGATCTCCTCCTCGCTGAGGAACGCGACGGCCTGCAGCGCTTCCCTAAACATCCCAGAGCCGCGGGGCACGCCTACGCCTTCGGCACACACTGCCATCGCCCGGACGCGCTCGGGGTTGGTGGTCAGAAGCCTCGGCACATTGACGCACAGCGAGGCAATATGTCGAACATCTACCCCGCACTCCCGCAGGAACGCGACGTTGGGCTCGACCACCGTCCCGACGCTCGAGGAGAGAAGGCGGGGGCTGGCCTTGAGCACCCGGAGGAGCTTGTCGGAGGAGCCGAAGAGGTGGTGGTAGTAGCGCAGCTTGGCCACCACGGATTTGGTGCGGAAGCAGTAGTCGGTGAGCGAGGCGAGGCGCGCGATCTCGGAGTGTGACAGGCCGAGGCCGGTGAGCCCGGCGACGATGGGGGAGAGGGTACCCTCCACTTTGACGCAGAGTAAACTGGGGTTCCTTGCCACGGCGGCGGCGACGTCGGCCCTGGAGAAGCCGAGGCCGGCGAGGAAGGCGAGGACGGCGTCGGGTTTGGTGGGGGAGTTGAGGTGGGAGAGTCTCGTGGACGCCTTGAGCGCTCGCGCTCGGGTGAGGCCGCAGGTGGCGACGAGGTAGTCCTGGACGGCGAAGCCGCCGGCGCCGGGGTTTGCAAGAATGGGGGGCGCCGCGGTTGAGAGGAGGCGGAGGGAGAAGAAATGGGGTATGGTGGAGGCGGAGGGAGAAGAGGGCTGTTGGGTGAGGATGCTCTTCAGGAGGCGGAGCATGGCGCAGACGGCGGCGGCGGCGGCGGCGGCGGCGGCGAGCGGCGAGCGGAGAAACTTCCGGTGGGAACTGACAAAGGGGATCGCGTTCCGTAGTGATATCTATTTCGTTTCAGTTTAACATAAGAAAAGTCCATTTTACCCATGGAGAAGAAAATGGTTGGTTCGCATTTTTTTTTTTCGCGAATACGCAAAGTTGCGTATCATTTCATTGATAGAAGAAGATGATAGAAGAAGAAGAATGAGTACAGATAGGAACAACATATGCACAAACGCTAGAAGGCATCACATGGTGTCCGGAGCAGAGACAAGGGGTGCTCAGCCCAAACAAAGAAAACAACATGGCGACACACACCTAGCCCTGAGAAGCTACTCGAACCAAATGAAGACAACCAACACTTCTAACTCCACCACCGGGGACGCCGCGAGCGATCAAGACGACGCCTTCAAGAAGGGGAACGACGTCAAAGACACCGTCATCGTCCGGTCCAAGAATTGGACTTAGGGTCTTCCCTGACGCTCGAAAAGGGGCAAAGAGAAGACCATGACAGTGCCTCGAAGAAGGGAATGGCGCCCACGGGTGTCGCCACTGCCAGCACCGACAAGCCGAGCAGAGATTTCGCTCTGGCCTTTGTCTGAGCAATCCCAAGCCGCCGGGGTAATCACCGGAGGGAAGGAAGTCAAGACACCGGTCAAAACCGCCAATGCAGGGGCATCGGATGTCACCGGAAGAGCGAGAACAGATCCGACAGGAGGAATAGCAAGGCGTAGAGGTAAGCAGGGTTGGGCGGTTGGGCGGAGGGGAATACGACGGTGGAGGGGATGCAACGGTGGCCAGCAACGCGGACGCGGCAAGATCTAGAGAGAAGCGCACATCTGGGCCGCCGGAGCCAAAGCCACCGGGACGCCGGCAAGCCCAAGACTATATATCAATTTTTATTCTGTTGAGAATTGTACAGTCGCGTTTGATAGCATGCAGCGCACCCAACCAGGCCGTGCAGTGCAAAAAATAGTTCGTTTGGTAGCCTGGCCTGCATCCAAACATCTCCAGCCAGGCCTACTACGAACGACCGAATCGGTCGTTTCCCCTAAGCCAGGCTCGCGGCGTGTAGGGAGGGGAACGCGGCGCCGAGCTCATGCGAGCAGGGAGATGGCACGAGGAGTTGGGTCAACTATCGTCGAATCGGTCATCCTATTAGTAACCTTCAGCTGACCGTCGAAACACCATGACCCCCCCTTCGAACTCTTCGTCCCGCATGGATTGTTCACCGACGAGCAGGTAAGCGTCGAGCCTTCTCCGGTCGGCACATGCAGGCCATCAGACGTTGAATTTCATTTTGGCATGTGTTGATTTGTCGAATTATGGTTCACTTTGCTTTTGTTGCATTGTTGATTTGGTGATGAATTTGTGCTATATGATTGACATGCATGGATTCACATGAAGTTGAGGATTCTGACGTGAGGAGTGTGGTTGTTCGTTAAGACTTTTGAGGGGCCTTGGACGCTGTCCGGAGTCTTGCGCGAGCACGTCTGTAGATGTTTAGGGTGCGGATTTGCGTAGTCCGGCTGTAGATGCTCTTACAAACAGGGTTTGGTAGCACATATATTTTTTTCTGTACTGCGATGAAATCAAGCAATACTAATAAGTTTTTCTTTACATACTTATAACTCTTTAACAATATACAATAGGATATTCTCCTACTTTTCTCACATAAAAACAAGAGTTTTATTTCTCTGTTGTTCCACTTCGCAATCGTTGCTTTGTCCGTCTTTGTTGCAATATTCAGTTTTTGGTTGCTTCAATCGTAGATGGGCACCACAAAGCGTCAAAAGTTCTTGAACAATTACATCACCTGCTGTTGGAATAAATGGCCACAACAATTGACATGTGAAGTTGTATGAAGGGGTGATGTCTGGGCCACACACCATGCCCATTCGCTGATCTTCTATAAATAACTACTACTACCTCCGTTCCAAAATACATGACGTTTTGGTATGCTAGTTTACCTACTAAAATGTCATATATTTTGGAATTATCTTACTTGTATGGAAGAATCACGTTTAGTTGCTAAAGAGAGAAAGCATGACCAAGTGTGTGAGGAGGGCAACAATGATGAGCATGAAGAGTGTCAAAAGTCTTTCCTGGGGAATGAGATGGGTTGGGAATTTGATTGAAACTTCGACAAACCTAGCATCTTTGGAGTCCTCTTCTTCCAAAGTTACTGTGATTACTCACCAGAGTGGTATGCTGGAACTGAGCAAGCCACATGGTCATCTTGGGCATTACTTCCTCAAGATGCTTACTGCGATTGTTCATCTCACTTCCACCAGTTTGTTCCACTCTATCCTCTATGGCTTCTAGTGTGCACGACTGTGGTGGGCAGATGGAGCCCTACCTATTGCTAGTCAAGCTGTATTTGTAAACTGTTGTAACTGTCAGCAACTACTCTTTTGTTAGGGGAAAAACAATCCATACCACCCACTGAATGTTGACATTGTTTCAGTTTTCACTGCGGCGGGTCGGCGGCAGGGCAAAAATTGCTGACATATTGTGAACAGGACAGAGCCAAAACCTGTTACAATCAGAATTTATTCACATTCAACAAGTACAAACATAAACTAACCGATGAATAAACAACTTCATGTACAGTTAAAATTCAATATATTTAAAGCCATCTCACCAAAACACTGAAGCCGATATACAGCGAGAAGAAACCAAAAACATCCATTGTTATTTTAGTTCATGGTACAAGTAAACCAATTTAACACTGCCGCCAGGTGGGAGATTCCAGTCTGCAGCGGCAAGCGGGCAAGTGGACAGCCGACGATCCCCAAATAGATTACTGCAGCAGCTACTTTTCCCGTTTTCCGTTCGTCCCCCGGGGATTGCTGATTTCCTCCGTATACCTGACCAAGAACGACACTGAACTCGAGATCGATTCGTTGCCATCGCTGTGTACTATGTTGTCTCGAAGAAACCATGCCCTCCATATGAGGAGCAGAATTTTTGCAATCGTTTCTTCATCACAGCTGCTGAGGAGCACTTGCAACCAATCACTCCCAGTGTGCCAAAAGGCCTTCTCTTTCGGAATGTTCCAGTGCGCTCACATAGCTTTGTCGGAGGGCCTTGCTTTTTGTACATGAGATCACCACATGGTACTCATTTTCTTCAGCACTTTCACAAATGTCACAATATACGAATTGTGGTTCATTTTTCTTTGTTGCATTGTTGTATAGATGAATTTGTGTTATATGATTGAAGCGCATGGATTTGCATGAATTTGAGGGTTTTGACCTGAGGAGTGTGGTAATTCGGTAAGCCTTTTGAGGGGTCGTCCGGTGCTGTCCAGAGTTGTGCGCGGGCGCGTCTATGGATCTTTAGGGGGCGGATTTATGTTGTCCGGTTGTAGATGCTCTTACAAATAGGGTTGGGTAGCACATATATTTTATTTCTGTACCGCGATGGAAATCAAGCAATACTAGTAAGTTTTTCTTTACATACAATTTTTTAATAGTATACAATAGGATATTCTCCTACTTCCCCATAAAAAATAAGAGTTTTATTTCTCTGTTGTTCCAAATCGCAATCATTGATTTGTCCTTGTTTGTTACAATAGTATTTACTTTTGGGTTGCTTAAACCATAGATGGGCACCACAAAGCGTCAACAGTTATTCAACAATTGCATCACCTGCTGTCGAAACAAATGTCACAAGGGGTGGGAATAAATGGCCACAACAACCGTCATGTTAAGTTTGGTGAGAAAAATGATGTCTCGGCCACACATCATGTTCATTTGCGGTCCTTCTATAAATAACTACTATCTTACTTGTGCAGCAGAATCACATTTAGTTGCTAGAGGGAGAAAGCATGACCAAGTGGGTGAGGAAGGCAACAATGATGAGTATGATGAGTGTCACCAGTCAATTCCCCATGTAATGAGATGCATTCGGAATTTGATTGGAACTTTGATGAGCACGATAGGAACTTAGGGCTAGTTCTTTTGAGCTATGCTGTGGAAATAAGCTCTAGATAAGCTCCTGTGGAAATAAGATCAAGATAATAAGCTAGCCAGTTCTTTTCAGTGCATGTTTTTTCAGCTTATTTGTTGTATGGTCAATAAAAAGTCTGTAATGCCCTTGTCCTGATTAAATGATATCGTGTTATTTTTATCATTTTGCTGCTCAAATATACATAAATTCGACGTCAAAACACCACAATATGTTACAATCAAACATAATAAAGATCATTGAAGATAATATGCTTGCAACAACGCAAAAGTCAAGTTCACCATTGAAGATAATATGTCTCGCCGGACTGGGTCGCTCCTGGAGTGGGGCGCCGACGGGACCAACACGAGCTGCTGCTGGCCACCGGGGAAGGCAGGGGTCGTGCCTTAGGTTGTAGAAGCGACGGAAGATGGGCTCCTACCCACCGGCCATGCCGTCGGAGCTAGCCGTGACGTCGAGCAGACGAGCCGAGGAACGACGGGAACCCTAGCCTGTGCGGGAGCGAGGGGGAGATCGGGGACGGTTTTTTTTTCGTCACAAAAAGAAATGGCCCTTACTTGCGTCAGGAATGTTGGAAGAATGTACTCCTACCCCTCTATCCTCTTGCTTTTGCTTTTGCGACACTGTTGCAACTTTCAGCATTACTCTCTTGTGGGGCAAAAAAGAAAATCCAAATCATCCACTGAATGTTGTTGATACTGATTCAGTTTTCAACGACGGGACAGGGCGAACACTGTTGACAGAATTTATTCATAATTCAACAAGTAGAGTACAAACATACAACTCAGCTTTTCTTCCCGCATGTTTACAGTCAAAAGTCAATCAATGTACAGCCATCCCACCAAAACGGAGAAGTCGATCCATATACAGCCACAAGAAAAAGACAAAACGTCCACTGTTATTCCAGTTCACGGCACAAGCAACCCAGCTAATGGCCGTCTTCAGATGGTGATGACGCTGCACTTCTCCGGCGAGAAGTCGTGCTCCATCAGCGGGCCCGTCGACGACGAGACCAGGAACCCGTCCACCCTGGCCGCCATGTCCATGTCGATGGTCACCGTGCTCAGCCCCTTGCCGATCACATAGATCTTCCTGCCGATGGCCACAAGCTCGCACGGCGGGCGCGTGAGCTTGTCCGACAGCCTGCCGACCATCACCCACTCCTTGGTCTCGTTAATCCACATCATCAGCTTGGTGCCGAGGGACTGGTCGAGCATGTAGAGCGTCCCGTCAACGACGACCGTCGGGCCAGACGAGCACAGGGCAATCTCATTCTCCTTGCCCCTCCAGGACTGGTCGGCCGGGTCGTATATACCCGCAAAGTACATCCTGTTCCAGGACGCCTTGTGGATGGTCACCAGCTCATCATCCAACGCCACGAATTTGACAATGTCGGGAGTAAGCATGGGGTTCTTGTGCGAGAACCAAGAGTCTGTGGCTTTGTCGTAGATGTCCCAAGAGTTAGGTGACTTGTCTGTCAGCCCGAGTCCTCCAGTAACATAAATCTTGTCGTTCAGAGCTGCAGATACAAAGAAGCACCTGAAATCAAAGCAGCAATGTGTGAGCGAGCTGCCCAATTAACCAAGATACCAGGCTAAATATGTAACGGAGAAAACAGAGAACAGAGAGGCTGAATGAGTACCTAGCAGTAGGCATTGGTGCTGCTTTGCTCCAGTGATTTGAAGCAGCATCGTAACAATACACTTCATCAGTAGCATCCTTTAGCCAACTACAACCACCCATGAGAAATAACCTCCTGTCCAAGGTCTCTATGGAAACGCCTTCCCGCGCTGAGCATGGAGGTTCCATGACTTGGATGACTTTCAAGCACCGGGTCGTAGGGTCAGGAACAAGAACATAGCATTTGAAGCCTGTGCCCCTACAGATCACATATATCCAGGACTCGGCCAAATTGTTCCTCTTGCGGTAAGAGTGCCACTCTTCACTGCTTAACAAGGCCTTCCATCCCCTAGAGACACACCTGAGAGCATTGTGATACTGCCGAGGAACCCTTGCTAGGCAAAGAAGAGCAATCTCATCTGGAAGACCATGTAGAAGTGGAGTCTGGAGCTCAGCAGATTCCATCTTCCTACAGAAGAGCTTCTGGTAATCACTACTTTCAAGGTGATGGTTCATCCTAGTAACAAAGAATAAAGCAGGTGAGAAAGGGACAGCTGTTCCAATTGAAGCCATAAAATCATTTAAGTCAAATTTGATATCTGAAATTGCAAAAGCAAATGTGCCTAAAACCCATTTGATGGAATTCAACTCAATCAAGGATATGCACAAAATAAGTTGCATGGACAACACAGAAATCAAGAGGTGGTGCGCTTGTCCAGAAGCACACAATTTTCTGATGGCACTACTAACATAAAGAAGAACAGTCAACAAGTATTTATGATAACATAGTGATACTCACAAACCTTGTTATCAAAAATATTATAATCATTGTTTCATTCTTAATAGGCACATTTGCTCAGAAAATTTGATCAGTTTGGGATTTATAATCAGGCAGGGTAACTTCTTAAAGAGCCACCTATCTCAGATACCGTCCTTGTGATCTCATCACAGCAAACAAGCAGAAATAAAAGGAAACTAAAAGGAAGTATTTGTTAACTTCTGTAATAGTGATTCTTAAATGGGTGGACAGCACCACACTAAAACGGTGAATACAATGGATCCCTTGTTTTTCAAGTAACAAAATATTACTTTCAATAATTGTTTATGCGCATCGTTGCTCAGAAAATTTGATCAGTTCTGGAGGTATAATCAAGGAAAGAGGACTTTATAAAGTACACCTTTCTCAGATACCGTCCTTTGATCTCATCACAGCAAATTAGCACAGAAACTAGGAAACAAACCAGGTACCCTAATGGCACTACTAACAAGCAGAATATATTGCTCTTTAAGCTGACACATGTGCAAATGACGAAGGCTATTGTGGTCTGAACTCCATTTGCTCTTTAAGCTGACACATGTGCAAATGACGAAGGCTATTGTGGTCTGAACTCCATTTGCTCAGAAATTTGATCAGTTCAGAATGTACAATCAATGAAGGAGCACTTTTTAAGAGACACCTTTCTCAGATAACGTCCTTGTGATCACGTCACAGCAAACAAGCAAAAAAGAAATATATTACTTCTTCTATAATTCAATTACAGCACTTTGCTCTGAATATTTGATCAGTTTAGGATGCTTAATCACTCATTAAAGAGCCAAAAAATTGTAAGGATGACAAAGCAAACACCAAATGGGGGGCAAGGCGAGCTATTATTTAATATGTGAAACATCAAAAAATCATGTAATTCTGCTCAAAATGCAAGAAGAGCATGTGGATTGCCATTGAATTCAGGTTTGCGCATGTTCGCTCAGAACATATGATCAGTTTAGGATGGGTAATCAACGAAGGGGGACTTTTTCAAGAGCCACCCTTACTCAGATACCGTCCTTGTGATTCGTCACAGCAAACAAATAAGCAAACAAAGGTTACACAACCCATGAACATAGCAAAGTACTCCCTCTGTTCGGAATTACTTGTCACCAAAATGGATGTATCTAGAACAAAAATACATCTAGATACATCCATTCCAATGACAAGTATTTCCAAACGGAGGGAGTACATGGATTTACATTTCAAGCAGGAAAAGATGCGCTTCAAAAGAAGAAAAGGTATTGTAAAGTGACACACTTAGTCATTGTGGATCACTCTTCAATTCATGTTTTCAGATGCTTGCTCAGAATATATGATCAGTTTAGGATGCGTAATCAAGGAAGGTGGCCTTTTTCAAGAGCCAACTTACTCAGATACCGTCCTTGCAATTCATCATAGCAAACATGCAAGCACACAATAGTCTATGAAAACTAGTCATACTCCTGCTACCAGTAAACCGAGCAAAGTACATGGTTTACATTTCCATGCAAGAGAACAAAAAAGAAACATGGAAGGGTGTTTGCTCAGAAATTAAGATCAGTTTAGGGTGTATAATCCAGGAAGGTGGCCTTTTTCAAGAGCCAACTTACTCAGATACCGTCCTTGTGATTCATCATAGCAAACATGCAAGCGCACAATAGCTATGAAATGCATGAGAACAAAAAAGAAACATGGCAAGGGTGTTTGCTCAGAAATTAAGATCAGTTTAGGGTGTATAATCAAGGAAGGAGGGCCTTTTCAACAGCCACCTTACTCAGATACCGTCCTTGTGATTCATCACAGCAAAAAAAAAAGCTAGTCACACTTACGCAACCCCCAATGAACCGAGTGAACTAGATGGTTCCCATTTCAAATAAGAAAGGTAGCATGACAAAAGAAACAAAAGATATTGTAAAGCAACCCACTGAATCCAATGTTCAATTCAGATTTGAATATGTTTGCTCAGAGTTTATGATCAGTTTAGGGTGTATAATCAAGGAAGGAGGCCTTTTTCAAGAGCCAGCTTACTCAGATACCGTCCTTGTGATTCTTCACAACAAACAATTAAGTTAACACAAGATGCCATCTAAGCATATGTATAACATTTCAATGCAAAAGAGCAAAAAGAAAACAAAGTGATGGGTACCATGGGAGTGCGTTTGCTCAGAGTTTATGATCAGTTTAGGGTGTGTAATCAAGGAAGGGGGCCCTTTTCAAGAGCCACCTTGCTCAGATACCAGCAAACAATCAGGCTAACACAAGATATCAGCAAAGCATATACTTCACATTTTGATGCAATAAAACAAAAACAAACAAAAAAAACACCGTCATGGGTACCATGGGAATGCGTTTGCTCAGAATTTATGATCAGTTAAGGATTCATAATCAATGAAGGAGGCCTTTTTCAAGAGCCACCTTTCTCAGATACCGTCCTTGCGATTCATCACAGCAAACAAATCAAGCCAACACAAGAAAGAGACTCCCTGCAAGCGAAGTGTATGATATGCTATACATTTCAACACATGAAAACAAAGAAACGCTGTGAAGGAATGGTGTGTTTGCTCAGACATTAGTCTCAGATTGGGTATATAATCATGCAGCGGGCAGACCCGTCGCTCATATACCGTCCTAGTGGAATCATCACGGCAAACACAACCGCCAGCCTCGGTGGGCTCAATCAACAGGCCCAACCCAGGAATGCAGAACGAGAACTGCTACTGCTACTTCACATCAACCAACGACGCCCAGATCGGATCGGGCGAACGGCGTCAGACGCACGAACGAACGAACCCTACCAGAGAAGAAAACTAGCGCGCAAGAGATCCCCGATCCAATCCAATCCAATCCAATCCAATCCACGAACGAACCCTAAGCAAAGCACACTAGGCGGACAAGGGCTAGAGTGGCATCGGAGGGGGGAACCAATCGCACCTTGTGCGGGTGCGAGAGCGCCCATCGGATCTGACGGGAGCGAGGAGAGGGAGGACCCGGGCACTACCGGCGGCGGGAGGCAGGGGAGGCCGGGAACACCTAGATCTGGCGCGGCGGGGAGGGGATGGAGGGCGGCGGCGGGGCGAGGCTAGGGTTAGCGCTAGGGTTTGGTGGCGGCCATGGATGCGGCGGAGAGGGGAGGGAATGGCTCCGCCTACCCGCCGTTATATCGTGGGTGGAGACGGATATTATCCGTACAGGCCCCTCCTTTTCTAACTATTCGCACACTCCTTGCTGACCGGCGCCATTTATGGAGAAACAGAGAATTAAAGTTTCTTGCGGGGGGTTGCGCGTAAAACGGGCAGCTTATTTAGCGGCAAAATAGAAGGGGGCAAAGGGAAAATCGGAGCCCCAAAACCCTAGCGCGCCGCCACCCCCGCCCCCGCCGCCGCCGCCGAAGCAGCAGCAGAGCCATCCCCATCCCCTCCCCGGCGATGGAAGAAGCGTGGCCGGCCCTCGGCCCGGCGGCCGGCGACGCGGCCTTCCCGCCCCGCCACCCCCGGCGCTCCTGCCGGCGGCGGGGCCCCGTGGCGTGGGGCGCGGCCGCGACGGCGCGGCGGGAGGCGGTGGCCAGGGAGTCGCCCGCGCAGGCGGTGAGCCGGATCGTGTCCAGCTGCGCCAACACGAGCGGCCTGGCCGTGGCCGTCGTCGACGCCAACGCCGTCATCTCGGGCGGCGCCGCGCTGGCCTCCACCGCGGGCCGGCTGGTCACCGTGCCCGAGGTGCTCGAGGAGGTGCGCGACGCCGCCGCGCGCCGGAGGCTCGCGCTCCTCCCCACCCCCGTCGAGACCGTCGAGCCCGCGCCCGAGTTCGTCAAGAAAGGTCCACTGTTTAGCCCGCACAGAGCTTCATTCATACTGACACTTTCATTTGCTGAATAGAGCTAAAACTCTGCAGTTTCATGGACTAAAAAGCTCATTTTTAGTCATCGAATTATTTACCAGGTTATTGTAGGTAGTTTATGTTGCACGATGTACAGGATGATGGCTTGCGTGACTGGGTTGGTTTTGATCTTCTGATCTTACTTGTCATTAGCAGAAATTGGGCATCAAGTAGTGTTTATTCAGTGTTTTGTTGTTTGGAGTGACCTTGAGTGCCATGTTGAGGAATAGGCATGCGTATGCAACAGGGCGCTGTTTAAAAGGATGGTGGATATCATGCTGTCCATAGATCATTTGGGAGTTGGCATTGCTTGCTGTTTGGCTAGGATTTCGTAGTTATTATAGTTTGTTTTCCCACTACAACATGTTGACATTTGGTAGCCCGTAGTCTGGAAGTTACTTCTGTTCGATAGAAGTAGCATTTTACTGTCAAATTATCTTGGGTTGTCCATAGTCTTGAAGTTACTTCTGTAGAATAGAGTTACCATGCCTCTGTAAAAGTTTCTCTTGCCTAAGAATCACATATTCACAGGCGAGACTAACTTGTATATCATCATTGCTTGCAGTTGTCAAGTTTGCCAGGGAAACAGGAGATCTCCAGACACTTTCAGATGTTGATATGAAGATTATCGCTCTAGCTTACATGTTGGAGGCTGAGGTCCATGGGACCAGCCATCTGCGGGAGCACCCACCTCCGCTGCATGTGGTCAGTGTCCGGACCTTGCAAGAGGCACCACTGCCAGGCTGGGGCTCCAATGTGCCTAACCTAGCAGAGTGGGAAGCACTGGATAAGATGTCTGAGGCAGGCGGGAATCTTAATTCTCGGATACTCCCACTGAAGGATCTTGAGAACCAAGAAATCCCGACAAGTGAGACCAACAGTGTTTCTGAGGCACAAGGGGATGCAGAATTCCAGCCTTCAAAGAGAGATGCATGTATTCCTTGGGAAGATGATGAGAACAATGAAGGTTGGTTGCCTGCTGTTGGCCGCACCACCCACAGAAAATATTTGCGGAGGAAAGCGAGGCGCGATGCCCTCAAGGCATCTGGACAAAGTTTTGAGACCGGTTCTGTTGCTCCATCAGTCGATGAAGATAATGACTTGTCTGAAAATGGTTTGGATTCAGTGGATGGCCCTTCTGCTGTTCCAGAGGAAACAAGGTCAAATACTGACAACTTGCAACCTCTGGAAGAGAATGAACCAAAAATTGCTGGAGATCAACTATCTAATGGGGAGAATGGGGTCGGTGATGCTGATACTGTTGAGGGCATAATTGATACTGATTCATGCACTGAACAACTGGATAATTTGGATATAAAAAGTGAGGCCGAGGAAGGTGTCAGTGTATCTTTTGTAGATGATGAGAGCAGTGAGCAGAGTTGGGCCCTGAGGTCCTTATCTGAATCTACTGTAGCGTGTGTTACTAGTGACTATGCCATGCAAAACGTTATCCTCCAGATTGGTCTCCGTCTCTTGGCACCAGGTGGCATGCAAATACGTCAGTTGCATAGGTATGTGAATTTGACATTTTCAGACCACTTTTACTTCTCTACAGCCATTTAAATTCGTACCCTATTTATAGAAGCTTGCTCACTCTTATCTGTCTCTCATGTGTTGGTGCTGATTGATTGGCCAGGTGGGTTCTGAGGTGTCATGCTTGCTACAAGGTTACACAAGAGATTGGAAAAATATTCTGTCCAAAGTGTGGCAATGGTGGTACCTTGCGAAAGGTTTCAGTAACAGTTGGTGAAAATGGGATTACTATGGCTTCACGACGCCCGCGTGTTACTCTCCGAGGCACAAAAGTGAGCGGTCAACTTCACTTAATGCTCTCTCTTTTTCTATTCCCTAGACCTTTTGTTCTGTCACTTCTGTGATTAAGTGTGTCAACTCTGGTTAATTGTTCCCTGTATATTCCACTGTTCTCCAAGAAATTAAAAAAATTGCACATGTGGGATAAGTTCATCGTAGAACATCTGCGTATTTCTTTCCATGACGTTCACTGAAGAATTGTGGTCTTTAGAATCAATGGTGATGAATACCCAGAACTCTGTTAGGAGCTTTTCAACAGTTCCATATGCATGCCTTGATATTTATTAGAGACATTCTATCTCTCTTTGGTGAAGGAGACTGTAAATATCTTTCATTGTGATGGGTTTCCATGTGCGCGTTCATGTTCATTTTATCTCTTTGTCTGGATACGTTGGTAAAAACTTTTCCATGCGCCTAACCTTTGCTTGTTTGATTCATGTAGTGACGTCGATGATGTTGTTTCTAATTGCCTATTTGCTTTGCAGTTTTCCCTCCCGATGCCCCAAGGTGGAAGAGATGCCGTCATTAAGAACCCCATTTTACGCGAAGACCAACTTCCCCAGAAGGTTCTGCATCCTAAATCGAAGAAGTCAAGCAAGCTGGTCAGTGCCCCTGCTACTTTTACACCATCGTGTTAACAAGGATACATAGTTTTGAGATGTTAATTTTGTAAACTCCCAGAAGTTAGTTTTATATTCTATCATGGCGTCTCTGTTCCCTCTTTTACTGTCACAAATTATTTCAGTTGTTAGTTCTTCTTAGAGGAATGACTGTGGTAACCATTACTATTTGCTACAGGGGGATGATTTCCTGGGCGCTGAGGACATATTTACGCACAGCGGCGAGAAGAAAGTGGAGCTGAAACCTCCAGTAAGGAAGGCGCTCGCAATGTTCAGCGGGAAACGGAATCCGAACGACAACCACTTTTCTCGCAAGAAGAACTAAGTCATTCGTTTGCCCTTTTGTTACCTTTGTCATCCATGGCATTTTAGTCTCGCATTATGTAACGAAAAAATCAGAGTACTATCTGTATACCTCTCTTCTTTGGTAAGAATGTCTACTAGATTTAAGCATGTAAGGTTGCACGCTTTCGCAACATCTATGTAAGGTTTACTACTTCAGAAAGGACATCTACGTAACGTCGGTGTTTTATTACTGCTCTTCTGTATCAGCTCCACTGAGAGCCATCCAAATTCTTTTGAATACAAGATCTCTTTGAGTTGGAGCAGCAATATTTTTGCCAAACTTTTAGTGACGACCGAAAGATAATTTGGAAGGATTTTTGGAGTAGGGATTCGATAATTTGGAAGGATTTTTGGAGTAGGGATTCTTCTAGGTGGGTGTTTGATTTGTACGTAGGACCGTGATACGATAAGACTATTCAGGTGATTTCTTTGTGCTAACTGTATTTCATAGAAAATTTCCAACTGACATTGAGCTCTTCTAAAGATTTTTTCTATGCTTTTGGGAAGCACCCAAGCATAATTCCAATCTCATAATTAAGATAGCAAGACATTACAATCATACATTTTCTCCACTCACATGGATAGGTAAGTGCGGTTCAACATCATAACTTGTTACCTGAGTACTCCCGGATCAAACAAATGTTTGCCAAGTTTTACCAATTCTATTACAATTAAGCTCACATTTGCAATTTACACGATACAAATCGATACGCCTTTTTTATTGCGGGGAAAACGACAACGAAAGAATTATGTCCAACCTAAAGGGGAATTCCCTCTAATTAACATGATCACATTTAAACTTTTTTCCTTACAGAAGAAGAATCAAATTAATCAAGCGGTATACCCACCTCTTTCCATTTTTCATACACAACATGAACACAAAGAACACATTTTGTTTATCACACATGCGCGCACAGGGGTCACGGCATCATCAGAATTTTTGTTTAGCTCTGATTTTCAGAAGAGCAGATCGTCGTTCGTCGTCGTGAACCCGCCGTAGATGTCCCCCATGTTGAGCAGGTCGAAGTAGCCGCCTCCGGCGACCATTCCGGTGGCGCCGCCGTGGGCGCCCACGGTGGTGACCGCGCTCTGGTGGTGGTGGTGTTCCTGCTGCTGGTGGTGCTGGTGCGGGTGCTGCAGCGCGCCGTAGCTGCTGCCGCTCATCTGGTCGCCGACGAAGGCGCCGTGCGACGGCGTCACGTTGCCGGAGCTGGCCGTGGAGGCGGGCCAGTGCGCGGACATGGAGTAGCTCTCCGGCCCGGGCGCCGCAGCCGCCGCGGTCGGCATCCAGTCGGCGAAGACGTAGTTCTTGGCCTGCTGCTGCTGGTCGACGAACGGCTCGGCGGCCGAGATGGCGCCGCTGCTGCTTATGTTGGCGTCGTGGTCGTGGGTCGACGTCGCCGTGCTGCCGCCCCCGCCCCCGCCGCCGCCGCTGGTCATGATGAGCTCCGTGGTGGCGCTCATGGAGGTCAGCAGCTCCGGCGAGGCGTTCTTGCTGGCCGGGTTGGAGCCGAGCTGCATGACCCGCTTCTTGAGGTACGAGTTCCAGTAGTTCTTCACCTCGTTGTCCGTCCTCCCCGCCAGATGCATGGCGATCTGCGACCACCTGACCAACCAAAAGAGATCTCAGTTCATCAGCCAGCACCATGAACTGAAAAACAAAGTGTGAAATGCTGCTCGAGCTTTTTTCGCCGCGAAACACGGAGTTTTTCAAGAGATTTTGACTTCAAGATTCGGTTGAATTTTGCTTGTGTCTTCAGCATTTGGCTCTCATATTTTTGAGAAGTTTAGGTGGTGATAGAGGTGTGCGAGGATCCCTTACTTGTTGCCCAACTTGGCTTGGAGGTTGATGACGACGTCCTCCTCCTCCTGGGAGAACATCCCGCGCTTCAATCCGGGCCGCAGGTAGTTGATCCAACGCAGCCGGCAGCTCTTGCCGTTCCTCTGCAGACCTGTGAGGCACCAAACAAACACACAGAGCACAACAAATTCAGGCATAATTCAGGTAATTAAAAGGAAGTGATTAAGAGATAGCAATTACTAGCTCAAATTCCCACATCACATTTGTGCTAGAATTTTCACTGATATGGGAACTATGTTCAAGCCTGGATCATGTCAAGGTCAAACAGATTTCTAGGCAATTAGCTCTTCATATATAGGTGCATTGTTGCTAAATAGCAGAGCATACTGATTTTTTTTAAAAATATGTCAAGACTAGAACTAGATCATGGATGTAAGGTTCCAAGTAGAACTCCAAGCTAAATGCAAACAAAACCATTAGAAACGATGCAAGCTCATCAAATTATTGCTAATGCTACTAGACTAGCAGTAGACTATATGATTCACAATCAGCCATAAGCTGTTCTGCAAGCATTGGCATGCAGCAATCTCCATGCATGAAAGGGGAAAGAAGCAGTTTTCATGAGAGAGATTGAGAGAGAGCTCACCAGCCTTTGCAGGGACAGCGCTCCAGCAGCCGAGGCCATGCTTGAGGATGTAGTCCCTCAGCCTCTGGTCCTCCTCAGGAGACCACAGCCCCTTCCTGTAGTTCATCTTGGGCTTGTCGCAGGACCGGCACCCCATCGACCGCCTTTGCCCCTCTTCTTCCTCTGATATACCCCTTAAACTCCCTGCCCCTGCTCTTCTGCCTCCAAAGAGAAGGTGAGCTGTTGCAGCAGCAGAGGTAGTGGCAGCACTAGGCCTTTCTTCCCCCAGGCTCCATGTGCACCCTGTGATTTAAAGGGCTGCTGCATTTCGCTCCCCGGCTTAGTTTAATGCCGTGGAATTGAGTTGGTAATGGCTGCACATGGCTCAGATCATGAGCTTGGGGGCTTGGTCAGAGGATGTCTACCTCCTTCCTCAGAGATTCTCGCGGGTTATTCACTCGGTTTTGGCCTCGGGCTAATGATTGTGTGGATGGATGGATGGATGCTCGCTGGCACTCGGAGCACATTTTGTTCTCGAGTCAGTAACTGGGATGTTTCTCTAATCGGCAGTTTTTTATTTGTAAAATAGGTCACTTGGATTATCACCAGCTTGTACTTTTCTTGTGAGTTTTACTGAAGTCAAAATTCAGAGAGTACTCTTAGATGAAGAGAAAGGCGAGCGCACAATCCGAGGATGGACCGTGCTTACGGATGAACTGATGGGGGTAACATTAACAGCATAATGTTGATCAAATTTGTGTAGTAGAAGAAACACTGTTGTCCAATAATCGGCGCGATGAAGGTCAGACTTGTGCACCAATGATACCGGTGGAGCATTGACATGAGCTGTTCCTGCAATGAAACGGGCTCTTGGATTAATCAGCAATGACAAGGCCCCTTCCAAATGTCAATCATTAGGAACGGAGAGGCAGGGACACAAGAAGGGACACAACAGTTGGGATCCAGAAGGATTTTGCACTGCAAGTATCAAGAAGAGATGAAATGCATGCATAAACAAGGACCCTTCTGACACAGGTTAGCCATGATGAGGAACTCGGATGCCAACCATAATTTTTTCTTTCACATTCACCAAGTTTTGGAACAAACTGAGTTGGCACAATGGCACCACTGGGAATTAATATTCATCGAGGCGAATCGACCTGCCTGTTTTGTGTGCTCGTTTACGAGGAGTACAAGTGTTCACCAGCTGTCTGTCGGTGAATGGCACTCCATATGGCATATGGTTAGTAGGACTGAGATTATATGCTAAGCTGCAGAGGAGCTACCTGCTTCGGTTTGGCAGCTCACATCACCATGCATGCCTCGAGGCTTTGTCCTTTGTGCACACCAGTTGTTTTCAGGAAATCTTAGTGTGTGCTTGGGTGTGGGTGTGACTCTAACCTCCTTTTTCTTTATCTCTGCTCAAGCTGAAAAACAAAGACCTTGTATATAGTGACAGATGAACAGCAGAAAGGCAAGTTTTGGCTCACGCACAACAACCTAAAGTCTTCACTCAAGTTTGGAAGTTGTCAATGTCCTCCTGCCTCTTGACATTCTCTGCATGAATCCACAAGGGTTTCTGTTGTGCAGAACATACAGCCATTTGGTTTGCCGTTTGCGCGTGTCGATAACTGCTTTGCTTTGGGACTCGCGCAAGGTCTTCGGATTCGGAATTTGACAGTGTCTTGCTGCCACTGGCATTCTCTGCATGAGTCCGCAAGGTTTCTGTTTTGCAGAATGTACATCGGTTCGGTTCTTTCTTCTCGACACGAGAACCGAAAAGAAAGAGCATGATCTAGCATGTACGCAGCATATTATTTACCAAGATAAACAAGACATATCAACAAAGTTTCTGATCTGTAAATTTCCTTGACTAGGGGGATGATTATCGATTAATCATATGCCATGAGGTCCTATCTTTCTCTTCGCCGCATTTCAATACGCAGTGATGACCTACAAAACAGGACGGCTCCATGTGAGCTCAAGGGCGCCCTAATCTCCTCAGCACCAAACAAGGGGATTTGCTGGATCATGGTGATGAGAACAAAAAGAAGAACGGAAAGAATCAAAGCCTAGAGATTTCTCTCTCTTTCAAATTAGCCGACACCTATAAAACTAGAAGAAACCCTAATTGACTTGGGCACAGTTGCATGTGGACAAACACCTAATCTCCATACAAATTCAGCATCTTGCACAATACATTATGCGCCACCGGTTAAACTAATGAGCATTTCCTCTCAGAGGGGAGGATGGGAGGAATCTTCTGTCCCCAGTGAGAACTGAGAACAGCTCCATGACTTGCAAGAGGAGGACTTTCCTGCCCTTATCACATCTTCTAGATTAATAGGGTGGTTTTTAAAAAGGTTTAAATTTGAAAATGTTTCCGGCGAATGATTAAAGAATGGGGATGTGCAAAATATGCTGCTGATTAAATAAGTGAGCCAAGAACATGCAGCAGGAAGGGGGAGGGGGCCTCTGATTTGTTGATGTACTGGCAATGATGGGATGCAAGTCAATGCTTTGGTCCAGAGATTAATCCACAGATCAGACAGGCAGGGTGGCCCAATTGTATACACAAGCACAGCTCACCCATCATGCATGGGTTAATTAATTAGTTAAATCCACTGCAAGTTGTGTCAGTATATCTTTGCAGGATTAAGTAGAAGAAGAGGGGAGCTGGAAAAATATATATGTGCCAGCCTGCTAAGCATGCACATTAAACAAATTCAAGGAGTTCCTGAGGATTTAGAGATGATGTTGATTTATTTGGTAATTACTACTGCTAACAAGTACACTTTGTCTCCGCGCCAGATAGAAAATTAAGGCTGTGCCATGTTTAAGCATGTATGTGACACTGCACACACACTGGCAAAGAATAAGATTATCCAATTGGTGGAAGTACATTATCATGAGTTCATGACAGTTAATGCCATGGAATGAGATTAGTGGCTTAAGTGGAGGAGAAGAGGGGATCCATGAGCACACTGCTACCACTTAACCCAACCTAGATCATATAAATCTAGTTTACTTAAAAGCTTTATGAGTATATATGAGATAAGTTATTTTTTTGATTATAATGGGTTGTGCGTCATCCTTGACGTATCGGGGAGCAAAGGACAACATGAAGGACACTCTCATCAAGCTTAGTTCAAACAAAAAACAAATTGACAACTTCATTCCAAATACCTGACAACATTTCAAGTAGCACAACTCATCAACCTTGTAGCAAAATCAGGCATATATACAGATCATACCAACTTCTTACATAGGACAGACCCAATGCTAGAAGCTCCCACACCAGGTGGGGTCTGGGGGAGGATTATACCAGCCTTAGAGCATCTTCAATAGATGGTCCAAAATTTGGCGGTCCAAAACCAGAGACGTAAAATTTGGACCGTCAAAAAGTGCGTTTTGGAGCTCCGAAAAAAGCTCAACTCCAACAGATGATCCAAATTGATGGTCCAAAAAAGCAACTCCAATAGATGGTCCAAATGAAGATGTAAATTTTTTAAAACGACAAACTACTAGTCCATTCAACATAGTTCAAACATCAAATTCAACATAGTTTCATACATGAACTTCAACTACTACTTATTCAAACTACTAGATAAACTACTCCTCATCGTCGGAGCTGCGGAACTGCGCCCAGAACTCCTCCTTCTCCGGGTCGTCGCACCCCTCCTCCTCCTCCTCCTCCTCCTCCTCGAAGTCTGCCCAGTCCTCCTCGGAAGAGGACTCGATGGGGATCACCGTCGAGGGACCGGCCTCGTCCTCCTTCTTCGCCCCCTTCTTCTTCTGCTCCGCCTCACGCTTCCAGTAGTACTCTAGCTCGGCCTGGATGTACTCCGGATGCTCCCGAGCAAACCTCACCATCGGCTCCTCGTCGGTCTCGCCGGCACTGACGACAACCGACGGCTTCTTCGTCGTCGTCTTCTTCGTCGGGATCTCCTTCATCTTGATGCCCTGCGGCACAAGCATCTCCGCTTCCGCCCGACTCTCGATCCACTAGTAGAAAAAGGCCTGTTAGTGGCGCACCTATTTTTGCCATTAATGACGCACTCTAGATGCGCCACTGTTACCACGCCACTAGTAAAAAATAGTAGTGGCGCACATTTGGTGCGCCATTACTATCTGACTTAGTAATGGCGCACCACATAGAAGTGCGCCATTACTAAAATTTTTTTTTTTTAAAAAAAATCAGAATTTTTTTCAAAAAAAAATTCAAATTTGTTTTTCGTTTTTTCTTAATCTCGGGTCACTATGGCTTAATCTCAGGTCAATATGTTTAATCTCAAGTCAAATCGCACTCCGTGGTCAAACTTCCCGAAAGGTCACCCATCCTCACACTACTCCAGCTCCAACCCCAGCACCAACTCACTTAACAGGCACTTGTTGATATATCTATCATATCAATCCTATTAAACCTTGTTGATGTCTATGACTTTGTTCATGTTCATGAGTGTGATGAAATTTTGAAAATATATTTCAAACTTCCTGGTCATATTACGTATCATATTTTGAACATTTTTTCCAAAAAAAAATTTGAAACCAATTTTTTTTCTGTTACTAGTGGCGCACCTAGCAAATGGTGCGCCATTACTAAGTTTGAATTTTTTTTCCATTTTTCCTCCTCTAGATCTTAAAAGCCCTGTATCTTTTATTTTGTTAGGTTTTTGGGGATTCTGAAAATCTTCAACAGACCTTTCTAGCCCCAAAATGCTACTCATAGCATGCACGGACCTTTCTTTTACTTCTCTGATCACCTTTAAAGTGGCAATTACAACAAACTAACAAATATATCAAAATTATGTTCCCTGAGCTTGACCGTCTTAGTCACAAACACATAAGTAGTGACAAGTACCAGTACCAAACCGTGTAAAGAATTAACGATCACAGTAATGAACTATTAATCATCAGACAAGCTCTTTGATAACTATGAAGGGAAAGAAATAACGAGGATGCAACACAAAGTTTACCACTTGGCACTGTTTTTTAACTGTAGCACTTGACACTGTTGCCTGTTGGTGTTGAAAACAATGGTGGAAAGTTGTAATATGCCCACCGGCAAAACATGCTTACATTTAAAGCACACACCCTCTTACGCTGGAATGTCTTGAAATCCAGTGAGAAATAGCTTCCATCGTCCATTAGGAATAAGTGCATCCCTGATGAACTCACAGAATGGTATCGAGAAGAATCCATTGAGATTGTCTTCTCCAACTGCCAACGACTGGAACTCCCACCATTATTTTATGGACTCACGGGTGACCTAGTTGCTGGCAGTGTTAGGGAGGAAGGAGAAGGAAAAGTAGGAGGCGAGGACGACAACGTTGGCAGTCGATGCAGAGGGGTATGACGCAACGGCGGGGTGGAAGACTTCGTCAGTGTTGAAGAAGCTGATGAGGGGTGGGGTGTGGAGCTTGCGGTAATCCCGGAGGAAGGCATAGTCAGTGACGAGGCAGCTTGGTGGGGAGACATCAGGATTCTTAACAAACAACAGACCTTTCTACATCATGTATTGTGGTTTGGATGTAATCCCACCAAAACTTTGGTTGCCACAAGTATCGCACATGCAGTGCACCATCATCATAGGAGGTGGGAGTGACCTTTCCAAGTGGTGCCCCCGAAATAGTGATTTCATTCTTTTACCTATATATTGACTTCTTTTTCTGGTGAGATGGATGAACGTCGACTTTTGACCGTAACATAAGCAAGGAAATGACTAGGTGCTTTATTCCTCAGTGTGATATATGGTTGTACTCGAATGACAGGTTTCTTCGTGAACATTGTTTTGTTTTCATTACAAAACGGGATTATAAGACCTCCCACTCACTGGAAACTATTGTTGTCTGCTAAGATGATCATGAGTATCAACACTCACGTTAAGCATCTTGAGGAAGTAATGTCCAAGAGAATGCTCTAGCTTGCTCAAGTCAACCGTATCACTCTCGTGAGTAATCTCAAACTCGGCATTATCTAGACTAAATTGTGCCAACTCAGCAGTGTACAGTCGACTATGTGCTTACCATAACTCTAGAAGAGGACTCTAGAGATGAGTGCTTCAACGCTGTTACAATCGAATTCCCGATGCATCTCATTCCCTGAGAAAATGCACTATCTAACCAGTGACACTTATCATGCTCATTATTGTTGCTCTCCTCACATACTTGGTCATGTTTCCCCCCTCTAGCAACTAAAAGTGATTCTGTTATACAAGTAAGGCACCTATTTATAGAGAGCCCCGCTTCGGTACACCCCCTTACAAAACACGCAAAGGGCAATTTAGACCTTTGGCAAAGGTATACGTACGTTTGAGGAGTAGGTACGCCAACTCCTATTAGGCGCTTGTTATAGGCTCCATCCTGGGAGGTCCATTTAGATTTTACTTTTACTTTTTTTAAGCTTAAAAAATGATGCAAAAGTACGGATTCAAACTCAAATCCAACAGGTTTATTTCCAATCGCAGCTACCACCCAGGACAGCTTTCCTGCTATTCATGGTTTTACTTCTTTCTCTCCTTGTTGTGTACATTTCCGGTTCAGGCTTGGAAGGTTTTCTCGGTGATTTTTCTTTTGTTTTTTCATAAACAGTTTCGCTCGGTTTTTCTCCTTCCTTTTAGTTTTTTGGTTTATTTTTCCTTTTTATTTTTCACGAACTTTCTTTTGTATTGGTGAACTTTTCTTAAATTCATGAAACATTATTTTTAAAATTTGTGACTTTTTCTAAAATCGTGAACTTTCTTCAAAATCATAGCTTTTTAAAATTGTAACTCGTGATTTTTTTAAAATTCTTAACCTTTTTAAAACTTTCTCAAACCCATAATTGTTTTTCCAAATTCATGATCTTCTTGAAATTTTAAGTTGAAACATTTTTCAAAGTCATGAACTTTTTTCCAAATTCATGAAATTTTTAAAATTTCACTCGTGAAATTTTTTCAAATTTGTAAACTTTTTTTTCAAACTTGTGAACTTTTTACAAATCCATGAACTAACGGGCGAAGCAAGCGGGCATGCGAAACTTGCACGCAGGCGCAATATTTAGCCGTGGGCCACTTGCATGTGTGCCAGCGCTCGCTTCCTAAACGATGCTTCAAGCACTGAATAGGGGTCCCCAAATAGACGGTGCCACGCACAGGAGTTTGTTTGAAATTTCAAAAAATGTACGCCTTTTCAAAATTTGTTCAATAAATTACAAATATTTTCATTTAAAAAAACTGTGCAGAAAGTTCAAAAACAAATTGTGTGTTTCAAAAGTCCTGATAATGTCAAAACATGAACATTTTTTAACAAGAACGAACACAATTTAAAAAATGAACATTTTTTGAAAAACACTAATAAATTTGAAATTAAAAAAACTCGGAGCTGTATGAACAACAATTTGAAACCAATTTAATTTTTCTAAATTTCCTTGAACAGTTTTTGTATCTGTGTATAAGATTTTTAAAGACATGTTTTTTTTTTAAATCCGAACAACATTTGAAAACAGCGACATTTTTAAACCAATTTTTTTTTAGTTTCTGAACAAGTTCGTATGAATTTGTGAACCAATTTTGAAAACAGCAAATCAATGAACTTTTTTTGACTTAGTGAGTGCTTGGCCGGCTTAACAGGCACCCCGACGGGAGCGATGCCATTACCTAGTTGGGCCAAGACCTAAGCTTTTTTTCAGAAAAAAACGTATTTTGCTCTTTTTTTGTGAATTCATTTTTCTTTTTTGGACTTCATTATTCATCATATGAAACCTGTTCAAAATGTAAATATTATTTGGAATGCAAAAATGAAAATTTTAAGTATATTTTAAATTATGATTTAAATTCATTTTTCCTTCTAATATTTATTATATGCTTTTATCAGAAAAGGCTTTCGCCCCGCTTTATATATAAAGCAAAGATCAACATCACCCGATACAAACGCACGCCAACACCACACACACCAAGGTAGGATACAAAAGTGCTGAGCGCAACAACACCACCCCTAGCGCACTACCACGAAGAGATGAAGCCGCATACAACGAACCGTGGAATCCAAGGCGGTGCCTTCAGGAAGGATACGACACCGGAGCGCCGCCACCGCCCGGTTCGAGGATCAGAGTTTCCCCCGGAGCCGCACGACGGGTGGTGAGAGCCGTGACGATGCCTTCAAAAAGGGAACGAGCTTCGCCGTCGCCGGTCCGTCCGAAGATAGAGCAGGTTTTCACCCCGGCCAACACTCACCGCTGCCGAACGCTACACCCCGGCAACCACGCCACCCACACGGCCATGGTCACCGGGCAGCGCCAAGACACGGGCTCTGCCCAAGAGCACCGTGCACCGCCACCAGGGCCGCCGCCCAGGCATCCAGGACCTTGACACCACCGCACCGAGACCCGCCGCTACCCCAACCAAAGAGACGAGCAGAAAAGGATCCGCCTTTGCACCCCTGGCCCACCCCCAGAATCGAGACCCAATAGGTTGACCAACACTGGCATCCATCGACCCACCCTGCAGCCCAGAGCGCGAGACGAGATCGGTCCTGCAACACCGTGGGGCGGGGACGAGGTCAGTTCTGCTGCACCGTGCACGAGACGAGCTCGGTCCTGCGGCACTGTGTGCGAGACGAGCTCGGTCCTGCTGCACCGAGCGCGAGACGAGCGATGGACTGCAGCTGGGAAAGGGCCAGCCCTTCGAAGGGAGTAGCAACCGAGCGCCGAGGAGATGGAGTGAAGGCCGAAACGGTCCGATCGTAGACAAGCCAACGCCGGAGAAGCTGGTCGCCACCGCAAGCAGATCCACCAAGCCACCATGGAGCCGCCACGACACCGGGAGTCCACCACTGCCAGACCTCCACACGTCGCTGCCCACAGTCGGAGCAACGGCCGTGCCCGGCCGCTGCCCTACTCGCGTCGCCCGGTGAGCTCATAGCGCCGGAGCCACCGGGCACGCACCACTGCCACCACGCGCCGCCGGCCGACCCCCACCACCAGATCCGGCTGGATCCAGCAGGGGGCCGACAGCGCGCCACCTCCCGAGACGGGAGTGCCGCAGCCGCCCTGCCACACACGAGACCCAGGGCACCGGCGCACCACCACCAGCGGGCTGCCCCGCGAGCCCGCCTCCGAGCTGCTGAACCCCGCGAAGTCCAGCTCCGCAGCTCAAGGAGGCCGCCCCACGCCGGTCCCACTAATTTATTATATGCTTTTGAAAAAAGCATTTACTATTTTCAATCTTATCCCTTTTGTATCTATTAGTTATGCTAAATACTTAAAGTAATGTTTTAAATACCTATTGAAATTATGATTTTAAATTATCTTTTTCTTCAAATATGGCATGGATGCTTATCATGGGCATGCCCACCTCCTCTCAAAAGATGGTGTCATTTCAAGAATGTCCAAAAGAACAGGGTGTTCATGTAGGCCATAAGCTCTGTTTGAGAGCATGTTGTTTCTCAAAATGCGTCAAATGACCACTGATACGTCTCCAACGTATCTATAATTTTTGATTGTTCCATGCTATTATATTACCCCTTTTGGATGTTTATGGTCTTTATTTTACACATTTATATCATTTTTGGGACTAACCTACTAACCGGAGGCCCATCCCGTATTGCTGTTTTTTTTTGCATATTTCAGTATTTCGAAAAAAAGGAATATCAAACGGAGTCCAAACGGAATGAAACCTTCGGGAGCGTGATTTTTGGAACGAACGTGATCCAGAGGACTTGGAGTGCAAGTCAAGAAGCATCCGAGGCGGCCACGAGAGAGTAGTGTTGGAAATATGCCCTAGAGGTGTAAGTGCATCTAGTGCCACCCCTAGTTGGTTTTGGAGTATTGACGACAAATGTGGTTGAGGGACTAATGCGTTTGTGAGAATTGCAGGATAACGCAGGTAGTGTCCCTCATTGATTCGGTTTACCTACCGGAGATGACCCCTAAAAATGTATGAAGACATTGACGACAATGGTGGTATGTGAAGATATTCACATTGAAGACTATGACATGAGAAGACATTGAGTGAAGACTATGGGCGCCAAGATCGTGTCGTTTCGTTGTTTCCTTTTCTTCTTTGTTTAGTCATAGGAACCACCATACTGTTAAGTGGGGTCCAAGTGATCATAGTCAGAATGACTGAAGTGATGCTCAACCCAAATCCTATGTCTTCGAGCGAAGACAATGGGAGCAAAACTTATCCAGAGCTGGATGAGTCAGCTTTGCTTGTAGCCCAAGTAAAGTTGCCGTGTGTGTTTGAAATCTGACCGTTGGAACACGTGTCAGTTCCTTAGTGACCCAGGGTCATTTCGGACATAACAGGTCGGGTTGCCTAGTGGCTATAAATAGCCCACCCCCTACACCATAAATTAATGGCTGCTCAGAGTTAGTGCACGGCTTTTATCGTTTGAGAGCAACCCACCTCAAGCCTTTGAGAGAGAAATCCTTGCGAGGACAAAGCCCAAACACCCGAGCCAAAGAGTGTTAGGCATCACTGAAGTCTTTCGTCTCGTGTGACTCAAGACTTATTACACTTGACGATCGTGAATCCTCCAGCCGGTTAGGCGTCGCGTTCTAAGCATCCAAGAGTCATTGTGGATTGCCGGTGAACGCAGTCTGTGAAGGTTCGGAAGTCTACCTTGAAGACTTACCAGAGTGATTGGGCGAGGACTGTGTGTCCTTAGCTCAAGGGGAATAAGGTGAAGACGCGGTCTTCTGAGTTGAATCTCAGCCTCCCTAACCAGATGTACAGTTGTCACAGCAACTGGAATTGGTCCAACAAATCCAGTGTCTTCAACAAGTGACTGGTTCTATCTTCTCCCCCTCTTTACTTAGAGTTTGTCTTCGTGAAGTCATTGCCTATCTATCATACCTATTTGACTTCATTGCTTGACTACTTTTGTTGATTGGTTTCTCACTATCTTCCATCTTGATCCTTACTACCAAGCTGCTATTAGTCTTGTACTTTCACGTTATTACATACTTGACTATGGTTTGCTTGTTGTAGTTTATCTTCCGCTGCATATCAATTAGGTCATTTCTATTGTTTGTCTTCGAAACATCCGTGTTTTGAAGACTTTCATAAAAATCGCCTATTCACCCCCCTCTAGTCGATAACTAGCACTTTCAATTGGTATCGAGCAAGGTACTCCTTGTTCGTGTGATTCAGTTTAACCACCGGAGTTTTAGCTATGTCGATCGCAGGGATAATCAAAGTCTCCGCTGCTTGCCCGTGTTCGATGGAACCGACTATCCCTCTTGGAAGAATAAGATGCGCATGCATCTTGAAGCCATTGATGTCGACCTCGGTATGTCGTCAAGAACGGCGTTCCCAAATCTGGTGAAGGTGTCACCCCTGCTGATGTCAAGAATTCATTCCAACTGGACTCTACTGCAAAGAACATCATCTGTGGTCATCTGACCAAAGGACAGTATGGCCGTGTGAGTGCTCTGGAAACGCCGAAGCTAGTCTGGGACTGGCTATCCAAGGTCAACGAAGGCGTCTCAACCCATAGAGATCAAAGAATTAGTGTTCTTCGCAACCTCTTCAACCGCTTCAAGAGAAACGACAATGAAAATGTCCAGCTCACGTTTGATCGCCTCACTGACATCACAAATGAGCTTCATGCACTCGGCGCCACTGAGATCACCAAGCATGAAATCGTCAAGACACTACTGAGATCACTTGACACCTCTTTTGACACCCTTGCCCTCATGATACAAGAACGTCCTGACTTCAAGACACTCGATCCGTCTGATATACTTGAGAGGCTCAACACACATGGGTTCCAGCTTTCTGAGAAAAGAGATATCTATGGTCCCAACTATGGCCGAACTCGCGCTTTGAAGGCAAAAGTTGTTTCCTCATCTGAAGAAGAATCTGAATGCGGTTCTGATGATTCTGAAGACATTGGAAAGGAACTTGCTATGCTTGTGAAGAAGTTCCAGAAGTTCACTAGGAAGAAAGGCTTCAGAAAGTCTTCACGATCCAGCTCTAGAAATGATGAAGCTTCCACTCATGACTACAAGAAGAGAACCTGTCACAAGTGCAAGAAAACTGGACACTACATCTCTGAGTGTCCATAGTGGGACAATGAGAAGAAGAAGAAGAAGAGCAAGGAATATGATTCTGATGACAAGAAGAAGAAGAAATCTTCAAAGTCTTCTTCCAAGTCCTCATCAAAGGCTTCATCTCATAAGAAGAGCTCATCTGGCAAGGCTCGTGCTTTTGTTGGCAAGGAAATGGATTCAGAGGAGGAGTCTGCTTCTGAGGAGGTGGAGGTGGAGTCCAAGAGGAGTCCGACCTGGCGTTGCAAGTCTGGCTTTAGCCACAGCCTATGTTGCCAAGTCCATCTTCAACACTGAAGACAATGACTTCTACACCAACACTGAAGCTGATGACAAGGACGACCCTGCTCCCACCTACTTCTTCATGGCACGCGGTGCCAAGGTAAAATCACGTGATGCTTACTTTCAAACATCAAGTGAAGATGACTCTGATTGTGAATCTAAACCCAGCTACAAAACACTTGCTAAAATTGCAACCGAACAACAAAGAGCTATGGAACATACTCAAAAACTGTTAGACAAAAGCGATGACCCGATGGGCGTGGAAATGACACGTTCACAATCCTTAGTTGAAGACATTAAAAATCTTCATGCTAAGTACCAAGAGCTTGAAAGTCGTCATGAAACGCTCTCAACTACTCATGAAAAGCTCTCCTATGATTATCTTCAAAGGAAGCAAGAGCTTGAGAAATTGAGAGCGGCTCATGAAGATCTTCAAAAAGAGAATGAGTCACTTCGCGCTCAACAGATCAGTTCCGCTCAGGATGGATTTGAACCACCATGTCTAAAATGTCTTGAGCGTGATATCGCTACCTCTGTTGTTGAATGTTCAACTGCTGCTACTGTTGCATTGTCTTCAACTACTAATGTGGTAACTAACCCTCTGCGGAGGATACCACTGCTATTGCTGATGAAAATGCTAGGTTGAAGACATTGCTTGAAACAGGGATGTATAAAAGTCTGAAAGGGCATCAGACACTTTGCGATGTCCTCAAAAAGCAGATTCTGAACCGAAACCCTAGGAAAGAGGGTGTTGGGTTCGAGAGGAAAATGAATGTTGATGGTTCCTACTGGAAGCCTGAGCAGTATCCCAAAACCACATGGGTTGCTACAAAGGGACCGTCAGTGGATCCTTCCACCTTGTCTGGCTTTACCTGTGCTAACCCTATTATCATTGATGAATCCTTTGATGCAAACTATAAGCTGTTCAAGAATTAGAATGGTGAAGTGTTTGCCAGGTATATTGGTACTAACTGCAGGAATGGACCACCTATGAAGAAGATCTGGGTTCCCAAAAGCTGTCTTGAGAATCTTCCAGTGAATGTCATCATGACACCACCTGGGAAGAAGACAAACCCCAGACCTAAGGCGTCATATGGTCCAAAGGCTTCATAAGGTAGAGGACTCACCTGAGTCACCCTAACGCCAATGTTTTGCAGGGAAATCGTACTCAAATTTATGAATATGAGCGTGTGTCTTCAAACCGCTATGTTCATAGAACTAGGAACTTTTCTTCTTATTCATATGAGTATCATTCATCTCCTGCAAGGCTATTTGCTAGGGCTCCAAAGCCGAAGTTCTCAGATGCTGCACTTAGACTCATTGCTTCTAAGCCACCCCTGAAGATGTGGGTGGTTAAGAAGAATTAACTTTCTTTTGCAGGAAAGGGTCTCCAGCCGAAAATCAAAGGCGTCTGATGCTATTGCTGGGGACCTAAAATATCTTGTAGGGCACAAGATCAAATGCCCAAATGGTCTTGTTGGGGAACGTAGTAATTTCAAAAATTTTCCTACGAACACGCAAGACCATGGTGATGGCATAGCAACGAGAGGGGAGAGTGTCCGTCCCACGCACTCGTGAGACCGAAAGCGAAGCGTTATAACAACGCTGTTGATGTAGTCGACGTCTTCACGATCCGACCGATCCAAGCACCGAACGACGGCACCTCCGAGTTCTGCACACGCTCAGCTCGATGACGATCCCGGACTCCGATCCAGCAAAGTGTCGGGATGAGTTCCGTCAAGACGACGGCGTGATGACGATGATGATGCTCCACCGACGCAGGGCTTCGCCTAAGCTCCGCGACGATATGACTTCTCCGTGCAGGGCTTCGCTTAAGCTCGCGACGATATGACCGAAGTGGAATATGGTGGAGGGGGCACCGACACGGCTAAGGAACGATCCGTAGATCAACTTGTGTGTCATGGGGTGCCCCCTGCCCCTGTGATATAAAGGAGCAAGGAGGAGGTGGCCGCCAAGGGAGGAGGCGCGACCAGGGGGGAGTCCTACTCCCACCGGAGTAGGACTCCTCCTTTCCTAGTAGGAGTAGGAGAGAAGGAAGGGAAGGGAGGAAGGTGCGGCCCCTCTCCCTAGTCCAATTCGGACTAGGCCTTGGGGGCGGCCTGCCCTAGGCAGCCCTCTCTCTTCCCGCAGGCCCAATAAGGCCCAATACTTCTCCCGGCGAATTCCCGTAACTCTCCGGTATCTCAAAATACCGAATCATTCGAACCTTTCCGAACTCCGAATATAGTCGTCCAATATATCGATTTTACGTCTCGACCATTTCGAGACTCCTCGTCATGTCCCCGATCTCATCCGGGACTCGAACTCCTTCGGTACATCAAAACTCATAAACTCATAATATAAGCATCATCGAAACCTTAAGCGTGCGGACCCTACGGGTTCGAGAACTATGTAGACATGACCTAGAACTATTCTTGGTCAATAACCAATAGCGGAACCTGGATGCCCATATTGGCTCCTACATATTCTACGAAGATCTTTATCGGTCAAACCGCATAACAACATACGTTGTTCCCTTTGTCATCGGTATGTTACTTACCCGAGATTCGATCGTCGGTATCCAATACCTAGTTCAATCTCGTTACCGGTAAGTCTCTTTACTCGTTCCGTAATACACCATCTCACAACTAAATCATTAGTTGCAATGCTTGCAAGGCTTATGTGATGTGTATTACCGAGAAGGCCCAGAGATACCTCTCCGACAATCGGAGTGACAAAACCTAATCTCGATTCATGCCAACTCAACATATACTTTTGGAGACACCTGTAGAGTACCTTTATAATCACCCATTTACGTTGTGGCGTTTGGTAGCACACAAAGTGTTCCTCCGGTAAACGGGAGTTGCATAATCTCATTGTTGCAGGAACTTTGTATAAGTCATGAAGAAAGCATAAGCAACATACTAAACGATCAAGTGCTATGCTAACGGAATGGGTCATGTCAATCACATCATTCTCCTAATGATGTGATCCCATTAATCAAATGACAACACATGTCTATAGTTAGGAAACATAACCATCTTTGATTAATGAGCTAGTCTAGTAGAGGCATACTAGTGACTATTTGTTTGTCTATGTATTCACACATGTATTATGTTTCCGGTTAATACAATTCTAGCATGAATAATAAACATTTATCATGATATAAGGAAATAAATAATAACTTTATTATTGCCTCTAGGGCATATTTCCTTCAGTCTCCCACTTGCACTAGAGTCAATAATCTAGTTCACATCGCCATGTGATTTAACATCAATAGTTCACATCTATATGTGGTTAACACCCATAGTTCACATCGACATGTGACCAACACCCAAAGGGTTTACTAGAGTCAGTAATCTAGTTCACATCGCTATGTGATTAACACCCAAAGAGTACTAAGGTGTGATCATGTTTTGCTTGTGAGATAATTTTAGTCAACGGTTCTGTCATATTCAGAGCCGTAAGTATTTTTACAAATTTCTATGTCTACAATGCTCTGCACGGAGCTACTCTAGCTAATTGCTCCCACTTTCAATATGTATCCAGATTGAGACTCAGAGTCATCTAGATCAGTGTTAAAACTTGCATCGACGTAACCCTTTACGATTTAACCTTTTTCAGTTCCTTAATCAAGAAACATATCCTTATTCTACTAAGGACAATTTTGACCGCCGTCCATTGATCTACTCCTAGATCACTATTGCACTCCCTTGCCAAGCTTAGTGGTAGGGTATGCAATAGATCTGGTACACAGCATGACATACTTTAAAGAACCTATGGCTGATGCATAGGGAATGACTTTCATTCTCTTTCTATCTTCTGCCGTGGTCGGGTTTTGAGTCTTACTCAATCTCACACCTTGTAACACAGGCAAGAACTCTTTCTTTGACTGTTTCCATTTTGAACTACTTCAAAATCTTGTCAAGGTATGTATTCATTGAAAAAACATATTAAGCGTCTTGATCTATCTCTATAGATCTTGACGCTCAATATGTAAGCAGCTTCACCGAGTTCTTTCTTTGAAAAAAAAAACTTTTCAAACACTCCTTTATGCTTTGCAGAATAATTCTACATTATTTCCGATCAACAATATGTCATTCACATATACTTATCAGAAATGTTGTAGTGCTCCCACTCACTTTCTTGCAAATACAAGCTTCTCCAAAAGTCTGTATAAAACCATATGCTTTGATCACACTATCAAAGCGCTTATTCCAACTCCGAGATGCTTGCACCAGTCCATAGATGGATCGCTGAAGCTTGCACATTTTGTTAGCTCCTTTAGGATTGACAAAACCTTCTGGTTGCATCATATACAACTCTTCTTTAATAAATCCATTAAAGAATGTAGTTTTGACATCCATTTGCCAGATTTCATAAAATGTGGCAATTGCTAACATGATTCAGACAGACTTTTAAGCATCGATACAAGCGAGAAAATCTCATTGTATTCAACATCTTGAACTTTGTCTAAAACCCTTTTCGACAAGTCTAGCTTTGTAGATAGTAACACTACTATCAGTGTCCATCTTCCTCTTGAAGATCCATTTATTTAACATGGCTTGCTGATCATCGAGCAAGTCAATCAAAGTCCATACTTTTGTTCTCATACATGGATCCTATCTCAGATTTCATGGCCTCAAGCCATTTCGCGGAATCTGGGCTCATCATCGCTTCCTCATAGTTCGTAGGTTCATCATGGTCTAGTAACATGACTTTCAGAACATGATTACCGTACCATTCTGGTGCAGATCTTACTCTGGAAGACCTACGAGGTTTGGTAGCAACTTTGATCTGAAGTTTCATGATCATCATCATTAACTTCCTCACTAATTGGTGTAAGAATCACTGGAACTGATTTCTGTGATGAACTACTTTCCAATAAGGGAGAAGGTACAATTACCTCATCAAGTTCTACTTTCCTCCCACTCACTTCTTTCGAGAGAAACTTCTTCTCTAGAAAGGATCCATCTTAGCAACGAAAAACTTGCCTTCGGATCTGTGATAGGAGGTGTACCCAACATTTTCTTTTGGGTATTCTATGAAGACGCACTTCTCCGATTTGGGTTCGAGCTTATCGGTGAAAACTTTTCACATAAGCATCACAACTCCAAACTTTAAGAAACGACAGCTTAGGTTTACTGCTAAACCATAGTTCATACGGTGTCATCTCAACGGATTTAGATGGTGCCCTATTAAACGTGAATGCAGCTGTCTCTAATGCATAACCCAAAACGATAGTGGTAAATCATAGATCGCACCATATCAAAATAAAGTACGGTTACGACGTTCGGACACACCATAACGTTGTGGTGTTCCAGGTGGCGTGAGCTGTGAAACTATTCCACATTGTTTCAATTGAAGACCAAACTCGTAACTCAAATATTCATCTCCACAATCAGATCGCAGAAACTTTATTTTCTTGTTACGATGATTTTCCACTTCACTCTGAAATTCTTTGAACCTTTCAACTATTTCAGACTTATGTTTCATCAAGTAGATATACCCATATCTGCTCAAATCATCTGTGAAGGTCAGAAAATAACGATACATGCCATGAGCTTTAACACTCATCGGATCGCATACATCGGTATGTATTATTTCCAATAAGTCAGTAGCTTGTTCCATTGTTCCGGAGAACGGAGTTTTAGTCATCTTGCCCAAACGGCACGGTTCGCAAGTATCAAATGATTCATAACCAAGTGATTCCGAAAGTCCATCAGCATGGAGTTTCTTCATGCGCTTTACACCAATATGACCTAAACGGCAGTGCCACAAATAAGTTGCACTATCATTATTAACTTTGCATCTTTTGGTTTCAATATTATGAATATGTGTATCACTATGATCGAGATCCAATGAACCATTTTCATTGGGTGTGTAACCATATAAGGTTTTATTCATGTAAGCAGAACAACAATTTATTCTCTTACTTAAATGAATAATCGTATTGCAATAAACATGATCAAATCATATTTATGCTCAACACCAAATAACACTTATTTAGGTTCCACACTAATCCCGAAAGTATAGGGAGTGTGCGATGATGATCATATCAATCTTGGAACTACTTCCAACACTCATCGTCACTTCCCCTTCAACTAGTCTCTGTTTATTCTGTAACTCCTGTTTTGAGTTACTAATCTTAGCAACCGAACGAGTATCAAATACTCAGGGGCTACTATAAACACTAGTAAGGCACACATCAATAACCTGTATATCAAATATAACCTTGTTCACTTTGCCATCCTTCTTATCCACCAAATATTCAGGGGTAGTTCCGCTTCCAGTGACCAGTTCCATTGCAGCAAAAGCACTTAGTCTCAGGCTTAGGTCCAGACTTGGGCTTCTTCACTCGAGTAGCAACTTGCTTGCCGTTCTTCTTGAAGTTCCCCTTCTTCCCTTTGCCCTTTTCCTTGAGACTAGTGGTCTTGTCAATCATCAACACTTGATGCTCTTTTCTTGATTTCTACCTTCGTCGATTTCAGCATCACGAAGAGCTTGGGAATTACTTTTGTCATCCCTTGCATATTATAGTTCATCACGAAGTTCTACTAACTTGGTGATGGTGACTAGAGAATTCTGCCAATCACTATCTTATCTGGAAGATTAACTCCCACTTGATTTCAAGCGATTGTAGTACCCAGACTATCTGAGCACATGCTCACTAGTTGAGCGATTCTCCTCCATCTTTTAGCTATAGAACTTGTTAGAGACTTCATATCTCTCAACTCGGGTATTTGCTTGAAATATTAACTTCAATTCCTGGAACATCTCATATGGTCCATGACGTTCAAAACGTCTTTGAAGTCCCGATTCTAAGCCGTTAAGTATGGTGCACTAAACTATCAAGTAGTCATCATATTGAGCTAGCCAAACGTTCATAACATTTGCATTTGCTCCTGCAATAGGTCTGTCATCTAGCGGTGCATTAAGGACATAATTCTTCTGTGCAGCAATGAGGATAAACCTCAGATCACGGATCCAATCCGCATCATTGCTACTAACATTTTTCAATACAATTTTCTCTAGGAACATATCAAAACAAACATATAAAAGCATAGGGAAGCAACAACGCGAGCTATTGATCTACAACATAATTTGCAAAATACTACCAGGACTAAGTTCATGATAAATTTAAGTTCAATTAATCATATTACTTAAGAACTCCCACTTAGACAGACATCTCTCTAGTCATCTAAGTGATCACGTGATCCAAATCAACTAAACCATAACCGATCATCACGTGAGATGGAGTAGTTTTCAATGGTGAACATCACTATGTTGATCATATCTACTATATGATTCACGCCGACCTTTCGGTCTCCGTGTTCCGAGGCCATATCTGCATATGCTAGGCTCGTCAAGTTTAACCTGAGTATTCTCGTGTGCAAAACTGGCTTGCACCGTTGTATATGGACGAGAACTTATCACACCCGATCATCACGTGGTGTCGGGTACTACGAACTTTTAGCAACGGTGCATACTCAGGAGAACACTTCTTGATAATTTTAGTGAGAGATCATCTTATAATGCTACCGTCAATCAAAGCAAGATAAGATGCATAAAGGATAAACATCACATGCAATCAATATAAGTGATATGATATGGTCATCATCATCTTGTGCTTGTGATCTCCATCTCCAAGCACCATCATGATCACCATTGTCACCGCGCGACACCTTGATCTCCATCGTAGCATCATTGTCGCCTCGCCAACTATTGCTTCTACGACTATCGCTACTCGCTTAGTGATAAAGTAAAGCAATTACATGGCTTTGCATTTCATACAATAAAGCGACAACCATATGGCTCCTGCCATTGCCGATAACTCGGTTACAAAACATGATCATCTCATACAATAAAATATAGCATCATGTCTTGACCACATCACATCACAACATGCCCTGCAAAAACAAGTTAGACGTCCTCTACTTTGTTGTTGCAAGTTTTACGTGGCTGCTACGGGCTGAGCAAGAACCGTTCTTACCTACGCATCAAAACCACAACGATAGTTTGTCAAGTTGGTGCTGTTTTAACCTTCGCAAGGACCGGGCGAGCCACACTCGGTTCAACTAAAGTGAGAGAGACAGACACCGCGGTCACCTTTAAGCAACTAGTGCTCAAGCGGTGAAACCAGTCTCGCGTAAGCGTCACGCGTAATGTCGGTCCGGCCGCTTCATCTCACAATACCGCTGAACCAAAGTATGACATGCTGGTAAGCAGTATGACTTATATCGCCCACAACTCACTTGTGTTCTACGTGCATATGACATCAACGCATAAAACCAGGCTCGGATGCCACTGTTGGGGAACGAGTAATTTCAAAAATTTCCTACGAACACGCAAGACCATGGTGATGGCATAGCAACGAGAGGGAGAGTGTTGTCCCACGCACTCGTGAGACCGAAAGCGAAGCGTTATAACAACGCTGTTGATGTAGTCGACGTCTTCACGATCCGACCGATCCAAGCACCGAACGACGGCACCTCCGAGTTCTGCACACGCTCAGCTCGATGACGATCCCTCGACTCCGATCCAGCAAAGTGTCGGGATGAGTTTCGTCAAGACGACGGCATGATGACGATGATGATGCTCCACCGACGCAGGGCTTCGCTTAAGCTCGCGACGATATGACTTCTCCGGTGCAGGGGCTTCGCTTAAGCTCGCGGCGATATGACCGAAGTGGAATATGGTGGAGGGGGCACCGACACGGCTAAGGAACGATCCGTAGATCAACTTGTGTGTCATGGGGTGCCCCCTGCCCCGTGATATAAAGGAGCAAGGAGGAGGTGGCGGCCAAGGAGGAGGCGACCAGGGGGGAGTCCTACTCCCACGGGAGTAGGACTCCTCCTTTCCTAGTAGGAGTAGGAGAGAAGGAAAGGAAGGGAGGAGGGGTGCGGCCCTCCCCTAGTCCATTCGGACTAGGCCTTGGGGCGCGCGCCTGCCCTAGGCAGCCCCTCTCTTTCCGCAGGGCCCAATAAGGCCCAATACTTCTCCCGGCGAATTCCGTAACTCTCCGGTACTCGAAAAATACCGAATCATTCGAACCTTTCCGAACTCCGAATATAGTCGTCCAATATATCGATTTTACGTCTCGACCATTTCGAGACTCCTCGTCATGTCCCCGATCTCATCCGGGACTCCGAACTCCTTCGGTACATCAAAACTCATAAACTCATAATATAACATCATCGAAACTTAAGCGTGCGAACCCTACGGGTTCGAGAACTATGTAGACATGACCTAGAACTATTCTTGGTCAATAACCAATAGCGGAACCTGGATGCCCATATTGGCTCCTACATATTCTACGAAGATCTTTATCGGTCAAACCGCATAACAACATCGTTGTTCCCTTTGTCATCGGTATGTTACTTACCCGAGATTCGATCGTCGGTATCCAATACCTAGTTCAATCTCGTTATCGTAAGTCTCTTTACTCGTTCCGTAATACATCATCTCACAACTAACTCATTAGTTGCAATGCTTGCAAGGCTTATGTGATGTGTATTACCGAGAAGGCCAGAGATACCTCTCCGACAATCGGAGTGACAAAACCTAATCTCGATTCATGCCAACTCAACATATACTTTTGGAGACACCTGTAGAGTACCTTTATAATCACCCATTTACGTTGTGACGTTTGGTAGCACACAAAGTGTTCCTCCGGTAAACGGGAGTTGCATAATCTCATAGTTGCAGGAACTTTGTATAAGTCATGAAGAAAGCATAAGCAACATACTAAACGATCAAGTGCTATGCTAACGGAATGGGTCATGTCAATCACATCATTCTCCTAATGATGTGATCCCATTAATCAAATGACAACACATGTCTATAGTTAGGAAACATAACCATCTTTGATTAATGAGCTAGTCTAGTAGAGGCATACTAGTGACTATTTGTTTGTCTATGTATTCACACATGTATTATGTTTCCGGTTAATACAATTCTAGCATGAATAATAAACATTTATCATGATATAAGGAAATAAATAATAACTTTATTATTGCCTCTAGGGCATATTTCCTTCAGGTCTCACTATGTATTTTGTTCCTGAATCGTTTGCCATTCATCCTATCAGTCCTAATCTTGATTTAAGCTTCAATAATCCACTTGCCCGTCAAATGTTTATGCTTCACAATGCTCTTGGTGAAGCCTATCCCCCTAACTGTATCGTAGGGTATGACACCTCATGCTTCAGAATGGATTATGGACAGTGGATGCACTAATCATATGACTGGTGATCAAAGTCTTCTCATGGACTCAACCTTACGTCCATCAGACAAGAGTCACATCACATTTGCTGACACTGGTAAAAGCAAGGTATTGGGTCTAGGTAGAGATGCAATCTCAAAGGATCAACACATGGATAACGTGATGCTTGTTGAATCCCTTGGTTTCAACTTGATGTCTGTCTCAATGCTTTGTGACTTGAACATGATTGTGATATTCGGAAAATATCGTTGCCTTGTACTAATGGAATATGACAAGTCTCTAGTCTTTGAAGGGTATAGGAAAGATGATCTATATATGGTAGATTTCTCAGCAGGTCCACAGCTTGCCGTATGTCTTCTTGCAAAAGCTTCAGAATGCTGGCTCTGGCATCGGTGGCTGGGGCATGCTGGCATGAGGAACTTACACACACTCGCCAAGAAGAAGCATGTCATAGGCATCGAAGGTGTCAAGTTCAAGAAGGATCATTTGTGTGGTGCCTGCGAAGCCGGAAAGATGACTAGGGCAAAGCACCCCTCGAAGACAATCATGACGACATCTCAACCCTTCGAGCTGTTACACATGGATTTATTTGGCCCTACTCATTACTCTACCCTCACAACAACTGCTTGTCTCTATGGCTTCGTCATTGTTGATGACTACTCAAGATACACATGGGTGCACATAATTCTCTACAAGACTGAAGTGCAAGATGTCTTCAGACGCTTCGCTAATCGAGCAATGAACAATTATGGCATCAAGATCAAGCATATCAAAAGTGATAACGCAACCTGAATTCAAGAACACCGGACTTGATCTTTATCTCGATACCATGGAATCACTCATGAGTTCTCCGCTCCATACACACCTCAGCAAAATGGCATCGTGGAGCGCAAGAACAGAACCCTCATTGAGATGGCTCGAACAATGCTCGACGAGTACAAGACACCAAGAAAGTTCTGGCCTGAAGCTATTGATACAGCTTGTCACGTCATCAACCGTGTTTATATCCATAAGCTTCTGAACAAAACATCCTATGAGCTCCTTACTGGCAAGAACCCAAATGTCAGCTACTTCAGAGTATTTGGGGCTAAGTGCTGGATCAAGGATCCCCATCACAAGTCAAAATTTGAACCTAAAGCTCACGAAGGCTTCATGCTCGGTTACGGAAAGGACTCACACTCCTACAGAGTCTTCAACCTTTATCTCTACAAAATCGTCGAAACTGTAGACGTGCGATTTGATGAAACCAATGGTTCACAAAGAGAGTTCCTGCCAAGTACACTAGACGAAGCTCCACCCAAAGAATCTATCAAGCTAATGGGAACTGGTGAAATCATGCCTTCTGAAGCACAACCTGAAGAGGAACTTATCATTTCTGCACCTAACCAACCAGAAGACAATGCTCAGCCTGAAGACAATCCTCCCAATGATGACAATGATCAGCATGAGAAAAGTCTTCGTCCATTTCATCCTCGAGTTGCAAATGAAGTACATATTGAGAAGATAATCGATAGCATCAATGCACCCGGTCCGCTTACTCGCTCAAGAGCAACACAGCTAGCAAACTTCTGTGGGCACTTTTCTTTTGTGTCAATATCAGAACCCAAGAAAGTTGCTGAAGCCTTTATGGAACCAGAATGGATACAAGCTATGCAAGAAGAACTTCAATAGTTCAAGCTAAACAATGTTTGGGAACTTGTCAAGCGCCCTGACCCTCGCAAGCATAACATTATTGGCACCAAATGGATATATCGAAACAAGCAAGATGAGCATGGTCAAGTCGTCAGAAACAAAGCACGGCTCGTGGCTCAAGGATATACTCAAGTTGAAGGAATTGACTTCGATGAAACATTTGCTCCTGTAGCTAGGCTTGAAGCTATTCGCATACTACTAGCCTATGCTAACCACCACAACATCTTGCTCTATCAAATGGATGTGAAGAGTGCATTTTCAACGGCAAGATTGAAGAAGAAGTATATGTCGCTCAACCCCGGCTTTGAAGATCCAAAACATCCCGATATGGTGTACAAGGTAAATAAAGTAATCAGATGGCCTCAAACAAGCTCCTCGCTACCGGTATGATACGATCAAAGACTTCCTGAAGAGCAAAGGCTTCAAACCTGGATCCCTTGATCCCACACTCTTCATGAAGACATATGATAGTGAACTGTTTGTATGCCAAATATATGTGGATGACATTATCTTTGGCTGCACCAACCAGAAGTATAGTGATGAATTTGGATACATGATGCAAGAACAATATCAGATGTCCATGATGGGAGAGCTCAAGTTCTTCCTTGGTCTTCAAATTCGTCAGCAAAGGAATGGCATCTTTATATCTCAACAAAAATACCTCCATGATTGCCTGGAGAAGTTTGGAATGCAAGAGTGCAAATGATACACGACGCCAATGCCAGCCAAACACCATCTGGGTCCCGACGACAATGGTAAAGAGTTCGATGAAAAGGTATACCGCTCCATGATTGGTTCCTTACTTTACCTATGTGTATCTAGGCCAGATATCATGCTTAGTGTTTGCATGTGTGCTCGATTCCAAGCGGCACCAAAGGAATCGCATCACTTAGCTGTGAAGCGAATTCTTAGATATTTGGCTCACACCCCAACACTCGGATTATGGTATCCAAAGGGCTCAAAATTTGATTTGGTTGGATTTTCGGGTGCTGATTATGCTGGTGACAAGGTGGATCGCAAGTCTACATTAGGCACATGTCACTTTCTGGGACGATCACTTGTCTTTTGGTCTTCAAAGAAGCAGAACTGTGTATCACTCTCAACTGCTGCATCTGAATACATTGTTGCTGGATCTTGCTGTGCTCAGCTTCTATGGATGAAGCAAACTCTCAAGGACTATGGCATCAATCTGACACAAGTACCTCTCTTCTGCGACAACGAAAGCGCCATCAAGATTGCCAACAATCCAGTCCAGCACTCGAAGACAAAGCACATTGAAATCCGTCATCATTTTCTCAGGGATCACGTCATGAAGAAAGATATTGACATCATTCACGTCAACACTGAAGAGCAACTAGCAGATATCTTCACAAAGCCCTTGGATGAGAAAAGGTTTTGCAAGTTACGGTGTGAGCTAAATATCTTGGAATCCACAAATGTCCTGTGATCAAGCACACATCCTAACACTTATGCATGTTGATGACTTAGATGTGCAACACATGAAGTAACGTATATCCTCAATCAATGAAGACTTACATTCTGAGTGTGAATACATTAACATGGAATTTGACTTCGGAGCGCCACGATAATTGCGCGCCGTGTCTGGGTCTAATACTTCCTATACGGTGGGTAACGCCACCACCAAAATTTCTTTGTTTGAAGTGTTTCACTCATGGCGTTATTTCTACAATATCTTCGCATTTGATTTATCTTCAATCTCAACCTATCTTCATGATTTTCTTCACTATGTTGATTTGGTTGTTGTCATATATATATATATATATATATATATATATATATATATATATATATATATATATATATATATATATATATATATATATATATATATATATATATATATAGTGTTCTGTCCTCTACAGCATTCACTTGTCTGTTGGTCTTCAAAGAAGCGTAACTGTATCACTCTCAACTGCTGCATCTGAATACATTGTTGCTGGATCTTGCTGTGCTCAGCTTCTATGGATGAAGCAAACTCTCAAGGACTATGGCATCAATCTGACACAAGTACTCTCTTCATGACAACGAAAGCGCCATCAAGATTGCCAACAATCCAGTCCAGCACTCAAGACAAAGCACATTGAAATTGGTCATCATTTTCTCGTGGATCACGCCATGAAGAAAGATATTGACATCATTCACGCCAACACCAAGAGCAACTAGCAGATATCTTCACAAAGCCCTTGGATGAGAAAAGGTTTTGCAAGTTACGTGTGAGCTAAATATCTTGGAATCCACAAATGTCCTGTGATCAAGCACACATCCTAACACTTATGCATGTTGATGACTTAGATGTGCAACACATGAAGTAACGTATATCCTCAATCAATGAAGACTTACATTCTGAGTGTGAATACATTAACGTGGAATTTGACTTCGGAGCGCCACGATAATTGCGCGCCGTGTCTGGGTCTAATACTTCCTATACGGTGGGTAACGCCACCACCAAAATTTCTTTGTTTGAAGTGTTTCACTCATGGCGTTATTTCTACAATATCTTCGCATTTGATTTATCTTCAATCTCAACCTATCTTCATGATTTTCTTCACTATCTTCAATACTATATAGCTCTCTATATATATAGTGTTCTGTCCTCTACATCATTCACTTATAGCTATGTCTTCCAAGCTGAATCTTTTGAACTTAGTGAATGTGATCGGACCCTAATCTCTCTATGCTTTCTTGTTGGAGATATGCCCTAGAGGCAATCATGTATGATGATATTTCCTATGTTTTTCTGAATAAAGATAGCCCTTGGACATTATCAATGATGTGTATCAGCAAGTACGTGACTTGTTTGTGGGACTATGCATTGTATGATGACTGTCCTAAAAGGTCCCTAGTCGAAAGGGCTGTGTGGACGCGCAGCCGACTAGACTAGCATATGACACGGTCGATGGCTCGGTCTCACTAGCCATGGAGCATTGGATGCTAACCGGATAATATGGACTTGGAAAGGTCTGGTTGGATTCGACATAGTCGGATCCAAGTCGAGATAAGGTCCGAGTCGGACAGACCCAACTATGAGACGCAGCGATATGTCATCTGTGAGTCTCTAGTACAACATACGTTCTATGTCCTAAGACCTGAGCTGACGCATGTACTCGAGGTGGTGATAGACTTGCTTTGGGCCGACCAAATGCTACTCCGTGACTGGGTAGTTACAAAGGTAGGTTTCGGGTTTGTCCAATCCCATGTTGCGAGACATGGTCGAGCAAGATGGGATTTGCCCCTCCGATCAGGAGAGATATACTCTGGGCCCCTCGTGTGATCCGACCAGGAACAGCATGGCCATGCAACAAGGATTATGAGATAATCCGGATAGTGGTCGGTATCACTGGAACGAGAAAGAGGTCGGGTTAGCACAAGGATGACAGTCTCGCCTTGAGCCCGACAACATATATCGTGCGGCAAAGGGAACAGAAGTGTGACACGTTGTACAGGTTCGCCTAATCCGCTTCATAGTCTGCTTGGTGGTCGGCACGCCTTGCTAGAGGCCGCTACCAACCGTGCAGGTCGGAGGTGATCCGAATCTGTGACCAAACCGACTTGAACCTAAGGGTCGCAAGGCTTAAGGGAAGGAACCTACGAGGTCGGTTCAGAGGACACTGGTCGGATGTGATCCGAACTGGACTAGGAACGTGACCGAGTAGACTTTGGGCTTTAGGGTCCGTGCGAGGCCCAAGTGTTGAGCTCGCGACGGACGCCTATATAAAGTGGAGGTGCGGCACACTCAGAAAGAGATCACTTTTGGCCTCAGGAGGCAGATCGCTTCGGCCTCAGAAGGTTGATCGCTTCGGCCTCAGGAGGTTGATCGCTTAGGCGCTGCGACTAGGGTTTGCATGTGTTGCGAATAGCCACCTCCACTCGCCGCCGACTGTGTGATCGGACCTAGCAGTCCGCCGCACGACGTTCCTCCCGCACGCGCGGATACCATTAGAGGCGGTGCACTTGCGCCGCTCCGGCGAACTCGTAAGTGGGATCGGGCGACTGGCCGCTCGAGGGAGATCGAACGAGGAGGAGACGATCCACACGGACGCGCTGCCCCAACTCTTCTTCCGCTGCACGACACTGCGCGTCTAGTGGTAACGAACTGTGATCCATCTCCCGTAGCATGTTCCTGGATGTTCTGCGCGTAGTAATTTTTAATTTGTAGTCGACGCACCCTACCGTAGAACCCAACATTTCTATCTCAAACTCTATCTGTCCAAATCATATGCATTCTGTTGAAACCGTCGAATGTCTTCTCTGCGTCCTTGTCAGAAGAAGACACAGAGACAAACTTTAAGTCTGTTTTAATTGATTCATCCTTACTGTTGAAATCTGTAGAAGCCGGAACGACCATCCGACAAACCTGGCGGGTGTGGGAACGTGGGACAACTCAGAGCATGTTGCATGCTTGCCACGTGCCCCTCAGATGTGAACCGCCAGGGGCACCTGCGTAATTGCGCTGTGTCGCACACCTCGTTATAAATACATGTCCCCTGCGGTAAATAAATTCTTCTTCCACCTCTCCACCTCGTCAAAACCCTAGCGCCACCGCTAGCTCTCGACGACGCCGGCGACGAAGTGCTTAGCTGCCGCGACTTCTCCGACGCCGTCCTCACGCCGGACGCGAACATTTTCATCTCCGCCGCCGCCGTAGGTGTCCTCCGTTGCCAAGTTAGGGCACGGTGGATTGAACTGCTCGGCCTCCCTTCTTCCCGTCTAGCAGTTCTTCGAGTGGTAAATATAACTCTATTTTTACTATCTTTTTGATCTTCAAGATTCACCCTACTTGCCAAAAATGGTTTCTGCCCATACTATGTTAGATCTATTCTCGCAGATCTCGATCGCCTAGTATATTCACTTAAGCTTCACAGCTAGTTAGATTCCTCACTTGTACTTATTCATGGATTCGCATAAATGGAACCAACTCTCGCCAGATAAGTGAATGTCTTTGCATCATGAGGTCAATGTCTTCAAACTGATTTATCTTCAAAATCTTCCGAGAATGCATATGACCTCTTCCCTTCCTCGCATCTCTAATGCTGTCACGGTACATGTCCGTGGAGAATCCTTGGTTCTCATAGTCTGCATTCGCTTGCAGAATTCTTACAAGATCAAACTAACTCTCCGAAGCCGCCTCGTCTGTCCAGCAAACGCAAGCCCTTGAAGCCTTTGAACGTGAAGCCATTCAGTTTGAAGCTCATGGCTGCAGATAAATCAGTCAGGAAGGGCAGCAGAAAACGTCGTGAGGGAACCTCAAAAGATCTGCCTGATGACCTCGCAGAGCTGTACAAGACAGATCCCGAAGAGACTTACAATCAGCGCAAGACGCGAATCCAATGGATTCGACTATATTGGGCTGAACAGTGGTTCAAATACAATTTTGTCACCCAGGAATATGCCAAGAAGAATGCTATCAGAAGCCCTTGGGGTGATATTCTTTTTCGAGGCCTTCCACCCAAGAACATGGCTGAAGCTATTGCACAAGGTTTCTATCCTTGTATGGTCCGTGGACCTCACCGAGAATGCCGACCAACGCCTTTGCTCGTGTCGGACGATAATCTCTTCAAGCGCAACTTCCAAAGACGCAAAGGCTTCGCCAAGGAAAACAAGAAGTCATTGGGATTAGACTTCAACCCTGGTCCTTCGCTCCCGGCCGATGGCTCACGGATGTTGAACCCAATGTCATCGGTCCTTTTCAAACCTTGATGGCCTCATCACTTACATCTTGGTCCAATGTGCCAAAGTGGATCACTCGATGACGATGCTGATTCGATGAAGCCCCAGCCCAGCTCCTGCTCCTGCTCCAAAGCCGCAGGCTTAAGAAAGTCAAGGCTCCAAAGTCACTGCTCCTCCAAAAGCTTCGTGTGAAGCCACTGCCATCGCACCTCCACGAAGCCAGCAGCACTCAAGATCAATCCCAGATTCCAAGAAGACGGAGAAGAGAAAGAAAACTGTCAAGAATACTGAACTGACACTGACTCCTGCTGCCATTCTGCGTGAAGAGCACATTGATCTGTCCAGTGATGAAGATCTTGCAGATGATGCTCTTGAGCAACTTATCAAGAGCAAAGAAGAAGCAGAAATCTTCAACAATTTGCCTCTCTTTGATGTGGCAATCATCCATCACTTCAGTGGTGAGTGATTTGACACACCAAACATCGGCTTTGAAGATCTGCAACTTCCTATTGGCCTCAGCGTCTCCTTCAATGGAGCCATTGCTTCCGAGCTAGCTCTTGCTCAGCGCATTGTTGAACTGAAGCATAAGATTGACTATGAGAAGGCTCAGTTCAAGAAGCATATGGCTGCACTCAGCGTGCAAGATGTCAAAAACTTCAAGGTCATGCTGCACGAACTCAAAGAAGCCTTTCTCAAGAAGCGTGAAGAAGCCAGAGGCTCTCGTGAGCGTATGAAGGCTCTGGCTGACAAGTGCGTGCTTGCCTACAATGAGGCTGAGAAGCGCAAGGCTCTTGGCCCCCAGAATGGCTGCAAAGAGAAAGAAGTCTTCAACTGACCAAGCTGCACCTTCAAGGCAGGAAGAACCCCGCATAGTCTTCCCAAGCAGCATGACTGGGTCGAAGCCAAAGGTTCGGTCAACCGCTTCTGAACAAAAGAAGACGAGGGCTGCCGAGGCTGAAGCCAGAAAAAGGAAAAATCCTGACGCCTCTGATGCTGCTCCCTCCAAGAAGAAGCTCAAGACCAAGAAGAATCGGACTGCTCCCACAGAGCCCTTAGTTGTTGAACCTATTTCAGTGGTTCGTCCCACGTCTGCAACCCAAGAACTTCGCATGACTGATCATGAGCCTGCTTCCACAGAGGCTCCCCGGTTAAAGAGATTCCAGCAGAGATCCCATCATCGCTGAAGACATTGGTCACCATGACAATGTTGAAGATGATGAAGTTCTTCCTCAAATTGAATACAATGTGGTATCATTGCCTGTTCGTACGAACAACGAACTCATCAGCATTGGTCGTCCTCTGACGCCAATTGCTCAGGATGCTTCATGGGCTGATCGCCCGCAACAACAAGACTCCCCCAATACTCCCCAACAACAAGTCACTCCCCAAGAACAACAACAAGAAGAAGAGGAAGACTTTGATGCCCATACAACCCCATCTCCAAAGGCGTCGCCAGCATTTCGCAGGCTTCACAAAGGTCAAAGGCCTCAAGTACGTCTTCGAGCGCTCAGAAGGAGAAGTGCACCACCAACCTGTTGCACGCCAAGTGTTTTCGAAGCCACCCAACTGTGAATGTCTCGAGTCCAAGCCAAAGCTGCTGAAGACAATCCGCTGCATCACCAAGACACTCAAGAAGAAGAAGAACGTGTCCCTACACCCCGTGAATTGAAGAAGTTATTCCGATATCAACGTGCAAGGCCCGACCCTCCAGCTCCTCAAGTGGAGGTTGAGAACATTGAGGCTGCCACCTCCAACACCAATGAAGTCAATGACGGGTCATGGCTGAAGCAAATGTGGAGCCTGCACCAACAGCTCCTCAAGCCAATGAAGGAATGTGCTCGAAGCCAATGAGGCAATCGCTCCCAAGCATCTGCCGAGCAGCACGAAGCCTCGCTTGTTGCCACTGCTCTAGTTCCGCCACCAAGGCCCTACACAATTGAGCAAGCATACAACTATGGTGAGCTAGTCACAGTAAGATGGCCCGTTCTGGTCCCTCCGCCTCATGCCGCTGGTCCTCAGTTCGACTATCATATTGCGCATAGGCCTCAGGTCCAGAAGCCAAAGCCAAGACTGCCAAGGTTTCCAGGCACTGCCACCTCTACAGGTTCTTTCAACGCAAATGGCTTCAAAGCCCACAACACTTTCTTTGATATTGCAAAGAACCCCTACACAAGGCCAAGGATATCATATGACCGTTTCTGGAGCTATCAGCAACGAAGCTATTACTCATGTGTTCTGTATGATCAAGGGCGCATTTTCCCTCATATGCGCCTCGACACTGAAGCCATTGCCGGACTGCCATGCTTAGAAGAAGCACTTGATTGCTTTCGTGATGCAGGTATGCTCGGCTTCGTTACAGACAAAGAACAATGGAATGAAGAGTTTGTGCTTCAATTCTATGCTACCCTCCACATCCGCGGCTACAATAGAGATACGAAGACATGGGTTCTCGAGTGGATGACAGGAAATGTTCATCATGAAGCCAAAGCTCTTGACGTCATTGAGCTCACAGGCCTACCCACTCCCGGAGAGCTGTTTGAACCTGGATGTCAACTCCACCGCGATGCAATGGAGAGCATATTTCATAAGCCAGAACCCGACATGAGTCAGATGTTGAGCATGATGAAGCCACTGCCACATGACGCTGAATACCCTCAAGACTTCTTTGTTGATGACCTTGAGTATCCGCCTCGCATAATATATCACATCATCAAGCTAACTCTATGGCCAATCAAAGGGCATTCATCATCTGCAAAACTTGAAGGAGCAATGAAGACATTGGTCTTTTACATCCTCAATGGCATCAGCTTCAACACGCAAGAATTCTTCATCCGACAATTGGCTGCGTCTGGATCTGATCTGTTTGGTCTGAAATTTTATGCTCCATGGGTCATGCGCGTCATCAAGATGCACTCTGCTATCGACTATCAGCCCTCTACTCGCAATCATCTGATCTTTCTACCAGAGGTTGATATGTCAGTTGAAGCCATATACCCTGAGCCTGCCAAAATGCCACTTTGTCTTCAGAATGCAGATCACCATAACTTCTCTCAATCCATAGAAGGCGTCCCAGCAGTATCACGTGTCTATCCTCTGGCTGGGAACACACGTCTGCCTCATCGTGCGATGTAATCAAGCCACCGAGAGCACAATTGGCCAAAGGCCTCTAAGCGCCTCGAGTCCTCAATGATCGAGAACTTCTTGTCGACCGCATCGTAAACAAGATAAGCATCACTCCTGGCTCAAGCGACAAATGCAAAGCCTCTTGGTGGACGTCAATCACATTCGAAACCTTGCCACCAAGAATGCTTTTGTCACTCACGAGACCTGTCGGCGATCATGGAAGAGTTTGACGCTGCTCAGTGCTGAAGCAGATCTTCAAGACGATGGCTTCACTGAACGCTTCAAGTTTGACTCCACTCCTCCATGGAATGTAGTCCCACGATTTAACTCCATCACTTGAAGACTCGACTATTCTTCCTCCGCTGCAATCGTCAATGCCAGAGTGATCGGCGATGAAGCCGATGCTACTTCACCGCCCCTACTTCGCACGTATCGACACCGCACCAAGCTCGTCTGCACCGCCAACCAACAACGACAACCCTGCTGCATCATCTACTTCTTAAGAGGACGAGTAGATGCTCTATGTCTTCAAACCTTTTTGGTCCTTATTGACAAAAGGGGGAGAAGCATATGAGTTTGATAGTCTTCAAGCGGGTTCATATGGGCGGTTGCATTATATTTTGCCTAGTGTTTACAACTCTCGTTTTTGATACCTTTGGTTCTTTGAGTTGTAACACTTAAACTCGATGGTCGTCTGCTACTTATTTGCTTTACTCGTGCGATGATAAATTCCGCATAATGCGCTATTTATAACTTCCGCACATAGATCATTCTGCAGACGTCCATTTTTCATTATGCATGTCATTCTCTTAGTTATATCATTTCATGCATGATGAATTATCTTCATAAGTTGAAGAGGGTCTCCACAAGTACAACCTGCCATGTGCATTTGCATTCCAAAAGCAAACTACTTATATGCTCATCTTCAGGGGGAGCCTTTGCCACTTATGAAGACAATTCCCTATCCTTTACAATTTCACATATTTTATCCCCGTTGAAAACTTCAACCAGTTTGTCATCAATCATCAAAAAGGGGGAGATTGTAAGTGCATCTAGTGCCACCCCTAGTTGGTTTTGAAGTATTGACGACAAATGTGGTTGAGGGACTAATGCGTTTGTGAGAATTACAGGATAACGCAGGTAGTGTCCCTCATTGATTCGGTTTACCTACCAGAGATGACCCCTAAAAATGTATGAAGACATTGACGACAATGGTGGTATGTGAAGATATTCACATTGAAGACTATGACATGAGAAGACTTTGAGTGAAGACTATGGAGCGCGAAGACTGTGTCGTTTCGTTGTTTCCTTTTCTTCTTTGTTGAGTCATAGGAACCACCGTACTGTTAAGTGGGGTCCAAGTGATCATAGTCAGAATGACTGAAGTGATGCTCAACCCAAATCCTATGTCTTCGAGCGAAGACAATGAGAGCAAAACTTATCCAGAGTTGGATGAGTCAGCTTTGCCTGTAGCCCAAGTAAAGTTGCCGTGTGTGTTTGAAATCCGACCGTTGGAACACGTCTCAGTTCCTTAGTGACCCAGGGTCATTTCGGACATAACAGGTCGGGTTTCCTAGTGGCTATAAATAGCCCACCCCCTACACCATAAATTGGTGGCTGCTCCGAGTTAGTGCACGACTTTTGTCGCTTGAGAGCAACCCACCTCAAGCCTTTGAGAGAGAGATCCTTGCAGGACAAAGCCCAAACACCCGAGCCAAAGAGTGTTAGGCATCATCAAGTCTTTACGTCTCATGTGACCAAGACTTATTACACTTGAGGACCTGTGAATCCTCCGGCCGGTTAGGCGTCGCTCGAGCATCCAAGAGTCATTGTGGATTGCCGTGAACGCATCTGTGAAGGTTCGGAAGTCTACCTTGAAGACTTACCAGAGTGATTGGGCGAGGACTGTGTGTCCTTAGCTCAAGGGGAATAAGGTGAAGACGCGGTCTTCTGAGTTGAATCTCAGCCTCCCTAACCAGATGTACAGTTGTCACAACAACTAGAACTGGTCTAACAAATCCTGTGTCTTCAACAAGTGACTGGTTCTATCTTCTCCCCCTCTTTACTTAGAGTTTGTCTTCGTGAAGTCATTGCGTATCTATCATACCTATTTGACTTCATTGCTTGACTACTTTTATTGATTGACTTCTTGATCCTTACTACCAAGCTGCTATTAGTCTTGTACTTTCACGTTATTGCATACTTGACTATGGTTTGCTTGTTGTAGTTTATCTTCCGCGGCATATCAATTAGGTTATTTCTATTGTTTGTCTTCGAAACATTCGTGTTTTGAAGACTTTCATAAAAATCGCCTATTCACCCCCCTCTAGTCGATAACTAGCACTTTCAATTGGTATCAGAGCAAGGTACTCCCTTGTTCTGTGTGATTCGGTTTAACCACCTGGAGTTTTAGCTATGTCGACTGCAGGGATAATCAAAGTCTCCGCTGCTTGCCCTGTGTTTGATGGAACTGACTATCCCTACTGGAAGAATAAGATGCGCATGCATCTTGAAGCCATTGATGTCGACCTACGGTATGTCGTCAAGAACGGCGCTCCCAAAACCGTGAAGGTGTCACCCTGCCGATGTCAAGAAATTCATTCAACTGGACTCTACCGCAAAGAACATCATCTGTGGTCATCGACCAAAGGACAGATGGCCGTGTGAGTGCTCTCGAACGCGAAGCTAGTCGGGACTGGCTATCCAAGGTCAACGGCGCGTCTCAACCCATAGAGATCAAAGAATTAGTGTTCTTCGCAACCTCTTCAACCGCTTCAAGAGAAACGACAATGAAAATGTCCAGCTCACGTTTGATCGCCTCACTGACATCACAAATGAGCTTCATGCACTCGGCGCCACTGAGATCACCAAGCATGAAATCGTCAAGACACTACTGAGATCACTTGACACCTCTTTTGACACCCTTGCCCTCATGATACAAGAACGTCCTGACTTCAAGACACTCGATCCGTCTGATATACTTGAGAGGCTCAACACACATGGGTTCCAGCTTTCTGAGAAAAGATATATCTATGGTCCCAACTATGGCCGAACTCGCGCTTTGAAGGCAAAATTTGTTTCCTCATCTGAAGAATAATCTGACTGCGGTTTTGATGATCCTGAAGACATTGGAAAGGAACTTGCTATGCTTGTGAAGAAGTTCCAGAAGTTCACTAGGAAGAAAGGCTTCAGAAAGTCTTCACGATCCAGCTCTAGAAATGATGAAGCTTCCACTCATGACTACAAGAAGAGAACCTGTCACAAGTGCAAGAAAACTGGACACTACATCTCTGAGTGTCCATAGTGGGACAATGAGAAGAAGAAGAAGAGCAAGGAATTTGATTCTGATGACAAGAAGAAGAAGAAATCTTCAAAGTCTTCTTCCAAGTCCTCATCAAAGGCTTCATCTCATAAGAAGAGCTCATCCGCAAGGCTCGTGCTTTTGTTGGCAAGGAAATGGATTCAGAGGAGGAGTCTGCTCGAGGAGGTGGAGGTGGAGTCCAAGAGGAGTCCGACCTGGCGCTGTAAGTCGGCTTTAGCCACAGCCTATGTTGCCAAGTCCATCTTCAACATCAAGACAATGACTTCTACACCAACGCTCAAGTCGATGACAAGGACGACCCTGCTCCCACCATCGCTTCATGGCACGCGTGCCAAGGTAAAATCACGTGATGCTTACTTTCAAACATCAAGTGAAGATGACTCTGATTGTGAATCTAAACCCAGCTACAAAACACTTGCTAAAATTGCAACCGAACAACAAAGAGCTATGGAACATACTCAAAACTGTTAGACAAAAGCGATGACCTGTTGGACGCGAAATGACACGCTCACAATCCTTAGTTGAAGACATTAAAATCTTCATGCTAAGTACCAAGAACTTGAAAGTCGCCATGAAACGCCTCAACTACTCATGAAAAGCTCTCCTATGATTATCTTCAAAGGAAGCAAGAGCTTGAGAAATTGAGAGCGGCTCATGAAGATCTTCAAAAGAGAATGAGTCACTTCGCGCCAATGATCAGTTCCGCCAGATGGATTTGAACCACCATGTCTAAAATGTCTTGAGCGTGATATCGCTACCTATGTTGTTGAATGTTCAACTGCTGCTACTGTTGCATTGTCTTCAACTACTAATGTGGTAACTAACCCTCTCGGAGGATACCACCGCTATTGCTGATGAAAATGCTAGGTTGAAGACATTGCTTGAAACAGGATGTATAAAAGTCGAAAGGGCATCGACACTTTGCGATGTCCTCAAAAGCAGATTCTGAACCAAACCCTAGGAAAGAGGGTGTTGGGTTTGAGAGGAAAATGAATGTTGATGGTTCCATGGAAGCCCGAAAGATCCCAAAACCACATGGGTTGCTGCAAAGGGACCTTCGAAGGATCCTTCCACCTTATCTGGCTTTACTGTGCTAACCCTATTATCATTGATGAACCCTTTGATGCAAACTATAAGCTGTTCAAGAATCAGAATGGTGAAGTGTTTGCTGTATATTGGTACTAATCGCAGGAATGGACCACCTATGAAGAAGATCTGGGTTCCAAAAGATGTCTTGAGAATCTTCCAGTGAATGTCATCATGACACCACCGGGAAGAAGACAAACCCTGCACCTAAGGCGCCATATGGTCCAAAGGCTTCACATGATAGAGGACTCACCGAGTCACCCTAACGCCAATGTTTTGCGGAAATCGTACTCAAATTTATGAATATGAGCGAGTGTCTTCAAACCGCTATGTTCATAGAACTAAGAACTTTTCGCTTATTCATATGAGTATCATTCATCTCCTGCAAGGCTATTTGCTAGGGCTCCAAAGTCAAGTTCTCGATGCTGCACTTAGACTCATTGCTTCTAAGCCACCCTCAAGATGTGGGTGGTTAAGAAGAATTAACTTTCTTTTGCAGGAAAGGGTCTCCAGCCGAAAATCAAAGGCGTCTGATGCTATTGCTGAGGACCTAAAATATCTTGTAGGGCACAAGATCAAATGCCCAAATGGTCTCACTATGTATTTTGTTCCTGAATCATTTGCAATTCATCCTATCAGTCCTAATCTTGATATAAGCTTCAATAATCCACTTGCCCGTTAAATGTTTATGCTTCACAATGCTCTTGGTGAAGCCTATCCCCTAACTGCATCAGAGGGTATGACACCTCATGCTTCGAATGGATTATGGACGGTGGATGCACTAATCATATGATTGGTGATCAAGTCTTCTCATGGACTCAACCTTACGCCCATCGACAAGAGTCACATCACATTTGCTCACACTGGTAAAAGCAAGGTATTGGGTCTAGGTAGAGTTGCAATCTCAAAGGATCAACACATGGATAAAGTGATGCTTGTTGAATCCCTTGGTTTCAACTTGATGTATGTCTCAATGCTTTGTGACTTGAACATGATTGTGATATTCGAAAATATCGCTGCCTTGTACTAATGGAATCGACAAGTCTCTAGTCTTGAAGGGTATAGGAAAGATGATCTATATATGGTAGATTTCTCAGCAGGTCCACAACTTGTCGTATGTCTTCTTGCAAAAGCTTTGAATCTGGCTCGCATCGGAGGTGGGGCATCTTGGCATGAGGAACTTACACACACTCACCAAGAAGAAGCATGTCATAGGCATCGAAGGTGTCAAGTTCAAGAAGGATCATTTGTGTGGTGCTGCGAAGTCGGAAAGATGACTAGGAAAAGCACCCTCAAGAAAATCATGACGACATCTCAACCCTTCGAGCTGTTACACATGGATTTATTTGGCCCTACTCATTACTCTACCTCACAACAACTGCTTGTCTCTATGGCTTCGTCATTGTTGATGACTACTCAAGATACACATGGGTGCACATAATTCTCTACAAGACTGAAGTGCAAGATGTCTTCAGACGCTTCGCCAATCGAGCAATGAACAATTATGGCGCCAAGATCAAGCTTATCAAAAGTGATAACGGCACTGAATTCAAGAACACGGACTTGATCTTTATCCGATACCATGGAATCACTCATGAGTTCTCCGCCCATACACACCTCAGCAAAATGGCATCGTGGAGCGCAAGAACAGAACCCTCATTGAGATGGCTCGAACAATGTTCGACGAGTACAAGACACCAAGAAAGTTCTGGCCTGAAGCTATTGATACAGCTTGTCACGTCATCAACCGTGTTTATATCCATAAGCTTCTGAACAAAACATCCTATGAGCTCCTTACTGGCAAGAAGCCAAATGTCAGCTACTTCAGAGTATTTGGGGCTAAGTGCTGGATCAAGGATCCCCATCACAAGTCAAAATTTGAACCTAAAGCTCACGAAGGCTTCATGCTCGGTTACGGAAAGGACTCGCACTCCTACAGAGTCTTCAACCTTTATCTCTACAAAATCGTTGAAACTGTAGATGTGCGATTTGATGAAACCAATGGTTCACAAAGAGAGTTCCTGCCAAGTACACTAGACGAAGCTCCACCCAGCGAATCTATCAAGCTAATGGGAACTGGTGAAATCATGCCTTCTAAAGCACAGCCTGAAGAGGAACTTATCATTTCTGCACCTAACCAACCAGAAAACAATGCTCAACCTGAAGACAATCCTCCCAATGATGACAATGATCAGCATGAGCAAAGTCTTCGTCCAGTTCATCCTCGAGTTGCAAATGAAGTACAGATTGAGAAGATAATCGATAGCATCAATGCACCTGGTCCGCTTACTCGCTCAAGAGCAACACAGCTAGCAAACTTCGTGGGCACTTTTCTTTGTGTCAATATCGAACCCAAGAAAGTTGTCAAGCCTTTATGGAACCGAATGGATACAAGCTATGCAAGAAGAACTTCAACAGTTCAAGCTAAACAATGTTTGGGAACTTGTCAAGCGCCCCGACCTCGCAAGCATAACATTATTGGCACCAAATGGATATATCGAAACAAGCAAGATGAGCATGGTCAAGTCGTCGTAAACAAAGCACGGCTTGTGGCTCAAGGATATACTCAAGTTGAAGGAATTGACTTGATGAAACATTTGCTCCTGTAGCTAGGCTTGAAGCTATTCGTGCATACTACTAGCCTATGCTAACCACCACAACATCTTGCTCTATCAAATGGATGTGAAGAGTGCATTTCAACGGCAAGATTGAAGAAGAAGTATATGTCACTCAACCCCCGGCTTTGAAGATCCAAAACATCCCGATATGGTGTACAAGCTAAATAAAGCAATGATGGCCTCAAACAAGCTCCTCGCTACTGGTATGATACGATCAAAGACTTCAAGAGCAAAGGCTTCAAACCTGGATCCCTTGATCCCACACTCTTCACGAAGACATATGATGGTGAACTGTTTGTATGCCAAATATATGTGGATGACATTATCTTGGCTGCACCAACCGAAGTATAGTGATGAATTTGGATACATGATGCAAGAACAATATCGATGTCCATGATGGAGAGCTCAAGTTCTTCCTTGGTCTTCAAATTTCACAAGAAAGGAATGGCATCTTTATATCTCAAGAAAAATACCTCCAAGATTGCTCAAGAAGTTTGGAATGCAAGAGTGCAAAGGATACACGACGCCAATGCCAGCCAAACACCATCCGGGTCCCGACGACAATGGTAAAGAGTTCGATCAAAAGGTATACCGCCCATGATTGGTTCCTTACTTTACCTATGTGCATCTAGGCCAGATATCATGCTTAGTGTTTGCATGTGTGCTCGATTCCAAGCGGCACCAAAGGAATCGCATCACTTAGCTGTGAAGCGAATTCTTAGATATTTGGCTCACACCCCAACACTCGGATTATGGTATCCAAAGGGCTCAAAATTTGATTTGGTTGGATTTTCGGATGCTGATTATGCTGGTGACAAGGTGGATCGCAAGTCTACATCAGGCACATGTCACTTTCTGGGACGATCACTCATCTGTTGGTCTTCAAAGAAGCAGAACTGTGTATCACTCTCAACTGCTGAATCTGAATACATTGCTGCTGGATCTTGCTGTGCTCAGCTTCTATGGATGAAGCAAACTCTCAAGGACTATGGCATCAATCTGACACAAGTACCTCTTTTCTGCGACAACGAAAGCGCCATCAAGATTGCCAACAACCCAGTCCAGCACTCGAAGACAAAGCACATTGAAATTCGTCATCATTTTCTCAGGGATCACGTCATGAAGAAAGATATTGACATCATTCACGCCAACTTTGAAGAGCAATCGCGATATCTTCACAAAGCCCTTGGATGAGAAAAGGTTTTGCAAGTTACGGTGTGAGCTAAATATCTTGGAATCCTCAAATGTCCTGTGATCAAGCACACATCCTAACACTTATGCATGTTGATGACTTAGATGTGCAACACACGAAGTAACGTATATCTTCAATCAATGAAGATTTACATTCTGAGTGTGAATACATTAGCGTGGAATTTGACTTCGGAGTGCCACGATAATTGTGCGCCGTGTCTGGGTCTAATACTTCCTATACGGTGGGTAACGCCACCACCAAAATTTCTTTGTTTGAAGTGTTTCACTCATGGCGTTATTTCTACAATATCTTCGCATTTGATTTGTCTTCAACCTCACCCTATCTTCATGATTTTCTTCACTATGTTGATTTGGTTGCTGTCTGATATATATATATAGTTCTGTCGTCTACAGCATTCACTTATAGCTATGTCTTCCAAGCTGAATCTTTTGAACTAAGTGAATGTGATCGGACCCTAATCTCTATGCTTTCTTGTCCTAAGACCTGGTGGCGCATGTACTGGGTGGTGATAGACTTGCTTTGGGCCGACCAAATGCTACTCCGTGGCCCGGGTAGTTACAAAGGTAGGTTTGGGTTTGTCCAATCCATGTTTGCGAGACATTGGAGCAAAGATGGGCCCTTCGATCGGGAGAGATATACTCCTGGGCCCCTGGTGTGATCCGACCAGAACAGCATGGCCATGCAACAAGGTTATGAGATAATCCGGAATGGTCGGTATCCTGGAGCGAGAAAGAGGTCGGGTTAGCACAAGGATGGGTCTGCCGGCCCGACAACATATATCGTCTTGACAAAGGGAAGTGTGACCACGTTTCAGGTTAGCTAATCCGCTTCATGTCTCCTTGGTGGTTGGCCGCCTTGCTAAGGCCGCTACCAACCCGTGCAGGTCGGGTGATCCGAACTGTGACCAAATGACTTGAACCTAAAGAATTCGCAAGGGAAGGAACCTCGGGTCGGTTCTTGGGACACTGGTGGGATGTGATCCGCTGGACAAACGTGACCGGAGTAGACTTTGAAACTTTAGGGTCCGTCCGAGGCCCAAGTGTTGAGCTTTGACGGGCCTTATAAAGTGGAGGTCCGGCACACTCGGAAAGAGATCCACTTGGCCTCGGGGGCGGTCCTTGGCCTCGGAAGGTTGATCGCCCGGCCTCGGGAGGTTGATCGCTTAGGCGCTCGACTAGGGTTTGCATGTGTTGCGAATAGCCACCTCCACTTCGCCCCGGTGTGTGATCGGACCTAGCAGTCCGCCCCGCGTTCCTCCCCGCGGATACCATTAGGGCGGTGCATTGCCGGCCCGAACTTCGTAAAGTGGGATCGGGCGTGGCGCTCGAGGGAGATCGAGCGAGGAGGAGGGATCCACCGGACGGCGCTGCCCCTCTTCTTCCCTTTGCGACCCTGCTTGGCGTCTAGTGGTAAGAACTTGATCCATCTCCGTAATGTTCCTGGATGTTAATTGGCGTAGTAATTTTTAATTTGTAGTCGACCCTACGTAGAACCCAACATTTCTATCTCAAACTCTATCTGTCCTCATATGCATTCTGTTGAAAATGAAATGTCTTCTGCGTCCTTGTCGGGAAGAAGACAGAGACAAACTTTAAATCTGTTTTAATTGATTCATCCTTCTTTTGAAATCTTGAAGCGGGCGACCATCCAAACAAACCTGGCGGGTGTGGGAACGTGGGACAACTCGAGCATGTTGCATGCTTGCCGTGCCCTCGGATGTGAACCGCCCGGGGAACACTGCGTAAATGCGGTATCGCACACCTGGTTATAAATACATGTCCCTACGGTAAATAAATTCTTCTTCCACCTCTCCACCTCGTCAAAACCCTAGCGCCACCGCTAGCTCTCCAACCCGGCAAGTGTGCTGCCGCGACTTCTCGAGCCGGTCCTCACGCGGGCGAACATTTTCATCTCCCCCGGCCCGTGGGTGTCCTCCGTTTGAAGTTGGGGCCGTTAATTTCCTTCGGCCTCCCCTTCCCGTCTAGCAGTTCTTGGTGGTAAATATAACTCTATTTTTACTATCTTTTTGATCTTCAAGATTCACCTACTTGCCAAAAATGGTTTTCCCATACTATGTTAGATCTATTAATGCATCTTCTTGCCTAGTATATTCATTAAGCTTCCACTAGTTAGATTCCTCACTTGTACTTATTCATGGATTCGTTCAAATTGGAACCAACTCTCGGTATAAGTGAATGTCTTTGCATCATGGGTCAATGTCTTCAAACTGATTTATCTTCAAAATCTTACGGAATGCATATGACCTCTTCCCCTTCCCTCGCATCTCTAATCTGTCACGGGTACATGTCCGTGGGAGAATCCTTGGTTCTCATATCGCATTGTTTGCAGAATTCTTACGCATCAAACTAACTCTCCCGGCCGTTCCTGCATCCAAAAGCCAAAGCCCTTGAAGCCTTTGAGCGTGAAGCCATTCAGTTTGAAGCTCATGGCTGGGATAAATCAGTCGGGAAGGGCAGAAAAGCGTCGTGGGAACCTCAAAAGATCGCTGATGACCTCCGAGCTGTACAAGGCAGATCCCGAAGGCTTACAATCGGCGCAAGAGGCGAATCCAATGGATTCGACTATATTGGGCTGAACATGGTTCAAATACAATTTTGTCACCCAGGAATATGCCAAGAAGAATGCTATCGAAAGCCCTTGGGGTGATATTCTTTTGAGGCCTTCCACCAAGAACATGGTGAAGCTATTGCCGGGTTTCTATCCTTTTGGTCCGTGGACCTCCAACGAGAATGCCGACCAACGTCTTTGCTCGGTGTCGTTGGCGAATAATCTCTTCAAGCGCCTTCCAGCCGCAAAGGCGGCCAAGGAAAACAAAAGTCATTGGGATTAGACTTCAACCCGGTCATACCTTCCGTCTTGATGGCTCCCGTGATCTTTGAACCCAATGTCCCGGTCCCTTTTCAAACCTTGATGGCCTCATCACTTACATCTTGGTCAATGTGCCAAAGTGGATCACTCGATGGGATGCTGATTCGGTGAAGGGCTCCAGCTCCTGCTCCTGTTCCAAAGCCCGGAAGCTTAAGAAAGTCAAGGCTCCAAAGTCAGCTGCTCCTCCAAAAGCTTCACGTGTGAAGCCCGCTCTTGCACCTCCACGAAGCCGGTTGTGCGTCTGAAAATCAATCCCGTATCTCGAAGGCGGAGAAAGCTGTCAAGAATCTTGGAGCCTTTGTCCTGCTGCCATTCTTGAAGAGCACATTTGTCCGGGATGAAGATCTTCGGATGATGCTCTTGAGCAACTTATCAAGAGCAAAGAAAAGGAAATCTTCAACAATTTGCCTCTCTTTGATGTGGCAATCATCCATCACTTATGGTGAGTGATTTGACACCAAACATCGACTTTGAAGATCTGCAACTTCCTTTGGCCCCTCGTCTCCTTCAATGGAGCCATTGCTTCGGCTAGCTCTTGCTCGGCGCATTGTTGAACTGAAGCATAAGATTGACTATGAAGGCTCGGTTCAAAAGAAGCATGGCTGCACTCAGCGTCAAGATGTCAAAACTTCAAGGTCATCTTTTACGAACTCAAAAAGCCTTTCTCAAAAGCGTGAAGAAGCGGAGGCTCTTGGCGTATGAAGGCTTTCGGTGACAAGTGCGTGCTTGCCTACAATGGGTAAAGCGCAAGGCTCTTGGCCCCAGAATGGCTGCAAAGAAAGAAGTCTTCAAGCCAAGCTGCACCTTCAAGGCGGAAGAACCCGCATAGTCTTCCCAAGCAGCATGGGGGTTGAAGCCAAAGGTTGGTCAACGCTTACGAACAAAAGAAAAGGAAAGGGCTGGGAGGCTGAAGCCGGAAAAAGGAAAAATCCTGGCGCCTCGTGCTGCTCCTCCAAGAAGAAGCTCAAGACCAAGAAGAATCGGACTGCTCCCGGCCCTTAGTTTTGAACCTATTTATTGGTTCGTCCCCGTCCAACCCAAGAACTTCATGGTGGATCATGAGCACCGCTTCCCGGAAGGCTCCACGAAGCTAAAGAGATTCCAGCGATTGGATCCCATCACTGCTTTGAAGACTTGGTCACCATGACAATGTTGAAGATGATGAAGTTCTTCCTCAAATTGAATACAATGTGGTATCATTGCCTGTTAAATAACAAACTCATCGGCATTTTGTCCTCGGCGAATTGCTGAGATGCTTCATGGGCTGATGCCCAAACCAACAAGACTCCCCAATACTCCCCAACAACAAGTCACTCCCCAAGAACAACAACAAAAGAAGAGGCTTTGATGCCCATACCCCCATCTCCAAAGGCGTCGCCGACATTTCATGAGCTTCACAAAGGTCAAAGGCCTCAAAAATTCGTCTTCGGCGTTCGAAGGAGAAGTGCACCACCAACCTGTTGCCCGTCAAGTGTTTTCAAAGCCCTCCAATGTGAATGTCTCAGTCCAGAAGCCAAAGCTCTTGAAGACAATCCGGCTGCATCGGCCGAAGACACTCAGAAGAAGAAACGTGTCCCTACAGTAATTGAAGAAGTTATTCCGATATCAGCGTGCGTTGCCCGACCCTCCCTCCTCCAAGTGGAGGTTGAGAACATGAGGCTGCCACCTCCAACACCAATGAAGTCAATGGCGTGGTCATGGCTGAAGCAAATGTGGAACCTGCACCAAACTCCCAAGCCAATGAAGGGAATGTGCTGAAGCCAATGAGGAACCTGCTCCCAAGCATCTGTGAGCAGCCGAAGCCTCGTTGTTGCCCTTTGCTCTAGTTCCGCCACCAAGGCCCACACAATTGAGCAAGCATACAACTATGGTGAGCTAGTCACATAAGATGGCCGTTCTTCCCTCCGCCTCATGCCGCTGGTCCTCGGTTCGACTATCATATTGGCATAGGCCTCGGTCCAAGCCAAAGCCAAGGACTGCCAAGGTTTCCGCCTTTGCCACCTCTGAGGTTCTTTCAGCAAAATGGCTTCAAAGCCCACAAACTTTCTTTGATATTGCAAGAACCCTACACAAGGCCAAGGATATCATATGACCGTTTCGGAGCTATCAACCAGAAGCTATTACTCATGTGTTCGTTGATCAAAGGCGCATTTTCCTCATATCGCCACCGAACTAAACCATTGCGGACTGCCATGCTTAAAGAAGCATTAATTGCTTTCGTGATGCAGGTATGCTCCGGCCCTTCGAGACAAAGAACAATGGAATGAAGAGTTTGTGCTTCAATTCTATGCTACCCCACATGGCTACAATAGAATCCGAAGACATGGGTTTCGAGTGGATGCAGAAATGTTCATCATGAAGCCAAAGCTCTTGGCGTCATTGAGCTCACAGGCCTACCCCCCGGAGATGTTTGAACCGGATGTCAACTCCACCGGATGCAATGGAAGCATATTTCATAAGCCAGAACCCGACATGAGTGGATGTTGAGCATGATGAAGCCCTTGCCACATGGCCTGAATACCCTACACTTCTTTGTTTGACCTTGGTATCTTTCGTACAAATATCACATCATCAGGGAACTCTATGGCCAATCAAAGGGCATTCATCATCTTAAAACTTGAAGGAGCAATGAAGACATTGGTCTTTTACATCCTCAATGGCATCAACTTCAACCCAAAGGAATTCTTTCGACAATTGGCTGCGCGGATCATCTGTTTGGTCCAAAATTTTATGCTCCATGGGTCATCGGCGTCATCAAGATGCACTTTCTATCGACTATCAGCCCTCTACTCCAATCATCGATCTTTCTACGAGAGGTTGATATGTCGATTGAAGCCATATACCTGAAACCTGAAAAATGCCACTTTGTCTTGGGAATGCAGATCACCATCCTTTCTCAATCCATAGAAAGGCGTCCCCATGGTGTCTATCCTCGGCTGGGAAACACGTCGCCTCATCGTAAATTCTTGAAGCCCGCGAGAGCACAATTGGCCAAAGGCCTGGAAGCGCTCTCGAGTCCTCAATGATGAGAACTTCTTGTCGCCTTTGCCGGAAACAAGATAAGCATCACTCCGGCTCAAGCGACAAATGCAAAAGCCCTTGGTGGGCGTCAATCACATTGAAACCTTGCCACCAAGAATGCTTTTGTCACTCAAGACCTTCGGCGATCATGGAAAAGTTTGGCCTTCTCCGGTCTTTAAGCAGATCTTCAAGGCGATGGCTTCCTTGGAGCGCTTCAAGTTTGACTCCACTCCTCCATGGAATGTAGTCCCTGACGAACTCCATCCTTGAAGACTCATTTTCTTCCTCGGCAACTGTCAATGCGGATGATGATGAAGCCGATGCTACTTCACGCCCCCTACTTTCACCGCACCAAGGCTGGTGCCGCCAACCAACCAACGACAACCCTGCTGCATCATCTACTTCTTAAGGGCGTAGTGCTCTTGTCTTCAAACCTTTTTGGTCCTTATTGACAAAGGGGAGAAGCATAATTTAATAGTCTTCAAAGCGGGTTCATAGGCGGTTGCATTATATTTTGCCTAGTGTTTACAACCTCGTTTTTGATACCTTTGGTTCTTTGGTTGTAAACTTAAACTTGATAAGTCGTCTGCTACTTATTTGCTTTCCTAAGTGCGATGATAAATTCCTTCTGGATAACTTCCGCACATAGATCATTTCAGGTCCATTTTCATTATCATGTCATTCTCTTAGTTTTCTTTCATGATGTGAATTATCTTCATAAAGTTGAAGGGTTCCCAAGTACAACCTGCCATGTGCATTTGCATTCCAAAAGCAAACTACTTATATGCTCATCTTAGGGGGTTTTGCCATTGAAGACAATTCCCTATCCTTTACAATTTCCATATTTTATCCCGTTGAAACTTCAACCGTTTTGTCATCAATTCAAGGGGAGGTTGTAAGTGCATCTAGTGCCACCTAGTTGGTTTTGGGTATTGACGACAAATGTGGTTGAGGACTAATGCGTTTGTGAAATTGCGGGATACGGGTAGTGTCCCTCATTGATTGGTTTACCTACGGAGATGACCCTAAAATGTATGAAGACATTGGGACAATGGTGGTATGTGAAGATATTCACATTGAAGACTATGACATGAGAAGACATTGAGTGAAGACTATGGGCCTTGAAATGTCGTTTCGTTGTTTTTTCTTCTTTGTTGAGTCATAGGAACCACCGTCTTTGTTAAGTGGGGTCCAAGGTCATAGTCAGAATGATGAAGTGACTCAACCCAAATCCTATGTCTTGACGAAGACAATGAAACAAAACTTATCGAGTTGGATGAGTCGCTTTGCTTGTAGCCCAAGTAAAGTTGCCGTGTGTGTTTGAAATCGACCGTTGGAACACGGTCGGTTCCTTAGTGACCAGGGTCATTTCGGACATAACGGTCGGGTTGCCTAGTGGCTATAAATACCCCCTACACCATAAATTGGTGGCTGCTCGAGTTAGTGCCGGCTTTTGTCGTTTGAGAGCAACCCACCTCGAAGCCTTTGAGAGAGAAAATCCTTGCGAGGACAAAGCCCAAACACCCGAGCCAAAAGGTTAGGCATCAGAAGTCTTTCATGTGAACGAAGACTTATTACACTTGAGGATGTGAATCCTCCGGCCGGGTTAGGCGTCGCGTTCGAGCATCCAAGAGTCATTGTGGATTGCGGTGAAGCCTTGTGAAAGGTTGGAAGTCTACCTTGAAGACTTACCAGTGATTGGGCGGGCTGTGTGTCCTTAGCTCAAGGGAATAAGGTGAAGGCAGGGTCTTGGGTTGAATCTCAGCCTCCCTAACCCGGATGTCAGTTGTCACAACAACTGAACTGGTCCAACAAATCCTTGTCTTCAACAAGTGGTTGGTTCTTCTTCCCCTCTTTACTTAGAGTTTGTCTTCTGAAGTCATTGCCTATCTGTCATACCTTTTGACTTCATTGCTTGACTACTTTTTTTGATTGACTTCCTTTCCTTTTACCAAGCTGCTATTAGTCTTGTACTTTCACGTTATTGCATACTTGACTATGGTTTGCTTGTTGTAGTTTATCTTCATGCATATCAATTAGGTCATTTCTATTGTTTGTCTTGAAACATCCGTGTTTGAAGACTTTCCTAAATGCCTATTCACCCCCCTCTATCGATAACTAGCACTTTCAATTGGTATCGAGCAAGGTACTCCTTGTTACGTGTGATTATTTAACCACGGAGTTTTAGCTATAAATTGCGGGGATAATCAAAATCTCCCTGCTTGCCCGTGTTCGATGGGCCCTATCCCCTTTGGAAGAATAAGATGCATGCATCTTGAAGCCATTGATGTCGACCCTCGGTATGTCGTCAAAACGGCGTTCCCAAATCTGGTGAAGGTGTCACCCTGCGATTCAAAAAGTTCATTCAAGCTGGACTCTCTTCAAAGAACATCATCGTGGTCATCGACCAAAGGGCAGTATGGCCGTGTGAGTGCCTGGGCGTGGAAGCTATGGGGACTGGCTATCCAAGGTCAAGGCGTCTCAACCCAGAGAGATCAAAGGATCGGTGTTCTTAACCTCTTCAACGCTTCAAAGAAAGCGACAATGAAAATGTCCAGCTCACGTTTGATCGCCTCACGACATCACAAATGAGCTTCATGCTCTCGGCCCCGAGATCACCAAGCATGAAATCGTCAAGACACTCGAGATCCTTGACACCTCTTTTGACACCCTTGCCCTCATGATACAAAAGTCCGACTTCAAGACACTCGATCCGTCGATATACTTGGAGGCTCAAACACATGAGTTCCACTTTACGAAAAAGAGATATCTATGGTCCCAACTATGGCGAACTCGCGCTTTGAAGGCAAAATTTGTTTCCTCATCGAAGAAGAATCATTGCGGTTTGATGATCCACGAAGACATTGGAAAGGAACTTGCTATGCTTGTGAAGAAGTTCGAAGTTCACTAGGAAGAAAGGCTTGAGAAAGTCTTCCGATCCAGCTCAAGAAATGATGAAGCTTCCCCATGACTACAAGAAGAGAACATGTCACAAGTGCAAGAAAACTGGACACTTATCTACGAGTGTCCACGGTGGGACAATGGAAGAAGAAGAAGAAGAGCAAGGAATATGATTACGATGACAAGAAGAAGAAATCTTCAAAGTCTTCTTCCAAGTCCTCATCAAAGTCTTCATCTCATAAGAAGAGCTCATCGGCAAGGCTCGTGCTTTTGTTGGCAAGGAAATGGATTGGGAGGAGGTGCCTTACGAGGAGGTGGAGGTGGAGTGGGAGTCCGACCACAGGCGTTGCAAGTCGGCTTTAGCCACACCTATGTTGCCAAGTCCATCTTCAACCTTGAAGACAATGACTTCTACCGGGCTGAAGGCTGATGACAAGGGCGACCCCTCCCCTTTGCTTCATGGCCAGGGTGCCAAAGGTAAAATCACGTGATGCTTACTTTCAAACATCAAGTGAAGATGACTCGATTGTGAATCAAACCCAGCTACAAAACACTTGCTAAAATTGCAATTGAACAACAAGAGCTATGGAACATACTCAAAACTGTTGAAAAAGCGATGACCTTTGGGCCAAAATATGCGTTCACAATCCTTAGTTGAAGACATTAAAAATCTTCATGCTAAGTACCAAGAACTTGAAATCGTCATGAACCTCTCAACTACTCATGAAAAGCTCTCCTATGATTATCTTCAAAGGAAGCAAAGCTTGAGAAATTGGAGGCGGCTCATGAAGATCTTCAAAAGAGAATGAGTCACCGGCTCAACAGATCAGTTCCGCTCAGGATGGATTTGAACCACCATGTCTAAAATGTCTTGGCGTGATATCGCTACCTCTGTTCTTGAATGTTCAACTGCGCTCTTGTTGCATTGTCTTCAACTACTAATGTGGTAACTAACCCCTCTGGGAGGATACCCCTTATTTCTTGATGAAAATGCTAGGTTGAAGACATTGCTTGAAACAGGGATGTATAAAAGTCGAAAGGGCATCGGACACTGCGATGTCCTCAAAAGCAGATTCTGAACGAAACCCTAGGAAAGAGGGTGTTGGGTTTGAGAGGAAAATGAATGTTGATGGTTCCTCTTTGGAAGCTTTGGCGGTATCCCAAAACCACATGGGTTCTTTGCAAATTGTGGATCCATCCACCTTATCTGGCTTTACCTTGCTAACCCTATTATCATTGATGAATCCTTTGATGCAAACTATAAGCTGTTCAAGAATCAGAATGGTGAAGTGTTTGCGGTATATTGGTACTAATGCAGGGAATGGACCACCTATGAAGAAGATTGGGTTCCCAAAAGCTGTCTTGAGAATCTTCCGTTGAATGTCATCATGACACCCACAGGAAGAAGACAAACCCAGACCTAAAGGGTCATATGGTCCAAAGGCTTCATCAGAAGAGGACTCACAGTCACCCTAACGCCAATGTTTTGCGGAAACCGTACTCAAATTTATGAATATGGCGTGTGTCTTCAAACCGCTATGTTCATAGAACTAAGAACTTTTCCTTATTCATATGAGTATCATTCATCTCCTGCAAGGCTATTTGCTAGGGCTCCAAAGCGAAGTTTCGAGTGCCTTAGACTCATTGCTTCTAAGCCACCCCACGAAGATGTGGGTGGTTAAGAAGAATTAACTCTCTTTTTAGGAAAGGGTCTCGGCCCGAAAATCAAAAGGCGTCGATGCTATTCTGGGGACCTAAAACATCTTTGGGGCACAAGATCAAATGCCCAAATGGTCTCACTATGTATTTTGTTCTGAATCTTTGCCATTCATCCTATCAGTCCTAATCTTGATTTAAGCTTCAATAATCCACTTGCCCGTCAAATGTTTATGCTTCACAATGCTCTTGGTGAAGCCTATCCCCTTGTCTTTGGGGTATGACACCTCATGCTTGAATGGATTATGGACGGTGGATGCACTAATCATATATTTGGTGATCGAAGTCTTCTCATGGACTCAACCTTCGTCCATCGGACAAAGTCACATCACATTTCTTACCTTTGGTAAAAGCAAGGTATTGGGTCTAGGTAGAGTTGCAATCTCAAAGGATCAACACATGGATAAAGTGATGCTTGTTGAATCCCTTGGTTTCAACGATGTATGTCTCAATGCTTTGTGACTTGAACATGATTGTGATATTGGAAAATATCGTTGCCTTGTACTAATGGAATCGACAAGTCTCTAGTCTTTGAAGGGTATAGGAAAGATGATCTATACATGGTAGATTTCTGGCAGGTCCCAACTTGCCGTATGTCTTCTTGCAAAAGCTTGAATCTTGGCTCGGCATGGGGGGGGGCATCTTGGCATGAGGAACTTAAACACTCCCAAGAAGAAGCATGTCATAGGCATCGAAGGTGTCAAGTTCAAGAAGGATCATTTGTGTGGTGCTGCGAATGGAAAGATGACTAGGGAAAAGCACCCCTGAAGACAATCATGGCGACATCTCAACCCTTGAGCTGTTAACATGGATTTGTTTGGCCCTACTCATTACTCTACCCTCACAACAACTGCTTGTCTCTATAAACCCGTCATTGTTGATGACTACTCAAGATACACATGGGTGCACATAATTCTCTACAAGGTGAAGTGCAAGATGTCTTGGGAACCTTATTCGAGCAATGAACAATTATGGCGTCAAGATCAAGCATATCAAAAGTGATATGACGAATTCAAGAACACCGGACTTGATCTTTATCTGGATACCATGGGAATCACTCATGAGTTCTCTGCTCCAACACCTCAGCAAAATGGCATGGGGGCCAAGAAACGAACCCTCATTGAGATGGCTCGAACAATGCTCGGAGTACAAGACACCAAGAAAGTTACGGCCGAAGCTATTGATACAACTTGTCCGTCATCAACCGTGTTTATATCCATAAGCCGAACAAAACATCCTATGGCTCCTTCGGAAAAGCCAAATGTCCTTACTTGAGTATTTGGGGCTAAGTCTTGGATCAAGGATCCCCATCACAAGTCAAAATTTGAACCCAAAGCTCACGAAGGCTTCATGCTCGATTCGGAAAGGACCGCACTCCTCTGAGTCTTCAACCTTTATCTCTACAAAATCGTTGAAACTGTAGATGTGCGATTTGATGAAACCAATGGTTCACAAAAAGTTCCCCAAGTACACTAGCGAAGCTCCCCCGGAATCTATCAAGCTAATGGGAAGGGTGAAATCATGCCTTCTAAAGCCAACTGAAAGGAACTTATCATTTCTGCACCTAACCAACTGAAGACAATGCTCAACCTGAAGACAATCCTCCCAATGATGACAATGATCGCATGAGCAAAGTCTTCGTCCGATTCATCCTCGAGTTGCAAATGAAGTACAGATTGAGAAGATAATCGATAGCATCAATGCCCTGGTCGCTTACTGCTCAAAACAACACAGCTAGCAAATTTCGTGGGCACTTTTCTTTTGTGTCAATATCAGAACCCGAAAGTTCTTTGAAGCCTTTATGGAACGAATGGATACAAGCTATGCAAGAAGAACTTAACAGTTCAAGCTAAACAATGTTTGGGAACTTGTCAAGCGTCCGACCCTAATAAACATAACATTAACCAAATGGATATATCGAAACAAGCAAGATGAGCATGGTCAAGTCGTCGAAACAAAGCAGTTTGTGGCTCAAGGATATACTCAAGTTGAAGGAATTGACTTGATGAAACATTTGCTCCTGGCTAGGCTTGAAGCTATTAGCATACTACTAGCCTATGCTAACCACCACAACATCTTGCTCTATCAAATGGATGTGAAAGTGCATTTCTCAGCGGCAAGATTGAAGAAAAGTATATGTCCTCAACCCCGGCTTTGAAGATCCAAAACATCAATTATGGTGTACAAGCTAAATAAAGCAACTGTATGGCCTCAAACAAGCTCCTGGCTGGTTAATCGATCAAAGACTTCACGAAGAGCAAACTTCAAACCTGGATCCCTTGATCCCCCTCTTCACGAAGACATATGATTGAATTGTTTTATGCCAAATATATTGGATGACATTATCTTGGCTGCACCAACCAAAGTATAGTGATGAATTTGGATACATGATGCAAGAAAATATCGGATGTCCATGATGGGAGAGCTCAAGTTCTTCCTTGGTCTTCAAATTAAATCGACAAAGGAATGGCATCTTTATATCTCAAAAAAATACCTCCAAGATTGCCGAAGAAGTTTGGAATGCAAGAGTGCAAAGGATACACGGCGTAATGCCAGCCAAACACCATCGGGTCCCGGCGACAATGGTAAAGAGTTCGATCAAAAGGTATACCGCTCCATGATTGGTTCCTTACTTTACCTATGTGCATCTAGGCCGGATATTATGCTTAGTGTTTGCATTGTGCTCGATTCAAAGCGGCACCAAAGGAATCGCATCCTTAGCTGTGCGAATTCTTGATATTTGGCTCACACCCCAACACTCGGATTATGGTATCAAAGGGCTCAAAATTTGATTTGGTTGGATTTTGGATGCTGATTATGCTGGTGACAAGGTGGATCATAAGTCTAATCGGGCACATGTCACTTTACGGGCGATCACTTGTCTTTGGTCTTCAAAAAGCGAAGGTATCACTCTCAATTGCTGAATCTGAATACATTCTTGGGATCTTCTTTGTCGGCTTCTATGGGAAACAAACTCTCAAGGACTATGGCCAATCGAACAAAGCGACAAGGCGCCATCAAGATTGCCAACAATCCAGTCCAGCACTTTGAAGACAAAGCACATTGAAATTCGTCATCATTTTCTCGGGGATCATGTCATGAAGAAAGATATTGACATCATTCCGTCAACCGAAGAGCCGGGGATATCTTCACAAAGCCCTTGGATGGAAAAGGTTTTGCAAGTTACGGTGTGAGCTAAATATCTTGGAATCCTCAAATGTCCTGTGATCAAGCACATCCTAACACTTATGCATGTTGATGACTTAGATGTGCAACACCAAAGTATATCTTCAATCAATGAAGACTTACATTCGGTGTGAATACATTAACGTGGAATTTGACTTGAATGCCACGATAATTGCGCCGATATGGGGTCTAATACTTCCCTACGGTGGGTAGCATACCACCAAAATTTCTTTGTTTGAAGTGTTTCACTCATGGCGTTATTTCTACAATATCTTCCATTTGATTTGTCTTCAACCTTCAACCCTATCTTCATGATTTTCTTCACTATGTTGATTTGGTTTTTAAATATATATATATATTATATATATCTAAACATTCACTTATAGCTATGTCTTCCAAGTTGAATCTTTTGAACTAAGTGAATGTGATGGGACCCTAATCTCTCTATGCTTTCTATCTCAAACTCTATCTGTCCAAATCATATGCATTCTATTGAAAACGTGAATTCTTCTCTGCGTCCTTGTCGGGAAGACCGAGACAAACTTTAAGTCTGTTTTAAATGATTCATCCTTCTTGTTGAAATCCGGGGCGGAGCGACCATCCGACAAACCTGGCGGGCGTGGGAACATGGGACAACTCGGATGTTGCATGCTTGCCACGTTCGGATGTGAAGCCCAAACCACGTAATTCGTGCCGCACACCTCGTTATAAATACATGTCCCTTGCGGTAAAAAAATCTTCTTCCACCTCTCCACCTCGTCAAAACCCTAAGCGCCACCGCTAGCTCTCGGAACCTTGGCTGACGGCCAACTGCCCGACTTCTCCGGCCGATCCTCCCGCGACGCGAACATCTTCATCTCCGCCGCCGCCGTGGGGTGTCCTCCTCGCCAAGTTAGGGCAGTGGATTGAACTTCTCGGCCTCCTTTCTTCCGTCTAGCAGTTCTTGAGTGGTAAATATAACTCTATTTTACCATCTTTTGATCTTCAAGATTCCCAATCCTTCCTTTGCCAAAAAGGCGCCCATCAAGAATTCCCCTTTTTAAAAACCCAAAAACCCCAAAACCCCCCTTTTTTCCCCCCAAAAAAAAAAATTTTAAAAACCCAAAAAAAACCAAACCCTTCAAAAAAAAAAAAAAAAAAAATTTTTTTGGGGGGCCCCCAAAAAAATTAAAAAAAAAAAAACCCAAAAGGGGAAAATTTTAAAAAAATTTAAAATTTTGGGGAAAAAATTCCTTTTAACCCCCAAAATTTTTGGGGGCCCAGGTTTTTTTTTTGGGGGAAAAAAAACCCAAAAATTTTTTTTTTTTTTTTCCCCAAATTTTTTTTTTTTCCCATTTTTTTTTTTTTTTTTAAAAAAAACCCTTTTTTTTTTTCCTTTTGATTTTTTTTTTTAAATTTAAAAATTTTATTTTTAAAATATTTTTTAAAAAATATATTAAAAATTTTTTAAAATAAAATTTTTAATTAAAATTTTAAATTTTTTTTTTTTTTCCCCCCTTTTTTTAATTTTTTTTGGGGTTTCGGCCCCCCCCGGCCCCGGGAAAATTTTTCCTTAAACCCCCCCCAATTTAAAAAAAACCCAAGGAAATTTTAAAAAATTTAAATTTTTGGAAAAAATTTAAATTTCCCCAAAAAGGAAACCAAACCCAAAACCCTTTGGAAAATTTTTGGGTTTAAAATTTTTAAAAAGGGCCGGAAAAAAAAATTTTTTTTAAAAAAAGGGGAAACCAAATTTTAAAAACCCCTTTAAAAAATTTTTTCAAATTAAAATTTTTGGGAAAAAATTTTTTTCCCCCCCCCCCAAAAAACCCCTTTTTTTAATGGTTTTTGGGTTTTTTAAAAAAAATTTTTTTTTTTAAAAAAAATTTTTTTTTTTTTTTTGGCCTTTAAATTTTAATTTTCCCCAAATTTCCCCTTTTTTCTTAAAACCCTTTTTTGGGTGGGGAAAAAAATTTTTTTTTTTGGGGCCCTAAAAGGGTTTTATTTTTTTTTAAAAAATTTCCCCCTTTTTTTTTTTTTTTTTTTTTTTTTTAATTTTTCCCCCTTTTTTGGTTAACCCCCTTTTTCCCGGGCCCCCTTTTTTGGGGAAAAAAAATTGGGGGGGGGCCCCCTTTTTGGGAAAAATTCCCGGGCCAAAAAAGGGGGAATTTTTTTTTGGTTTAAATAAATTTTTTTTTGGTTCCAAAATTGTTTTTTGGGGGGGGGGTTGGTTAAAGGGGGGGGAAAAACCTTTTGGGGCCCCAAAAAAAAAAAATTTTTTTTCCCCCCCCCGGGGGAAAAAAAAAAAAGGTTTTTTGGGGATTTGGGGGAAAAAGGGGGAAAAAAGGGGGGAAAACCCCCAAAAAAGGGCGGGGGGCCAAATTTTTTAAAACCCCCCTTTTTTGGGGGTTGGGGGGGGGGGTTGGGGGGGAAAAATTAACCTTTGGGGAAAGGGGGAAAAAGGAGGTTTTTGGGGGGGGGTTTTTTTTGGCAAAGGACGGGGGAAAAATTTGGGCCCTTTAAAATTTAACTTTGGGGCCCCGGGGGGCCCCAAAAAGGGCCCTTGGGGGGGGAAAAAAAGGGGGGGGGGAATTTGGGGGGGGGGTTTTCCCCCCCCCCGGGGGGAAAACCAAACCCCCTTTTCCCCAAAAAAATTTTGGCCCGGGGGGCCCCCCCCCTTTTTCCGGGGGGCCCAAACCCGGGGGGGCCCCCCCTTTTCCAAAGGGGGGTTTGGGTTGAAAATTGCCCCCTTTAAAAAAGGGGGGGGGTTTTTTTGGCCCCTTCGTGAAAAATTTTTTAAAAAAGGGGCCCCCTTTTTTTTTTCCTTTTTAAAAAAAATTTTTTTTTTTTTTTTGGAAAGGGGGCCCCCAAAAAAACCTGGCCCGGGGGGGGGGGCCCCCCCGGGGGGCCCCCTTGGGGGGGAACCCTTTTGGGCCGCCCTTTTTTGGGGGGGAAAAACCCCCCCCCCCCCCTTTGGGGCCCCCAAGGCCCCCGGCCCCCCCAAATTGGGGGGGTTTTTTCCCCCCCCGGGGGGGCGGGTTTTCCCGGGGGGGGGGGGGGGGTTTTTTTCCCCCCCCCCCCTTGCGGGGTTTTTTTTTTTTTTTTAAAAAAATTGGTTTCCCCCTTTTTTTTTTTTTGGGTTTTTTTAATTTTAACCCCCCCCCAAAAAAAATTTTTTTTAAAAACCCCCCTTTTTTTTTAATCTTCTTTTAAATTTTTTTTTTGGGGGCCCCCCCCCAAAAAAATTTTTTAAATTTTTTAAAAAAAACCCAAAAAAGGGGGGGAAAAAAACCGGCCCTTGGGGCCCCGGGCCCCCCCCCGGGGGAAAAAAAAAAACCCCCAATTGGAAAAAGGGGGGAAAAAAAAAAAATTTTTTTTTGGGGGTTCAAAAAAACCCCCAAAAAAAGCCGGGCCCGGGGTTTTCCCGGACCCCCAAAATGGGGGGGGTTTTTTTTTCCCCGGGCCCGGGGGTTTTCCCCAAGGGGGGGTTGGGTTTTTCCCCCCCCCCGGCAAGGGCCCGGGGAAAAAATTAATTTTTTTTTTTTAAAAAACCCCCCAAAAAGGGGTTTTTTTTGGGGTTTTTAAACCTTTCCTTCCCTTACTTTTAAAAAAACCCACCCCCAATTGGCCCCTTTTCCCCCAAAATTAAAAACCCGGTTGGGTTTTTTTTAAAAGCCCAAATTTTCCCTTCCAAAAAGGGGTTTTTCCCCCCTTCCCCTCCAAAAAACCCGGGGGGTTTTTGGCCCAACCAAGGCAAATTTTCCCCCTTAAACCCCGGGTTTTCCCCCCAAAAAAAAAAAAAATTTAAAAAATTTTTCCCCCCTTTTGAAAAAAAAGGGGGGGAAAAAGGGGGGAAAAAAGGGCCTTTTCCCCAGGTTTTTTGGGGAAAAAAAAAAGGGGGGCCAAAAGGGAAAATGGGAAAATTTGGGGAAAAAATTTAAATTTTTTCAAACCCCAAAAGGGGAAAAAAAAAAAGGGGGGTTTTTTTTCCCCCCCCGGGGGTAAAAATTTTTTTTTGGGGGGGGGCCCCGGGGCCCCTTAAGGGGGCCCCCTTTAAAATTTTGGGGGCCCCCCCCCCAAAAGAAAAAAAAAGGGTTTGGGGGAAAAAAAACCCCCCCTTTTCCCCAAAAAAGGCCCCAAAAAAAAGGTTGGCCCCCTTTTAAATTTTCCTTTATTTCCCCCCCCCCAAAAAAAAGGGTTTGGGGGGGGGGAAAAAAAAAGGTTCCCCCCCGGGGTTAAAAAATTTTAAAAAATTTCCCAAAAAAAATTTTTTTTTTCCCCCCTTAAAAAGGGGGGCTTTCCCCTTAAAAAAACCCCCTTTCCCAACAAAAAACCCCCCCAAAAAAAAAAAAACCCCCAAAATCTTAAAAAAACCCCCCCCCCCCAAAAAAAAACCCCTTCCCAAAAAAACCTTTTTTTTTCCCCCCTTTTCCAAAAAAAAAAAGAAACCCCAACCCCCTTTGAAAGGGGGTTCCCCAACAAAAGGGAAATTTTTTTTCCCCCCCCCTTTGGGATTTTTTTTTCCCCCCCCCCCAAACCAAATTTTGGGTTCCCCAAAAAGGAATTTTTTCCCCCCCGAAGGGGTTTCAAAAGCCAAACCCCCCAGGTAAAAAAATTTTTTGGGTTTTAAAAACCAAAAAAAACCCCTTAAAAGGGGGGGGCCCCCCCTTGGCCCCCAAAAAAAACCCCCTTTCCCCAAAAAGGGGGGAAAGCCCCCTTTTTTCCCCAAAAAAAAAAATTTTTTTCAAAAAAAAATTTTGGGGGAACCCCTTTTTTTGGGGGAAAGGGGGGTTTTTTTCCCCCCCCGGGGGGGGGGGAAAAAAAGGTTTTTCCCCTGGCCCCCAAAAAAAAAAAAGGGGGGAAAAAATTCCCCAATCCCCAAAATTTTGGGAATTTTTTGGGGGGGGGAAAAAAAAATTTTTTTCCCCCGGCCCCCCCGGGGTTTTGGGTTAAAAATTTAAAATTTTTAAAAAACCCCGGGGGGGAAAAAAAAATTTTTAAATTTTCCCTAAATTTTTTAAATGGGAATTTCCCCGTTTAAAAAACCCAAAACCCCTTGGGGGGAAAAAAAGGGCAAAAATTTTTTTTTAAAAAAAAACCCCCTTTTTCCCCCCCCCTTTTCCCAAAAAAAAAATTTTTTCCCCATAAACCCCCCCAAACCCGGGCCCCTTTTCCCAAAAATTTTAAAAAGGGTTTTTTTAAAAAAAAAAACCCCCTTTTTTCCCCCCCCAAAAAGGGGTTTCCAAAAAGGGGGAAAACCAAAGCCCCAAAAAAGGGCCCGGGAAAAGGGAAAAAAAAACCCCAACCCCCAAAAGGAAAATTTTTTTCCCAAACCTTTCCCCCCGGCTCCCAAAAAAAGGTTTTGGGGGGCCCAAAAAAAAAAAAACCCCAAAAAGGGGGCCCCCAAAAAAAATTTTTTTGGCCCCCCAACCCCCGGCCTTAAGGGAAATTTTTGGCCCCCTTTTAAATTTTCCCCCCCCCCTTTTTTGGGGGGAAAAACCCTTTTTTTAAAAAAAACCCCCCCCCCCCCCCCCTTTTCCCCTTCCAAATAAATTTTTTCCCCTTTTGGTTTTAAAAAAGGGGGAAATTTTTCCCCCCCGGGGGTTTTTTTTTCCCCCAAAACCTTTTTTTGAATTCCCCCCGGGGGAAATTAAAGGTTTCCGGGTTTAAAAAAAATTTTCCCGGAAAACCCCAAATTTTCCCTTTTTAATGGGAAAAACCCGGGGTTTTTCTTAAGGAAAATTTTTTAAATTTGCCCGGCAATTTTAAAGAAACAAAAAGGGGGGGTTTTTTTTTAAAAACCCCCTTTTTTTCCCTTAAATTCAACCTTTTTTTGGGGGGGGTTTTATTAAGGCCCCCCTTTTTTTTAAACCCCCCCTTTGGGTTTGGGTTTTTTGGGGGGAAAGGGGGAAATTTTAAAGGGGGAAAAATGAAAAATTTGGAAAAAGGGGGGCCCCCAAAAAATTGGGAAAAATTTTTTTTTTTTTTTTTTTTTTTCAAAACCCCGGGTTTTTAAGGGGAAAAAAAAAATTTTTCCAAAAATTTTTCCCAAAAAAAAAATTTTTTAATTTTGGGGAAATTTTTAAAAAAATTTTTTTTTAAAAAAGGGTTTTGGGGCCATTTTTGGGGTTTTTTTTAAATTTTTGGGGGGGAAAAATTTTTTTTAAAAAACCCCCCCCTTTAAAAACCCCCCCCCCTTTTTTTTGGAAAATTTTAATTTTTTAAAAAAAAGGTTTGGTTTGGGGGTTTGGGGTTTTAAAAAAAAAAAGGGGGCCCCCCGGGGGGTTTTCCCGGGGAAAGGGTTGGGGGGGGTTTTTTAAAGGGGGGAAAAGGGGGAAACCCCAACCCCCCCCTAATTAAAAAAAACCCCCCCCCCCCAAAAAGTTTCCCCCCTTTTAAAAATTTAAAATTTTTTTTTTTCCCTTTTTTAAAATTTTTTTTTTTTTTCCCTTTTTTTTTTTAAATTTTTGGTTTTTTTCCAAAACCCTTTTAAACCCTTTTTCCCCCCCCCTTTCCCCCCCGGGAAACCCCGGCTTTTTTGGGGTTTTTTTTTCCTTTAAAAATTCAAAAATTTTTTTCCCCGGGGCCCTACCCCCCCTTTTTAAAAAGGGGGGGGCCCCCCCAAAAACCCCGGAAACCCGGCCCCAAAAAACCCTTTTTAAAATTTTAAAATTTTTTTAAAGAAAAAAGGGGGATTTTTTTGGGGGGTTCCCCGGGGGGGGTTTTTTTTAAAAAAAATTTTCCCTTTTTTTTTTTTTGGGAACCCCTTTTAAAAAAGGAGGTTCCCCAAAACCCCTAAATTAAAAAATTTCAAATTTTCCCTTTTTTCCCCAAAAAATTTTTTGGGTTTTTTTAAAAAATTTTTTGGTTTTAAAAAGGGGTTTTTTTAAAAAGGGGGGAAAAAATTTTCCCTTAAAAATTTTTTAAAACCCAAAAAATTTTGGGAAAATTTTTTGGGGAAGGCCTTTCCATTAAAAAAAACCCCCCTTTTTAAATTTAATTTTAAAAAAAAAAAAAAACCCCGGGGGGGAAAAAAAAGGGGAAAGGAAGGGTTTTAAAAAAAAAATTTTTTTTTTTTTTTGGGGGAAAATTGGGCCCTTTTTTGGAAAAAGGGGGGGGTTTTGGGGAGGTTTTTTGGGGGGGCCCCCGGGGAAACCCTTTTAAAACCCTTGGGAAAAAAAAGGAAAAATTTGAAAAAAAAAAAAATTTTTTTTTTTGGGGGTTTTTTTTTTTTCCTTTTGGGAAAAAAAATTAAAAATTTAAAAAGGAAAAAAGGGGAAAATTAAAAAAAAAAAATTTTTTTTCCAAGTTTTAAAGAAAAAAATTTCCGGGGGCCCTTTTTTAAAAAATTCCCCCTTTTTTTTGGGTTTTAAAAAAGGGGTTTGGGGGGGGGGGGTTTAAATTTTTAAAAATTTAAAAGGGGGGCCCCCTTTTTTTTGGGAAAACCCCCCCCGGGGGGTTTTTTGGGGAAAACCCCCAAAACCCCCCAAAAAAGGGGTTTTGGGGGTTTGATTGGAAAGGGGAAAATTAATTTTTCCCCCCCCCGGGGGGGGGGGGTTTTTTCCCCAAGGGGGGCCCCCCGGGGGGCCCGGGGGGGCCTCCCCTTTTTTTTGGGGGGGTTTTTCCTTGGGAAAAAAGGGAAAAAAACCCTTTTGGGGGTTTTCCCCTTTTTTAAAAACCCCAAAAAAAAACCTTTGGAAAATTTGGGGTAAGTCTGGATCAAGGATCCCCATCACAAGTCAAAATTTGAACCTAAAGCTCATGAAGGCTTCATGCTGATTCTGAAAGGACTCGCACTCCTGAGTCTTCAACCTTTATCTCTACAAAATCGTTGAAAGCTGTAGATATGCGATTTGATGAAACCAATGGTTCACAAAGAGAGTTCCCAAGTACACTAAGAAGCTCCACCCGCGAATCTATCAAGCTAATGGGATGGTGAAATCATGCCTTGAACCAGACTGAAGAGAACTTATCATTTTGCACCTAACCAACCTGAAGACAATGCTCAACCGAAGACAATCCTCCCAATGATGACAATGATCAGCATGAGCAAAGTCTTCGTCCGTTCATCCTCGAGTTGCAAATGAAGTACATATTGAGAAGATAATCGATAGCATCAATGCACCTGGTCGCTTACTCGCTCAAGAGCAACACAACTAGCAAACTTCTTGGGCACTTTTCTTTTGTGTCAATATCGAACCCAAGAAAGTTCTGAAGCCTTTATGGAACAGAATGGATACAAGCTATGCAGAAGAACTTCAAAGTTCAAGCTAAACAATGTTTGGGAACTTGTCAAGCGTCACCCTAAGCATAACATTATTGGCACCAAATGGATATATCGAAACAAGCAAGATGAGCATGGTCAAGTGTGAGAAACAAAGCCTTTCGTGGCTCAAGGATATACTCAAGTTGAAGGAATTGACTTGATGAAACATTTGCTCCTGTAGCTAGGCTTGAAGCTATTACATACTACTAGCCTATGCTAACCACCACAACATCTTGCTCTATCAAATGGATGTGAAGAGTGCATTTCTCAGCGGCAAGATTGAAGAAGAAGTATATGTCCTCAACCCCGGCTTTGAAGATCCAAAACATCCTGATATGGTTACAAGCTAAATAAAGCTTTGTATGGCCTCAAACAAGCTCCTCGGCTGGTAAATCTGATCAAAGACTTCACGAAGAGCAAAGGCTTCAAACCTGGATCCCTTGATCCCACACTCTTCACGAACATATGGGGTGAACTGTTTGTATGCCAAATATATTGGATGACATTATCTTTGGGAATGAAGAGCTTGTGTTTCAATTCTATGCTACCCTCCACATCCGTGGCTACAACAGAGATACGAAGACATGGGTTCTCGAGTGGATGACAGGAAATGTTCATCATGAAGCCAAAGCTCTTGACGTCATTGAGCTCACAGGCCTACCCACTCCCGGAGAGCTGTTTGAACCTGGATGTCAACTCCACCGCGATGCACTGCAGAGCATATTTCATAAACCAGAATCCGACATGAGTCAGATGTTGAGCATGATGAAGCCACTGCCACATGACGCTAAATACCCTCAGCACTTCTTTGTTGATGACCTTGAGTATCTGCCTCGTACAATATATCACATCATCAGGCAAACTCTATGGCCAATCAAAGGGCATTCATCATCTGCAAAACTTGAAGGAGCAATGAAGACATTGGTCTTTTACATCCTCAATGGCATCAGCTTCAACACGCAAGAATTCTTCATCCGACAACTGGCTGCGTCTGGATCTGATCTGTTTGGTCTGAAATTTTATGCTCCATGGGTCATGCGCCTCATCAAGATGCACTCTGCTATCGACTATCAGCCCTCTGCTCGCAATCATCTGATCATTCTACCAGAGGTTGATATGTCAGTTGAAGCCATATACCCCGAGCCTGCCAAAACGCCACTTTGTCTTCAGAATGCAGATCACCATAGCTTCTCTCAACCCATAGAAGGCGTCCCAGCAGTATCACGTGTCTATCCTCTGGCTGGGAACACACGTCTTCCTCATCGTGCGCGTACTGAAGCCACTGAGAGCACAGTTGGCCAAAGGCCTCGGAAGCGCTCTCGAGTCCTCAATGATCGAGAACTTCTTGTCGCCTGCATCGTAAACAAGATAAGCATCACTCCTGGCTCAGCGACAAATGCAAAGCCTCTTGGTGGACGCCAATCGCATTCGAAACCTTGCCACCAAGAATGCTTTTGTCACTCACGAGACCTGTCGGCGATCATGGAAGAGTTTGACCCTGCTCAGTGCTGAAGCAGATCTTCAAGACGATGGCTTCACTGAACGCTTCAAGTTTGACTCCACTCCTCCACGGAATGCAGTCCTACGACGAACTCCATCACTTGAAGACACTGACTATTCTTCCTCCGCGGCAACTGTCAATGCCAGAGTGATCGATGATGAAGCCGATGCTGCTTCATCGCCCCTACTTCTGCACGTATCGACACTGCACCAAGCTCGTCTGCACCGCCAAGCAACAACGACAACCCCGCTGCATCATCTACTTCTGAAGAGGACGAGTAGATGCTCTATGTCTTCAAACCTTTTTGGTCCTTACTGACAAAAGGGGGAGAAGCATATGAGTTTGATAGCCTTCAAGCGGGTTCATATGGGCGGTTGCATTATATTTTGCCTAGTGTTTACAACTCTCGTTTTTTATACATTTGGTTCTTTGAGTTGTAACACTTAAACTCGATGGTCGTCTGCTACTTATTTGCTTTACTCTGGTGCGATGATAAATTCCGCATGTGCGATGATAACTTCCGCTCATAGATCATTCTGCAGACGTCCATTTTTCATTATGCATGTCATTCTCTTAGTTATATCAGTTCATGCATGATGAATTATCTTCATAAGTTGAAGAGGATCTCCACAAGTACAACCTGCCATGTGCATTTGCATTCCAAAAGCAAACTACTTATATGCACATCTTCAGGGGGAGCCTTTGCCACTTATGAAGACAATTCCCTATCCTTTACAATTTCACATATTTTATCCCCGTTGAAAACTTCAACCAGTTTGTCATCAGTCACCAAAAAGGGGGAGATTGTAAGTGCATCTAGTGCCACCCCTAGTTGGTTTTGGAGTATTGACGACAAATGTGGTTGAGGGACTAATGCGTTTGTTAGAATTGCAGGATAACGCAGGTAGTGTCCCTCATTGATTCGGTTTACCTACCGGAGATGACCCCTAAAAATGTATGAAGACATTGACGACAATGGTGGTATGTGAAGATATTCACATTGAAGACTATGACATGAGAAGACATTGAGTGAAGACTATGGAGCGCGAAGACTGTGTCGTTTCGTTGTTTCCTTTTCTTCTTTGTTGAGTCATAGGAACCACCGTACTGTTAAGTGGGGTCCAAGTGATCATAGTCAGAATGACTGAAGTGATGCTCAACCCAAATCCCATGTCTTCGAGTGAAGACAATGAGAGCAAAACTTATCCAGAGCTGGATGAGTCAGCTTTGCTTGTAGCCCAAGTAAAGTTGCCGTGTGTAACATCCCAAATTTTGGAATGTTAATATAATTAATTGAATTGTTTGTTTGTTTGCTTGAGTGAATTAAACTTGAGTGAAATTTGAACCTTTTCAAAACTTTTGAAACAGAGGAATAAAATGACTTTCCCTTCTCCGTAAATTCAAATTCATCCTATTAAAATCAATGAGAGAAGATGACATGACTTCTTCAACTATAAAGAATTTGAACGGAGTTTTGCAATTTAATTCTTTCAAATATTTGCACTTGCTTCTATTTTTCTTCCCGAGAAATACCGAAAAATAAATTCTTGCAAGCAAGAAAGAGCGGAGGAAAATGACCTCCAAAATCAGGGGCTTTTGAAAATATTTGAGCCAAGAAAACCAAAGTTTTTATTTAAAATTATTTGCAAAAAGAAATAAAGCCTTTAGGATTTTCTGAAAAACATTTTTTTAAGTTTTATTTTGGCCGTGGAATAATGCTCATCATCTACATTTTATTTTTCTGATAATTTTAGTACATAAAAACTCTTTATTCAATTGATTTGATTTCCTTTTTATTGTTTTAGTTTCCTAATTTTAAAAATAGGAATGGAATCGTTTTTATTAGGAAAACCTGCTTGCCCATTAAGCACTTTCCTATTCTAGCCCAACAAGAGATCATCTCCTTCCTCTGCTTCCTCTCACGTTACAGAAGCTTTCCATGTCCATGGAGACAGGAAATCTCCACCTTCCCGATCTCCCTCGTCTTTCCATCCCAGCGCCTCCCGAGACCGCCTATAAAACCCCCTCCTCTCCTCGCTCCATTTTTCCCATCACCACGCCCTCCTGCCCGTAGCCTTCTCGCCACCGCCCTCCTTTTCCTGCCTAGAACGCCACCAGAGCTCTCCCGAACCTCCCATCGCCCAGCGCCACCTCCCAAGCGCCGACCCCTCCTCCGCCACCCCACCTCGCCGGCGACCTCGCCTCGCCGAGCAGCCTCCACATCGCTGCCTCCTTCCTGCCATCTCTGCTTCACGTACAGGTAACTCCGCTGTTTTCAGATTTATTTCCGTAACAGATTTAGTTCCGTTCTTGTTTAGCCTATAACTTTTGATCTAGAAGTCCAATGATGCTGATTCTTTTTGAGTTAGATCACAATTTTCTTGTAGTTTCCAAAATATATAATTTGTCTATGTTTGGATTTATAAAATTGAGTTAGATCAGATTTGAATTAAAGCTTGTTTTGCTTATTCGGGAGTTTAAAATAGGTTTTAATTAATTCTTTTTGCTCCTGGTCTCTAGGACCTTTGTTTATCCAGTAGTATTTAGTATTTTATTTTCAGGTTAATTTAAATTAGGTTTTTAGCAAAACAGTACTGTTTTAATATTAGTTCTGTTTTAGCTTTTTATTTATTGTTTTTATTAGTTTTAAATTATTTCTTTTTGTCACTTTTGACAAAATTAGTTGTGTTTCTGTTAGACAACAGGAGAAAATTTATTTTATTTTTTTTTAAAATTTCCTTAGTTTTGTATGAAACCTTCTATAGGTCATAGTTAGAGTTTTATAAAAGCTTTTTATTTGTTTCTTTTGCAAATAAAATTTTATGGAAAAAATACTTTCTGTTAAATTAGTTATTTTACATTTTATTTTCTGTTAATTTATTAGTTTAGTATTTTAATTGTTGTTAAGTTTTTACTTACGGCAAAACTATATTAGATGTTTGTAGCAAAGTCATAGATCTTCGTTAGTAGTTTTTCTTTGTAGTTTTATTTGAAGTTTCTTTTGATTTTGTTTGAGTTTTATTATCGATTTTCCTTGCTGTTTTGATTGTTATTTCGAGTGCTAAAATTGTTTGCTAGGATGTTTGCTTATGTGAATGCTATGTTTGACTATATAGATTTTCAACGGAGTGACGATTAGTTCTACCAAGTCATTTTCTGACAGCGTTGTTATCTTCATCAAGTATTACCAGGCAAGTTCACTTTGACCATGCTTTTCTTACCTATGTTTTATTGCATTTAGTGGCACCTTTGCAACCACCCTCAGTAGTGTTATTGAATCCTTGTAGTTGAGTAGTATGCATGAGGTAGGAACCCATCACCTGTTACCAAGCCCGGACGTTTTATTTAAATGCTACGCTATAGTAGACGGGGTTGGTATGAGTGTTCGAGAGTGGTGTGAAGAAGGAGGACTCTACGTCAATGACGACAACTCCATGATGGAATCTGCAAGGACTGCATCTTCAAGACCTCAAGACTTCAAGACTCGAGACAAGAATTCAATACACACTACTGGGTGAAGGACGGTTGACGGGCACCCTGGAGAAACCAGTGGTTGGCCGGGATGCATGGAGAAGCGCCATGACATCTTGCGGAAAGCTTCACCCAGACTCAAAGAGACGGAAGAATACTTCACGCCCGGAAGCTTACCTGTGCAACCGCAAGTCATTATGGGCTCTGGCTTGGTTGACCTTAGTTGTGACTCTGGCTGGGACGGTGCTAGCAGATGTAGAACTACGGTAGGATTGGATGGGTACCGGACAGTGGTCAGAGGAACTCTTTGGAAGACCATGTTTCGGTCATCTTGTTCTCAAACACTATGAAGTGCGAGAACGTAAAAAGAGGGATCGAATCTTGCGGGTAAAGTGTACAAACCTCTGCAGAGGGTTATAACCTAATCGATTAGCCGTGTCCCCGGTTACGGACAATTTGAGCATCTGGACTTGGATCTATTTCGGAACTCTCAACACCGGATTGATAACTTAATTGTGGGCAACTTATGATGATTTTGGGCTATGAGACATCGGTTGGCGGAACCATGTCATGACAGAAAAACTCCATAGTACAGGCTTCATTTTATTCCTTTGATGTAGGTAAAATAAAACCAGCTTTTACGCAAACAAAATTCAGATACAGAGCCATAAAGCCATATTGCATATAGTATAGTTTTATCATCCGTTTTCTCATGTTGTGATCTTGCCGGTACATTCAATGTACTGACCTACACGGCTGCAACGTATCATGTTGCAGATATTTCCTCGACGAGTAAGAGTTACGATACAGGGTTACGGTCTACACTCAACCTGCCGATGGCGTTGATGGGACTCCACACCCGTTTGATTGTTTCCGCTGAGTATTATGAGGTATATATCATTTTACGTTATTTATACATGTGATTGCACTTTGATATATACATTGATGTACTGTGTGTGCCAGCATACTGATCCAGGGATGGCACAGATACACAGAGGCTTGACCGTCTGAGGTCGGGTCGCTACACCGTGTGTGTTTGAAATCTGACCGTTAGAACACGTGTCAGTTCCTTAGTGACCCAGGGTCATTTCGGACATAACAGGTCGGGTTGCCTAGTGGCTATAAATAGCCCACCCCCTACACCATAAATTGGTGGCTGCTCAGAGTTAGTGCACGGCTTTTGTCGTTTGAGAGCAACCCACCTCGAAGCCTTTGAGAGAGAGAAATCCTTGCAAGGACAAAGCCCAAACACCTAGAGCCAAAGAGTGTTAGGCATCACTGAAGTCTTTCTGTCTGTGTGACCTGAAGACTTATTACACTTGAGGACTGTCAATCCTCCATCCGGTTAGGCGTCGCGTTCTGAGCATCCAAGAGTCATTATGGATTGCCGGTGAACGCAGTCTGTGAAGGTTCGGAAGTCTACCTTGAAGACTTGCCAGAGTGATTGGGCGAGGACTGTGTGTCCTTAGCTCAAGGGGAATAAGGTGAAGACGCGGTCTTCTGAGTTGAATCTCAGCCTCCCTAACCAGATGTACAGTTCTCACAGCAACTGGAACTGGTCCAACAAATCCTGTGTCTTCAACAAGTGACTGGTTCTATCTTCTCCCCCTCTTTACTTAGAGTTTGTCTTCGTGAAGTCATTGCCTATCTATCGTACCTACTTGACTTCATTGCTTGCCTACTTTTGTTGATTGGCTTCTCACTATCTTCCATCTTGATCCTTACTACCAAGCTGCTATTAGTCTTGTACTTTCACGTTATTGCATACTTGACTATGGTTTGCTTGTTGTAGTTTATCTTCCGCTGCATATCAATTAGGTCATTTCTATTGTTTGTCTTCGAAACATCTGTAGCGACCAGACCCGAATGGATCAAGTCTCTGTGCTCAGTGTCATCCCTGGATCAGTAATGCTGACACCACACAAGATTTCAAGGATTTATAGCAGAGTAGCAATCACACACTTATTACATCGTTGTCCACAAGGGTACTTATTACAATAATATGGCTTAAGGCCATCTAATAATAACAGCGAAGGCTTGGAAGATAAGCGAGTCCATCAACTCCAACGGCATCCTTGAGTATAGAACCACGACCTAACACCTTACTCGTCGTCTGAAAAGTCTGCAACGTGAAAGTTGCAGCCCGAAAACGGGTCAGCACATGGAATATGCTGGCAATGTAACACATAAGAGCAATGAATGAATAAGCCTACACTACATGCATATATGGCTGGTGGTAAGGCTCTCACTGTTACATTTGCATAAAGCTGATTTTCCCTACATCAAAGGAATAATTTTATTTAACTATCATGGTGGTTGTTAAACATTGAGAATGGTTGATTTGCATCCTCAATCCCAAATTAAAAGTACTCATCAAAACCCAATAACTTTTATTTAGGAGTAACATGTTGAGATTCACATGATATTCAAGTACCGGATACTCAAAACGTCCATAACCGGGGACACGGCTAATCATGATTAGTTTATACACTCTGCAGAGGTTTGCGACTTTTCCCCACAAGACTCGATCCCTCCGCTTGGTTCTCGTGACTACATGGTGTTTGAGAAACGGATGACCGAGACATAGTCTTTCGAAGCGCTTAGCACCTTACATGTGGGTAGACCATACCAACCTACATCCCTACATCAGCTAGCCTACCCGTAAGAGTTCATGACGACTTAGTCAACTACGCCAGAGCCCATAATTGGCTTGTGGCTGCACACGGAAGTTTCCAGTTTGAATGATCTCATGATCCCTTAGAGCACAGGTGGCGGTCCAAGAAATACAGCAAGTCCTCGATGGAAACCAGGTGCCTCAATCCACCCAGATGTGTGTTTAGGTTGCCACCTTAGATAAACCATTAATTAACAATCTCACATCTGTCATGGATATTCACTCACCCAATCCACGTCTACTAGCATAGCATGGCATAACAAGCAAACGTAGAAGTAACTCCCAAGGTTTCATAAGTAAAACAGGTAATAGGTACTACCTCAATCTACTTCCCAAACCCACAATTTAATTTGATCCTAAACATGCAAGTGTTTGAGGGTTTGATCTAATGCAATAAAACTGGGTAATAGAAAAGGTATGATCAAGTGTTACTTGCCTTGCTGATGATCCGCGAGACCTAGAGATTCGAAGTAACAAGCGGCGCACTCCGGGTGATCTAACGCAGACAAACAACAAGCATACAATAAGTACTCATCTAATGCACAGGGAAATCTCGAATAAAAGATCTAACCAGAAAGTTCAACTTAAGAACCCTGGTTGCAAAAGATTCGAATCAAAATAAACATCGAAAGTCGAAACTCGAGAAGAACGACTCGGTTTAGCAATCTGAAACTAGGTCAAAATTTCACAGTAGCAAAACTCTGTGAAAGTAGGGTAGTCGAACGGCGGTTTCACATTTAAACTCCAGCGCTTGAATCACCTGATTCCGATAAACGAGCGAGAAATAAAACAGATTTGAAAATCGGATCGGAAATCGAATCAGAGAAATAACGGATTAATTCCGATTAAAAGAAAACGACGAACGGATTAAATAAGGGACGTTCGTTAACAGAACTAATCCAACAAACACGTTCATTGAAACGAACGGTTCGGTGAACGTTCATTAAATAAGAAAACCGAAAAAAAAAACCATCTAGGGTTTTTTTTTTAAAAAAAACCGAATATCTTAAAAAAAACCGGATCGGTCTTTAGGGAAAACCGGATCGGAACGGAGCGGGCGGCGGCTACCTCCGGGGGGCCATGGCGAGGTCCGCGGGAGGCTCGGGCGGGAGGGGGGGCTCGGGGTCGGGAGGGCGGCGAGGGCGGCGGGGCTCGCGTGGCCGGCGAGGAACGGCAGTGGCGGGTCGGGAGGGCGGGCGGGAGGTGAGGTGAGAGGGGGGGCGGTATTTAAGAGGGGGGGGGGGTGGCGACTTGGGGAGGGGGCAGGGGGCCGGGTCGGAGGCGGAGTCCCGGCGGGGGTGGCGGCGGCGGCGGGCGCTCAAGGGCGGCTTGGGGAGAGGAGGAGGGGCCAGGCTGGGGCGGGGGCTGGGCCTGGCCAGGGGGCGCGCTTTTTTTAAATTTAAACCAAATGAATTAAAAAATATCAAATGAACTCCGATTTTAATAAAATAATTTTCCCGACTCCTAAAATGAGTCGAACAAAATGAACTTTAAAAGCGGCAAACATGCATATATTTTTTTTTGCTCATTTTGCCTAAGCAAAATAAATCTTCCAAAGCCAAATTTGATTTATTTATAAAATCTTCATTTTTCCTAAATGTTGGGAAAGTCATATTATTCCTCTCTTAAAATTTTATAGGAAAACTTTATGAAGATAATTAAATAAATCAAATGATCCTATTTTCAAAATTTGAGAAATCCCAAATATGAAAATAATGAAACTTCCAACTCTCTCGAGGGTCCTTGAGTTGCGTGAAATTTTCGAGGATCGGAAAATGTGAGAAAATATGATATGCATGATGACCTAATGTATAACATTCCAAATTGAAAATTTGGGATGTTACAAACCTACCCTTAAGATGAATCTCGCCCTCGAGATTCGGGTTGGCTAGAAAATAGGTGAGGTGGTCCCTGAGCAAAACTTCCTCTCTTTCCTGTGTGGCTTCATCCTCGGTGTGGTGGCTCCACTGAACTTTGCAAAACTTGATAACCTTGCATGGGTAACTCTGCTGGCATAATCGAGAATCTTAACAGGTTTTTCCTCATATGTCAAGTCATCCTTCAACTGAATTGCTTCCGGTGGCTTTGTGTCTCTTAACGGTACCTCTGCTATCTCGGGTGACATTTCTTCAATCGAGAAACATGGAATACATCATGAACTCGACAGTCCTTCCGCAATTCCAACTTATACATAACTTCTCCCATGCGTTGCAAAATCTTATATGGTCCAACTAAACGGGTGCTAACTTTCCTTTCACTCCAAAATGCTTAACTCCTCAAGCGGGATACTCTGAGATATACTCTGTCTCCAACTTCATACTCAATCGCTTTGCGCTTTGAATCGGCATAGCTCTTCTGTCTGGACTGGGCTACCTTGAGCCTGTCTCGAATCAACTTAACCTTCTGTTCAGACTCCTTAATCAAATCTGGTCCAAACAACTGACGATCTCCAGTTTCGTCCCATGACAACGGTGTCCTGCACCTTCTTCCATACAGAGCCTCGAAAGGTGCCATCTTTAAGCTGGTTTGGTAACTGTTGTTGTAGGAAAATTCTGCATACGGCAAATTATCATCCCAGCTAGATCCATAATCTAGTGCACAAGCTCTCAGCATGTCCTCCAAAATCTGATTGACTCTCTCGGTCTGTCCATCGGTCTGTGGGTGGAAAGCTGTACTGAATTCTAGTCTGGTTCCCAATGTTTCGTGCAACTGGTTCCAAAATTTCGAGGTAAACTGGGTTCCTCTGTCTGATACGATGCTCCTCGGAACTCCGTGTAAACACACAATTCTGGTCATGTATATCTTTGCCAACTTAGCACTGCTATAGGTAGTCTTGACTGGAATGAAATGAGCTACCTTTGTCAAACGATCGACTATGACCCAAATCGAGTCATATCCTGAACGAGTCTTTGGCAAACCTGTGATGAAATCCATGCCTAGTTTATCCCACTTCCATTCGGGTATCGGAAACGGTTGTAACAATCCTGCTGGCTTCTGATGCTCTGCCTTTACTTTCTGACATACGTCGCAAACTGCTACATACTCCGCAATATCCTTCTTCATTCCGGTCCACCAGAAAATATTCTTCAAATCCAAATACATCTTGGTATTTCCTGGGTGAATCGAATAGGGTGAATCATGGGCTTCTTGTAAAATCAACTTCCTGATCTCTGGGTCATTGGGCACATAAACACGGTCTTCAAACCATAGGGTATCGTGCTCATCCTCACGAAATCCTTTAGCTTTTCCTTTGCCCATTTTCTCCTTTATAGAGGCAACTTCCTTATCTGCCTTTTGGGCTTCTCTGATTTTGTCCATCAGTGTCGACTGAATCTCCAATGCTGCTACATAGCCTCTCGGAACTATTTCCAAACATAGCTCTCGAAGGTCCTCGCTAACTCATGGGTATTCCTCCCATCATTAGGGTATTGACGTGGCTCTTACGGCTCAATGCGTCTGCTACGACATTAGCCTTTCCGGGGTGGTAATGCAATCTCATATCATAATCCTTGATAAGTTCTAACCATCTCCTTTGTCTGAGATTCAATTCCTTCTGTGTGAAGATGTACTTCAAACTCTTGTGATCCGTGTATACTTCACAATGATTTCCAATGAGAAAATGTCTCCATGTCTTTAAGGCGTACAACGGCTGCTAACTCCAAATCATGAGTGGCATAATTCAACTCATGGGGCTTAAGTTGTCGTGAAGCATACTGAAACAACTCTTCCTTCCTGCATAAGTACGGCTCCAAGTCCTCGACGTGAAGCGTGTAATACACCTCATAATCCTTAGTCCGATCCGCAATATCAAACTGGTGAGGTAACCAATCTTTTCTTCAACTCCTGAAAACTTGCCTCACAGTCCTCAATCCATATGAATTTGTTTTCCTTCTTCAACAATTCTGTCATAGGCTTTGCAATTCTTGAGAAATTCTCAATGAATCTTGGTAGTATCCTGCGAGTCCAAGGAAACTCGAATCTCTCAAACTGTCGCTGGTGCTTCCCATTTGGTTACGGTCTCAACTTTTGTGGGGTCAACTGCTATCCCTTCTCCGGATATAACATGTCCGAGAAATCCAACTTCCTTTAGCCAAAACTCACATTTGCTGAACTTGGCATACAACTGGTGTTCCCTTAGTTTCTCCAAAACCAATCGCAAATGTTCCTTGTGTTCCTCTTCATTCTTCGAGAAAATCAAAATGTCATCAATGAACACCACGATGAACTTATCCAAAAACTCCATAAACACTTTGTTCATCGGGTTCATGAAATAGGCTGGTGCGTTAGTCAGTCCAAATGACATAACGGTATACTCGTACAGTCCATATCTCGTGGTAAATGCGGTCTTGGGTATGTCTTGCTCCCGAATCTTCAACTGATGGTACCCTGATCGCAAGTCGATCTTGGAAAACACTTTAGCTCCTTGCAAGCGATCAAACAGATCATTTATCATAGGTAGTGGGTATTTGTTCTTGATTGTTACTTCATTCAATCCACCATAATCCACAACCATTCTCAAAGATCCATCCTTCTTCTCCACCAACAAAACGGGTGATCCCCAAGGTGAAGAACTTGGGCGAATAAAACCTTTATCCAATAGTTCCTTAATCTGCTTCTTGATTTCCGCCAAATCCTTTGCGGGCATCCTGTACGGTCGCTTCGATATCGGGCCTGTTCCTGGCAATAGCTCGATCAAAAACTCAATGTCTCTATCCGGTGGTATTCCTGGCAACTCTTCCGGAAATACATCAGGAAAATCCTTCACCACTGGTACTTCTTCCTGTACCACTCCTGATAGGCAATTAACTTGTGCTCTCCTCGGCTCGTGCCGTGATACATACTTAATCCTTCTTCCTTCTGGTGTGGTGAGCAAAATTGACCTTGTGGTGCAATCTATGTTTCCTCCATACTTTGATAACCAATCCATTCCTAATATCACATCCAATCCTTGGGATTCCAGAACTATTAGGTCTGAGGGGAAAACATAGTGTCCAATCCTTAGTGGCATTCGATCACACCATTTACTAGCCATGTACTCTGCTCCGGGTGAGGTTACTAGCATGGGTGACCTAAGGGCTTGGGTTGGTAAATTGTACTTATCCACAAATCCCCTTGATATGTATGAATGCGATGCACCAGTATCGAAAAGAACAATTGCAGTAAATGACTTAACCAAAAACTTACCGACATCGATCGGGCTGATCTTCAACCTCCTCCACATCAATGTGGTTCACCTGTCCCCTGTTGAAAGGGTTGGGCTTCTTTCCAGAGCTTCCATTGCCATTTCCATTCTGGCCTTCTGGACAGTCATTTGCATAATGCCCAGTCTTGCGGCACTTAAAGCAAGTAATGTGACTCAGGTCTACCTTGGATGGTGTTGACGGGTTGGTGCGATTCTGTCCGTTGCTTCCTCCATTCCCGTTCCCATTCTTGGTGCCATTATGGTTGTGCGAATTTCCTCCTCCATGGGTATGCTGAAACTGAATTCCTGTTTTAGGGGTATAACGAGGTTTCTCTTGGGCTCGAGTTATACTTCCCTTGTCCATACTTCCGCTTATGGTTCTCAATTCTGCTGCTTTCCTTCAATCATGACGGCTCGGTCCACTAACTCCTGGTAGTTGTTGAAACTTGCTACCATCAACGACATCTGAACTCATCATTCAGTCCTTCTAGAAACTTCTCTGCTTAGCAGCGTCAGAGTAACGTCATCCGGGGCATAACGTGCTAATTTGCTAAAATCATCCACATCTTCGCCAACAGTCCTTCCTCCTTGGCGTAAGTTGCGAAACTCACGCTTCTTCATGGCCATGGCTCCTGCTGAAACATGGGCAAGTCGAAAAGCTTCTTGAAACTGATCCCATGTGGCGGTGTCTCAGGGGTAAGTGGCTGTGAAATTCTCCCACCATGCTGCTGCGGGTCCTTCAAGCTGATGTGCTGCAAACTTCACTCTTTCTCCATCTGTGCATCCTGCAGTGGTCAGCTCCCTTCCTATCTTGCGGAGCCAGTCATCTGCTACAATTGGCTCGGTGCTACTGGAATACACCGGCGGATTCAGTCTAAGGAAACGAGTCAGATGATCCGCAGGTGGTGGTGGTGGCGGGGGGTTGTTGTTCTTGTTGTTGTGGTTGCCCTGGTTCTGCACCAATGTTTGAATCAGGGTATTCTGCTGCTGGATCAATTGGGTGATCTCTGGCGGGAAAACGAATCCGGGGTCGCGTCTCGGAGGTATCTGAGGGTTTTAGAAAAGAAGAGACATGTAGAATAGAATGAGGTCTAAGGGGAATCACTACCCAAATGCACATGAGCAAAAGCACACAAAATCACTTCATTCAATCAAACAAGGGCTTACAACGATCTAACTATCGCGAAAGTGCGTGTACTATAATGTTTACATCGAGGAAATACTACTAATATGTGGGGACTTCTACTAATTTGAACGGTGGAAGACTCCATGATGTCTGCTCCACCGTCTTCAAAGTCGGGTTCACTTGGATCCGAATCGGTGTCGTCGATGTTGATGTAGTCGCTTGGGTATTCGACATCTTGGTCTTCATTCCTGAGCGCCAACTTCTTCTTGAGTTCTTCGATCTCGTACTTAAGATCGTTATTGTGTCTTGCCAGAGCTATGATCTCGTCCATGTAGTCCTTGCGTGTAGTCTTTAGTTCTTCTTCCAGTTCGATGATCCTTCCTTTGTCTTCGCAACTCCAACATGTCGTTGACATTTGGTTCTCTGGCGTCGAATGTGCTGATTTAACTCTGGATGAAAGCTGCAATGGATCTATCCTTCTTGGTGCCGACGACGTCCCAGTTGTCATCTCGGCGTCCGCAAATCTGGTAGATGGTGTCCTTGAGGTCTTCTTGATAAACTTCTCCAATCGTCCCATGGTGATGTGAGCTGCCATGCTCTTTCCTGACTCAAGTTGGTGCAATCGAAAACACTATCTATAGGCTTGGTGATTGGGGCGAATGTCCTTCTGGAGCGTGAGCGTGAGTCTTCCAGCTCCTCTTGAGCAGAGTGGCGTTGAAAGTCCGGTGAAGCTTGGTAGTCCAATGTTCAGGTACTTAGTAACTTCCTTCAAGTGAAATCCAAAGGTGTGCCTTCATCCGGTTGGGTGTACTTGATCTTCGCGTCCGTCATCCTAAAGAGAGTAGAAAAGATGAGGAGTTAGAAAATGGGAAGAGAGTAGTGATCTATGGCTTTAACTTAGTGGTCGTGTCCTACAGTCAGCGTGTGCTCTGATACCATTCTCTGTAGCGACCAGACCCGAATGGATCAAGTCTCGTGCTCGATGTCATCCTGGATCAAGAATGTCGACACCACACAAGATTTCGAAGGATTTATAGCAGAGTAGCAATCACACACTTATTACATCGTTGTCCACAAGGGTACTTATTACAATAATATGGCTTAAGGCCATCTAATAATAACAGCGGAAGGCTTGGAAGATAAGCGAGTCCATCAACTCCAACGGCATCACTGAGTATAGAACCACGACCTAACACCTTACTCGTCGTCTGAAAAGTCTGCAACGTGAAAGTTGCAGCCTGAAAACGGGTCAGCACATGGAATATGCTGGCAATGTAACACATAAGAGCAATGAATGAATAAGCCTACACTACATGCATATATGGCTGGTGGTAAGGCTCTACGGTTACATTTGCATAAAGCTGATTTTTCCCTACATCAAAGGAATAATTTTTATTTAACTATCATGGTGGTTGTTAAACATTGAGAATGGTTGACGACATCCTCAATCCCAAATTAAAAGTACTCATCAAAACCCAATAACTTTTATTTAGGAGTAACATGTTGAGATTCACATGATATTCAAGTACCGGATACTCAAAACGTCCATAACCGGGGACACAGCTAATCATGATTAGTTTATACACTCTGCAGAGGTTTTATGACTTTTCCCCATTAAGACTCGATCGCCTCCGCTTGGTTCTCGTGACCATGGTGTTTGAGAAGCGGATGACCGAGACATAGTCTTTCGTAAGCGCTAGCACCTTACATGTGGGTAGACCGTACCAACCTACATCCCCTACATCAGCTAGCCTACCCGTAAGAGTTCGTGACGACTTAGTCAACTACGCCAGAGCCCATAATTGGCTTGTGGCTGCACACGGAAGTTTCAGTTTGAATGATCTCATGATCCCTTAGAGCACGGGTGGCGGTCCGAAGAAATACAGGCAAGTCCTGATGGAAACCAGGTGCCTCAATCCACCCAGATGTGTGTTTAGGTTGCCACCTTAGATAAACCATTAATTAACAATCTCACATCTGTCATGGATATTCACTCACCCAATCCACGTCTACTAGCATAGCATGGCATAACAAGCAAACGTAGAAGTAACTCCCAAGGTTTCATAAGTAAAACAGGTAATAGGTACTATCTCAATCTACTTCCCAAACCCACAATTTAATTTGATCCTAAACATGCAAGTGTTTGAGGGTTTGATCTAATGCAATAAAACTGGGTAATAGAAAAGGTATGATCAAGTGTTACTTGCCTTGCTGATGATCCGCGAGACCTAGAGATTCGAAGTAACAAGCGGCGACTCGGGTGATCTAACGCAGACAAACAACAAGCATACAATAAGTACTCATCTAATGCACAGGGAAATCTCGAATAAAAGATCTAACCAGAAAGTTCAACTTAAGAACCCTGGTTGCAAAAGATTCGAATCAAAATAAACATCGAAAGTCGAAACTCGAGAGAGAACGACTCGGTTTAGCAATCTGAAACTAGGTCAAAATTTCACAGTAGCAAAACTCTGTGAAAGTAAGGTAGTCGGAACGGCGGTTTCGTTACGAAACTCCAGGCGCTTGAATCACCTGATTCCGATAAACGAGCGAGAAATAAAACAAATTTGAAAATCGGATCGGAAATCGAATCAGAGAAATAACGGATTAATTCCGATTAAAAGAAAACGACGAACGGATTAAATAACGGACGTTCGTTAACAGAACTAATCCAACGAACACGTTCATTGAAATGAACGGTTCGGTGAACGTTCGTTAAATAAGAAAACCGAAAAAAAATAAAAACCATCTAGGGTTTTTTTTTAAAAAACCGAATATGTTAAAAAAAACGGATCGGTCTTTAGGGAAAACCGGATCGGAACGGAGCGGGGCGGCGGCTACCTCCGCGGGGCCATGGCGAGGTCCGGCGGGGCTCGGGCGGCGGGGGGTCCGCGGGGTCGGGAGGGGCTGCGAGGGCGGGTGGCTCGGCGGGCGCGAACAAGTGGCGCCCACGGCGGCGGCTCGGGTCGGGAGGGGCGGGCGGGGGGTGAGGTGAGGGGGGCGGTATTTAAGAGGGGGGGGTGGCGGCGACTTGGGAGGGGGCAGCGGGGGCGGGTCGGAGGTGGAGTCCCAGGCGGAGGGGTGGCGGCGGGCGGTGGGCGCCCTGGCGGCGTCTTGTGGGGAGAGGAGGAGGTGGGCAGGGCTGCTGGCTGGGCTGGGCTGGGCCTGGCCAGGGGCGCGGCGCTTTTTTTTAAATTTAAACCAAATGAATTAAAAAATATCAAATGAACTCCGATTTTAATAAAATAATTTTCCCGACTCCTAAAAATGAGTGAACAAAATGAACTTTAAAAGCGGCAAACATGCATATTTTTTTTGCTCATTTTGCCTAAGCAAAATAAATCTTCCAAAAGCCAAATTTGATTTATTTATAAAATCTTCATTTTCCTAAATGTTGGGAAAGTCATATTATTCCCTCTCTTAAAATTTTATAGGAAAAACTTTATGAAGATAATTAAATAAATCAAATGATCCTATTTTCAAAATTTGAGAAATCCCAAATATGAAAATAATGAAACTTCCAACTCTCTCCGAGGGTCCTTGAGTTGCGTGAAATTTTCGAGGATCGGAAAAATGCGAGAAAATATGATATGCATGATGACCTAATGTATAACATTCCAAATTGAAAATTTGGGATGTTACAACATCCGTGTTTTGAAGACTTCTATAAAAATCGCCTATTCACCCCCCCTCTAGTCGATAACTAGCACTTTCAAGAGGCAATAATAAAATGGTTATTATTATATTTCTTTGTTCATGATAATTGTCTGTTATTCATGCTATAACTGTGTTATCCGGAAATCATAATACACGTGTGAATACATAGACCACAACGTGTCCCTAGTAAGCCTCTAGTTGACTAGCTCGTTGATCAACAGATAGTCATGGTTTCCTGACTATGGGAATTGGATGTCATTGATAACGGGATCACATCATTAGGAGAATGATGTGATGGACAAGACCCAATCCTAAGCATAGCTCAAAGATCGTGTAGTTCGTTTAGCTAGAGCTTTTCCAAATGTCAAGTATCATTTCCTTAGACCATGAGATTGTGCAACTCCGGATACCGTAGGAGTGCTTTGGGTGTGCCAAACGTCACAACGTAACTGGGTGACTATAAATGTGCACTACGGGTATCTCCGGAAGTGTCTGTTGGGTTGGCATGAATCGAGACTGGGATTTGTCACTCCGTATGACGGAGAGGTATCTCTGGGCCCACTTGATAATGCATCATCATAATGAGCTGAATGTGACCAAGTGTCTGGTCACGGGATCATGCATTACGGTACGAGTAAAGTTACTTGCCGGTAACGAGATTAAACGAGCTACTGGGATACCGACGATCGAGTCTGGGGCAAGTAACGTACCGATTGACCGAGGGAATTGTATACGGGATTGATTGAATCCTTGATATCATGGTTCATCCGATGAGATCATCGAGGAGCATGTGGGAGCCAACATGGGTATCCAGATCCCGTTGTTGGTTATTGACCGGAGAGGCGTTTCGATCATGTCTGCATGTCTCCCGAACCCGTAGGGTCTACACACTTAAGGTTCGGTGACGCTAGGGTTGTAGAGATATGAGTATGCAGTAACCCGAAAGTTGTTCGGAGTCCCGGATGAGATCCCGGACGTCACGAGGAGTTCCGGAATGGTCCGGAGGTGAAGAATTATATATAGCAAGTGCAGTTTCGGCCATCGGGAAAGTTTCGGGGGTCACCTGTATTGTACCGGGACCACCGGAAGGGTCCCGGGGGTCCACCGGGTGGGGCCACCTATCCCGGAGGGCCCCGTGGGCTGAAGTGGGGAGGGGAACCAGCCCCTGGTGGGCTGGTGCGCCCCCCTTGGCCCCCCTGCGCCTAGGGTTGGAAACCCTAGGGTGGGGGGCGCCTCCACTTGCCTTGGGGGGCAAGCCTCCCCCTTGGCCGCCGCCCCCCCCTTGGAGATCTCATCTCCCAGGGCCGGCGCCCTCCCTAGGGGGCCTATATAAAGGGGGAGGGAGGGCAGCCGCACCCATTCTCTTGGCGCCTCCCTTCCCCCTTGCTACACCTCTTCCTCTCGTAGAAGCTATGCGAAGCTCTGCCGAGATCACTGCTGCATCCACCACCACGCCGTCGTGCTGCTGGATCTCCGTCAACCTCTCCTCCCCCTTTGCTGGATCAAGAAGGAGGAGACGTCTTCATCAACCGTACGTGTGTTGAACGCGGAGGTGCTGTCCGTTCAGCACTAGGATCATCGGTGATTTGGATCACGTCGAGTACGACTCCCTCAACCCCGTTCTCTTGAACGCTTCCGCTCGCGATCTACAAGGGTATGTAGATGCACTCCTTTCTCTCGTTGCTAGATGAACTCATAGATTGATCTTGGTGAAAGCGTAGAAATTTTTTATTTTCTGCAACGTTCCCCAACAGTGGCATCTGTTGGAAATATGCCCTAGAGGCAATAATAAATTAGTTATTATTATATTTCCTTGTTCATGATAATCGTTTATTATCCATGCTATAATTGTATTGATAGGAAACTCAGATACATGTATGGATACATAGACAACACCATGTCCCTAGCAAGCCTCTAGTTGACTAGCTCGTTGATCAACAGATGGTTACGGTTTCCTGACCATGGACATTGGATGTCGTTGATAACGGGATCACATCATTAGGAGAATGATGTGATGGACAAGACCCAATCCTAAGCCTAGCACAAAGATCGTAGTTCGTATGCTAAAGCTTTTCTAATGTCAAGTATCTTTTCCTTAGACCGTGAGATTGTGCAACTCCCGGATACCGTAGGAATGCTTTGGGTGTACCAAACGTCACAACGTAACTGGGTGGCTATAAAGGTGCACTACAGGTATCTCCGAAAGTGTCTGTTGGGTTGGCACGAATCGAGACTGGGATTTGTCACTCCGTGTAAACGGAGAGGTATCTCTGGGCCCACTCGGTAGGACATCATCATAATGTGCACAATGTGACCAAGGGGTTGATCACGGGATGATGTGTTACGGAACGAGTAAAGAGACTTGCCGAAACGAGATTGAACAAGGTATCGGGATACCGACGATCAAATCTCGGGCAAGTACAATACCGCTAGACAAAGGGAATTGTATACGGGATCGATTGAGTCCTTGACATCGTGGTTTATCCGATGAGATCATCGTGGAACATGTGGGAGCCAACATGGGTATCCAGATCCCGCTATTGGTTATTGACCGGAGAACGTCTCGGTCATGTCTGCATGGTTCCCGAACCCGTAGGGTCTACACACTTAAGGTTCGATGACGCTAGGGTTATAAAGGAAGTTTGTATGTGGTTACCGAATGTTGTTCGGAGTCCCGGATGAGATCCCGGACGTCACGAGGAGTTCCGGAATGGTCCGGAGGTAAAGATTTATATATGGAAAGTTGTTGTTGGGTCCGGAAAAGTTCGGGTTTTTCGGTATTGTACCGGAAGCTTCGGAAGGTTCGGAGGATTCGGAGGGGTGCGGAGGTCCGGAAATAGTTCCATCACGTCCAATACAGTAGCATGGGCTGTAGGGGGGCGCCCTAGCCTTAATGGGCCAGGGGCACCAGCCCCCCCAAGGCCCATGCGCATGGGAAGGGGAAAACCCCAAGGGGGAGGGCCTCCACTTGACTTGGGAGGCACTCCTCCCCCCCTAGGCCGCCCCCCTAGATGGGATCTAGGGCTGGCCGCACCCCTTGGGGTGGGAAAACCCTAAAGGGGGCGCAGCCCCCTTTCCCCCTATATATACTTGAGGTTTTGGGGCTGCCATACACATGAGAACCTCTCCCTCTTGGCGCAGCCCTACCTCTCTCCCTTCTCCTCTCTTGTGGTGCTTGGCGAAGCCCTGCTGGATTGCCACGCTCCTCCATCACCACCACGCCGTTGTGCTGCTGCTGGATGGAGTCTTCCTCAACCTATCCCTCTCTCCTTGCTGGATCAAGGCATGGGAGACGTCACCGGGCTGTACGTGTGTTGAACGCGGAGGTGCCGTCCGTTCGGCACTAGGATCTCCGGTGATTTGGATCACGATGAGTACGACTCCTTCAACCCCGTTCTCTTGAACGCTTCCGCTTAGCGATCTACAAGAGTATGTAGATGCACTCTCCTTCCCCTCGTTGCTGGTTTCTCCATAGATAGATCTTGGTGACACGTAGGAAAATTTTGAATTTCTGCTACGTTCCCCAACAGCATCATGAGCTAGGTCTATGCGTAGTTCTCTTTGCACGAGTAGAACACAAATTTGTTGTGGGCGTAGATGTTGTCAACTTTCTTGCCACTACTAGTCTTATTTTTCTTGAGCGGTATTGTGGGATGAAGCGGCCCGGACCGACCTTACACGTACGCTTACGTGAGACAGGTTCCACCGACTGACATGCACTAGTTGCATAAGGTGGCTACCGGGTGTCTGTCTCTCCCACTTTAGTTGGAGCGGATTCGATGAAAAGGGTCCTTATGAAGGGTAAATAGAAGTTGGCAAATCACGTTGTGGTTTTTACGTAGGTAAGAAAACATTCTTGCTAGAACCCTATTGCAGCCACGTAAAACATGCAACAACAATTAGAGGACGTCTAACTTGTTTTTGCAGCATATGATTTGTGATGTGATATGGCCAAAAGTTGTGATGAATGATGAATGATATATATGTGATGTATGAGATCATGTTATTGTAATAGGAATCACGACTTGCATGTCGATGAGTATGACAACCGGCAGGAGCCATAGGAGTTGTCTTTATTCTTGTATGACCTGCGTGTCATTGAGAAACGCCATGTAAATTACTTTACTTTATTGCTAAACGCGTTAGCCATAGTAGTAGAAGTAATAGTTGGCGAGCAACTTCATGGAGACACGATGATGGAGATCATGGTGTCATGCCGGTGACGAAGATGATCATGGAGCCCCGAAGATGGAGATCAAAGGAGCTATATGATATTGGCCATATCATGTCACTATTTGATTGCATGTGATGTTTATCATGTTTTTCATCTTGTTTACTTAGAACGACGGTAGTAAATAAGATGACCCCTCATAATAATTTCAAGAAAGTGTTCCCCCTAACTGTGCACCGTTGTGAAGGTTCGTTGTTTCAAAGCACCACGTGATGATCGGGTGTGATAGATCCTAACGTTCGAATACAACGGGTGTAAGCCAGATTTACACACGCAATACACTTAGGTTGACTTGACGAGCCTAGCATGTATAGACATGGCCTCGGAACACGGAGGACCAAAAGGTCCAGCATGAGTCATATAGAAGATACGATCAACATGGAGATGTTCACCGATGTCGACTAGTCCGTCTCACGTGATGATCGGACACGGCCTAGTTGACTCGGATCATGTTTCACTTAGATGACTAGAGGGATGTCTAATCTGAGTGGGAGCTCATTAAATAATTTGATTAGATGAACTTAATTATCATGAACTTAGTCTAAAATCTTTACAATATGTCTTGTAGATCAAATGGCCCACGTTACCCTCAATTTCAACGCGTTCCTAGAGAAAACCAAGCTGAAAGATGATGGCAGCAACTTCAGCGCATGAAGAAGCTCCAAGGTCGATGTGATCGCCGTCGGCACGCTACCTCTACATTTACCTACGGGATTAGTTTTAAACCTCAATAATTGTTATTTAGTACCAGCTTTGAGCATGAACATTGTATCTGGATCTCGTTTAATATGAGATGGCTACTCATTTAAATCCGAGAATAATGGTTTTTCTATTTCTATGAGAGATATGTTTTATGGTCATGCCCCGATGGTCAATGGTTTATTCTTAATGAATCTCGAACGTGATGTTACACATATTCATAGTGTGAATACCAAAAGATGTAAAGTTGATAACGATAGTCCCACATACTTGTGGCACTGCCGCCTTGGTCACATTGGTGTCGAGCGCATGAAGAAGCTCCATGCTGATGGACTTTTAGAGTCTCTTGATTATGAATCATTTGACACATGCGAACCATGCCTCATGGCCAAAATGACCAAGACTCAGTTCTTCGGAATAATGGAGTGAGCAACCAACTTGTTGGAAATCATACATACTGATGTGTGCGGTCCAATGAGCGTTGAGGCTCGCGGAGGATATCGTTATGTTCTCACTCTCACTGATGACTTGAGTAGATATGGGTATGTCTACTTGATGAAACACAAGTCTGAGACCTTTGAAAAGTTCAAGGAATTTCAGAATGAGGTAGAGAATCAACGTGACCGAAAGATAAAGTTATTACCATCAGATCGTGGGAGAGAATATTTAAGTCACGAATTTGGTACGCACTTAAGGAAATGTGGAATCGTTTCACAACTCACGCCGCCTGGAACACCTCAGCGTAACGGTGTGTCCGAACGTCGTAATTGCACTTTATTGGATATGGTGCGATCTATGATGTCTCTTACCGATTTACCGCTATCATTTTGGGGATACGCTCTAGAGACAACTACATTCATTTTAAATAGGGCACCGTCTAAATCCGTTGAGACGACACCGTATGAATTATGGTTTGGAAAGAAACCTAAGCTGTCGTTTCTAAAAGTTTGGGGATGCGATGCTTATGTCAAGAAACTCCAACCTGAAAAGCTCGAACCCAAGTCGGAAAAATGCGTCTTCATAGGATACCCTAAGGAAACCATTGGGTATACCTTCTACTTAAGATCCGAAGGCAAGATCTTTGTTGCCAAGAACGGGTCCTTTCTGGAGAAAGAGTTTCTCTCGAAAGAATTAAGTGGGAGGAAAGTAGAGCTTGATGAAGTACTACCTCTTGAAACAGTAAGTAGCGCAACTCAGGAAGATGTTCCTGTGGTGCCTGCACCGACAAGAGAGGAGGTTAATGATGATGATCAAGATACTTCAGATCAAGCTCCTACTGAACTTCGAAGGTCCACAAGGACACGTTCCGCACCAGAGTGGTAAGGCAACCTTGTCTTGGAAATCATGTTGTTAGACAACGGTGAACCTTTGAACTATGAAGAAGCGATGGCGGGCCCAGATTCCAACAAATGGCTTGAAGCCATGCAATCCGAGATAGGATCCATGTATGAAAACAAAGTGTGGACTTTGACAGACTTGCCCGATGATCGGCGAGCAATAGAAAACAAATGGATCTTTAAGAAGAAGAAGGACGCGGATGGTAATGTTACCATATATAAAGCTCGACTTGTCGCTAAGGGTTATCGACAAGTTCAAGGGATTGACTACGATGAGTCTTTCTCTCCCGTAGCGAAGCTGAAGTCCGTCCGAATCATGTTAGCAATTGCCGCATACTATGATTATGAGATATGGCAAATGGACGTCAAAACGGCATTCCTTAACGGCCATCTTAAGGAAGAACTGTATATGATGTTGCCGGAAGGTTTTGTCGACCCTGAGAATGCTAACAAGGTATGCAAGCTCCAGCGATCCATTTATGGGCTGGTGCAAGCATCTCGGAGTTGGAACATTCGCTTTGATGAGATGATCAAATCGTTTGGGTTTATGCAGACTTATGGAGAAGCCTGCGTTTACAAGAAAGTGAGTGGGAGCTCTGTAGCATTTCTCATATTATATGTAGATGACATACTTTTAATGGGAAATGATATAGAACTTTTGGACAGCATTAAGGCCTACTTGAATAAGTGTTTTTCAATGAAGGACCTTGGAGAAGCTGCTTACATATTAGGCATCAAGATCTATAGGGATAGATCGAGACGCCTCATATGTCTTTCACAAAGCACATACCTTGATAAGATATTGAAGAAGTTCAATATGGATCAGTCCAAGAAAGGGTTCTTGCAAGGTGTGAGATTGAGCTCGGCTCAATGCCCGACCACGGCAGAAGATAAAGAAGAGATGAGTGTCATCCCCTATGCCTCAGCCATAGGGTCTATTATGTATGCCATGTTGTGTACCAGACCTGATGTAAACCTTGCCGTAAGTTTGGTAGGAAGGTACCAAAGTAATCCCGGCAAGGAACACTTGACAGCGTTTAAGAACATCCTAAAGTACCTGAAAATGACTAAGGATATGTTTCTCGTTTATGGAGGTGACGAAGAGCTCGTCGTAAAGGGTTACGTCGACGCTAGCTTCGACACAGATCTGGATGACTCTAAGTCACAGACCGGATACGTGTATATTTTGAATGGTGGGGCAGTAAGCTGGTGCAGTTGCAAGCAAAGCGTCGTGGCGGGATCTACATGTGAAGCAGAGTACATGGCAGCCTCGGAGGCAGCACATGAAGCAATCTGGGTGAAGGAGTTCATCACCGACCTAGGAGTCATACCCAATGCGTCGGGGCCGACCGCACTCTTCTGTGACAATACTGGAGCTATTGCACTTGCCAAGGAGCCCAGGTTTCACAAGAAGACCAGGCACATCAAGCGTCGCTTCAACTCCATACGTGAAAATGTTCAAGATGGAGACATAGATATTTGTAAAGTACATACGGATCTGAATGTAGCAGATCCGTTGACTAAACCTCTCCCTAGAGCAAAACATGATCAACACCAGAACGCTATGGGTGTTCGATTTATCACAATGTAACTAGAATATTGACTAGTGCAAGTGGGAGACTGTTGGAAATATGCCCTAGAGGCAATAATAAAATGGTTATTATTATATTTCTTTGTTCATGATAATTGTCTGTTATTCATGCTATAACCGTGTTATCCGGAAATCGTAATACACGTGTGAATACATAGACCACAGCGTGTCCCTAGTAAGCCTCTAGTTGACTAGCTCGTTGATCAATAGATAGTCATGGTTTCCTGACTATGGGCATTGGATGTCATTGATAACGGGATCACATCATTAGGAGAATGATGTGATGGACAAGACCCAATCCTAAGCATAGCTCAAAGATCGTGTAGTTCGTTTAGCTAGAGCTTTTCCAAATGTCAAGTATCATTTCCTTAGACCATGAGATTGTGCAACTCCGGATACCGTAGGAGTACTTTGGGTGTGCCAAGCGTCCTGGCGAATCGGGTGACTATAAAGGTGCACTACAGGTATCTCGAAATTGTCTGTTGGGTTGTAACGAATCGAGACTGGGATTTGTCACTCCGTATGACGGAGAGGTATCTCTGGGCCTACTCGGTAATGCATCATCATAATGAGCTCAATGTGACCAAGTGTCTGGTCACGGGATCATGAATTATGGTACGAGTAAAGTGACTTGCCGGTAACGAGATTAAACGAGGTATTGGGATACCGACGATCGAGTCTCGGGCAAGTAACGTACCGATTGACAAAGGGAATTGTATACGGGATTGATTGAATCCTTGACATCGTGGTTCATCCGATGAGATCATCGAGGAGCATGTGGGAGCCAACATGGGTATACAGATCCCGCTGTTGGTTATTGACCGGAGAGGCGTCTCGATCATGTCTGCATGTCTCCCGAACCCGTAGGGTCCACACACTTAAGGTTCGGTGACGCTAGGGTTGTAGAGATATGAGTATGCAGTAACCCGAAAGTTGTTCAGAGTCCCGGATGAGATCCCGGACGTCACGAGGAGTTCCGGAATGATCCGGAGGTGAAGAATTATACATAGGAAGTGCATTTTCGGCCATCGGGAAAGTTTCGGGGCTCACCGGTATTGTACCGGGACCACCGGAAGGGTCCCGGGGGTCCACCTATCCCGGAGGGCCCGTGGGCTGAAGTGGGAGGGAACCAGCCTGGTGGGCTGGTGCGCCTCTGGGCCCCCGCGCCTAGGGTTGGAAACCCTAGGGGGGGCGCCCACACTGCCTTGGGGGCAAGCCTCCCCTTGCGCCGCCCCTAGGGGGCCTATATAAGGGGGGAGGGAGGGCAGCCGCACCCATGCTCTTGGCGCCTCCCTTCCCCCTTGCTACACCTCTTCCTCTCGTAGAAGCTCGTGGCTCGCCGAGATCACTGCTGCATCCACCACCACGCCCGTTGTCTGCTGGATCTCCGTCAACCTCTCCTCCCCCCTTGCTGGATCAAGAAGGAGGAGACGTCTTCCTCAACCGCACGTGTGTTGAACGCGGAGGTGCTGTCCGTTCAGCACTAGGATCATCGGTGATTTGGATCACGTCGAGTACGACTCCCTCAACCCCGTTCTCTTGAACGCTTCCGCTCGCGATCTACAAGGGTATGTAGATGTACTCCTTTCTCTCGTTGCTAGATGAACTCATAGATTGATCTTGGTGAAAGCGTAGAAAAAAAATTATTTTCTGCAATGTTCCCCAACAGGTAGGGCGCGCCCCCCTATAGGGCGCGCCCCCTGTCTCGTGGGCCCCTCGGGCGGCCACCGACGTACTTCTTCCTCCTATATATGCCTACGTACCCCGAAAACATCCAGGGAGCCAACGAAACACAATTTCCACCGCCGTAACCTTCTGTATCCGCGAGATCCCATCTTGGAACCTTCGCCGGCGCTCTGCTGGAGGTGGAATCGACCACGGAGGGCTTCTACATCAACACCATAGCCCCTCCGATGAGTTGTGAGTAGTTTACCACAGACCTTCGGGTCCATAGTTATTAGCTAGATGGCTTCTTCTCCCTTTTCGGATCTCAATACAATGTTCTCCCCCTCTCTTGTGGAGATCTATTCGATGTAAACTCTTTTTGCGGTGTGTTTGTCGAGATCCGATGAATTGTGGGTTTATGATCAAGTTTATCTATGAGAAATATTTGAATCTCCTCTGAATTCTTTTATGTATGATTGAGTTATCTTTGCAAGTCTCTACGAATTATCAGTTTGGTTTGGCCTACTAGATTGATCTTTCTTACCATGGGAGAAGTGCTTAGCTTTGGGTTCAATCTTATGTGTCCTTACCAAAGGACAGCAGGGGTTGCAAGGCACGATTGTATTGTTGCCATCGAGGATAAAAAGATGGGGTTTATATCATATTGCATGAGTTTATCCCTCTACATCATGTCATCTTGCTTAAGGCGTTACTCTGTTCTTATGAACTTAATACTCTAGATGCAGGCAGGAGTCGGTCGATGTGTGGGTAATAGTAGTAGATGCAGGCAGGAGTCGGTCGATGTGTGGAGTAATAGTAGTAGATACAGGCAGGAGTCGGTCTACTTGTTGCGGATGTGATGCCTATATACATGATCATGCATAGACAATCTCATAATTATTCGCTTTTCTATCAATTGCTCGACAGTAATTTGTTCACCCACCGTAATACTTATGCTATCTTGAGAGAAGCCACAAGTGAAACCTATGGCCCCCGGGTCTATCTCTTATCATATTTGTTTCCAATCTACTTTTATTTGCATCTTTACTTTTTGCATCTATATTATAAAATACCAAAAATATATTTATCTTATCATACTATCTCTGTCAGATCTCACTTTCGCAAGTGGCCGTGAAGGGATTGACAACCCCTTTATTGCGTTGGTTGCGAGTTGTTTGTTTGTTTGTGTAGGTGCGTGGGACTTTTGAGGAGCCTCCTACTGGATTGATACCTTGGTTCTCAAAAACTGAGGGAAATACTTACGCTACTATTGCTGCATCACCCTTTCCTCTTCAAGGAAAACCAACGCAAGCTCAAGACGTAGCTAGAAGGATTTCTGGCGCCGTTGCCGGGGAGGTCTTCGCTCAAGTCAAGACATACCAAGTACCCATCACAAACTCATCTCCCTCGCATTTACATTATTTGCCATTTGCCTCTCGTTTTCCTCTCCCCCACTTCACCCTTGCCGTTTTATTCGCCCTCTCTTTCCCAATATCCTCTCTCTCTTTCCCTCGCTTTCTTCCGCTTGCCTTTTGTTTGCTCGTCGTTATGTCTCGTTCCTTATCCGCTCCTATGTCTCCCGAGTTTGAAGTTCTTCACTTCAAGCAAAGGCAAGGAGAAAACTTAAAAGATGCTTGGTATAGGATGATGGAATCTTATCGCAAATGCACCCTAGAGGTGAACTTTAGAATTCTTCTTCGCAATTTTTATGTTGGGTTAAATATGACGCATAGACAACTCTTGGATTGCGTTGCCAAGGGAAATTTTATTGAAATTGACCCTAGTATTGCTCATGAAATTATAGAGGGAATAGTGGGAACACTACCTCAAAAGGGAGGATCACATCCTACCCAAGAAGAAACACAAGTGTTTGGAAAGATTTGCGAAGTAACAATTTTTTTACAAAAGTCTCTTGAGCCTCTTAAAAGTGTTAGCGGAAATCTTCACCGCATGAATATGTTGATTACTCTTTGCAATAAGCGGCTGGATTCTTTAGATCTAAAAATTTTCGGGTATGAAGGGAAACGTAAAGAACCTCCCGGATTCGAGCATGACTCCGCTAAAAAACTGAAAATTAAAGATGGCACTACTTAGATCTATCTTCGCTTTTATGCCTAGCTTGGGGCTTTAAACGATAGCACTAGTTGGGAGGCAACCCAATTTTATTTGTGTTTTTTGTTTTTGTTCCTGTTTAGTAATAAATCTTGCATCTACCTTCTGTTTAGATGTGTTTTTATCTTTTAATTAGTGTTTGTGCCAAGTAGAACCTATAGGATAACCTATGATGATAGTTGATTTGATTCTGCTGAAAAACAGACACTTTGCACGCACGAATTTAGTTTTGTTAAATCACAGAAACGTGATTTTGCGTTGACTCTTTTTGCTGCTGATCAATAGTCAAATTGTCCAGGACCTCCTATTTTAGTAGGATTTTTGGAGTTCCAGAAGTTTGCGTTAGCTACAGATTGCTACAGACTGTTCTGTTTTTGACAGATTCTGTTTTTCGTATGTTGTTCGCTTATTTCGATGCATCTATGGCTTGTAAAATAGTTTATAAATCATAGAGAAGTTGGAATACAGTAGGTTTAACACCAAAATAAATAAACAATGAGTTCATTACAGTACCTTATGTGGTGGTTTTGTTTTCTTTCACTAACGGAGCTTATAAGATTTCCTGTTGAGTTTTGTGTTGTGAAGTTTTCAAGTTTTGGGTAAAGCTTTTATGGACTATGGAATAAGGAGTGGCAAGAGCCTAAGCTTGGGGATGCCCATGGAACCTCAAGATATTCAAGAATAGCCAAAAGCCTAAGCTTGGGGATGCCCCGGGAAGGCATCCCCTCTTTCGTCTTCGTTCATTGGTAACTTTACTTGTAGCTATATTTTTATTCGCCACATGATATGTGCTTTGCTTGGAGCGTCGTGTATTATATTAGTCTTTGCTTTTTAGTTTACCACAATCATCCTTGTTGTACACACCTTTTGGGAGAAGCCTACTTGATTAGAATTTTCTAGAATACTCTATGTGCTTCACTTGTATCTTTTGAGCTTGATAGTTTTTGCTCTAGTGCTTCACTTATATCTTTTAGAGCATGGCGGTGACATATTTTTGTAGAAATTGCTAGTCTCTCATGCTTCACTTATATTATTTTGAGAGTCTTTTAGAACAACATGGTATTTGTTATGGTTATAAAATTGGTCCTAGAATGGTAGGCATCCAAGTTGGGTATAATAAAAACTATCATAGGAAGTGAATTGGATGCTATGATCAATTTGATACTTGATAATTGTTTTGAGATATGGAGGTGGTGATATTAAAGTCATGCTAGTTGGGTGATTATGAATTTAAAGAATGCTTGTGTTGAAGTTAGCAAGTCCCGTAGCATGCACGTATGGTTAAAGTTGTGTAACAAATTTGAAACATGAAGTGTACCTGGCTTGTGCATCCTTATGAGTGGCGGTCGGGGACGAGCGATGGTCTTTTCCTACCAATCTATCCCCCTAGGAGCATGCGTGTAGTGCTTGATTTTTGATGACTTCTAATTTTTTGCAATAACTATATGAGTTCTTTTGACTAATGTTGAGTCCATGGATTATACGCATTTTTACCTTTCCGCCATTTCTAGCCTCTTCAGTATCGTGCATTGCCCTTTCTCACCTTGAGAGTTGGTGCAAACTTCGCCGGTGCATCCAAATCCCGTGATACGGTACGCTCTATCACACATAAACCTCCTTATATCTTCCTCAAAACAGCCACCATACCTACCTATTATGGCATTTCCATAGCCATTCCGAGATATATTATGGAATACGGTTCGCAAGGCACGTATTGTATTGTTGCCATCGAGGATAAAAAGATGGGGTTTATATCATATTGCATGAGTTTATCCCTCTACATCATGTCATCTTGCTTAAGGCGTTACTCTGTTCTTATGAACTTAATACTCTAGATGCAGGCAGGAGTCGGTCGATGTGTGGGTAATAGTAGTAGATGCAGGCAGGAGTCGGTCGATGTGTGGAGTAATAGTAGTAGATACAGGCAGGAGTCGGTCTACTTGTTGCAGACGTGATGCCTATATACATGATCATGCCTAGATAATCTCATAATTATTCGCTTTTCTATCAATTTCTCTTATCATATTTGTTTCCAATCTACTTTTATTTGCATCTTTACTTTTTGCATCTATATTATAAAATACCAAAAATATATTTATCTTATCATACTATCTCTATCATATCTCACTTTCGCAAGTGGCCGTGAAGGGATTGACAACCCCTTTATTGCGTTGGTTGTGAGTTCTTTGTTTGTTTGTGTAGGTGCGTGGGACTTTTTGAGGAGCCTCCTACTGTATTGATACCTTGGTTCTCAAAAACTGAGGGAAATACTTATGCTACTATTGCTGCATCACCCTTTCCTCTTCAAGGAAAACCAACGCAAGCTCAAGACGTAGCAACCACCAATTTTTCTCATTGGCTTGTATGACTTATTCAAGGTACCATGGTAAGTTATTTCGGTTTTCCACATATTTGCAGTTTTTGAAGTTTTCTTGGCTAAAAAAGGTTGATAAATGGATGAACGTCGCAACTTCCATACGGTCTCAGAAATCATTCAAACCTGGCATGGGCGCCTACCATGGGCATGCACATTTGCTTGCAGAAGTTGGTGTCATTTCAAGGATGTTAAAAAATAGATCATGTTGAATGGAGAGTGTTCGGGTAGACCAAAAGGCTCCATTTGAGAGCATGTTGTTTCTCAACATCTTTGAAATGACCCCAATTTTTCATGGGACTTTATGACTAATTTCGGGCACTATGCAAAGTTGTTTTGGATTTTGAATTTTTTCCGCATATTCTAGAATTTTCTTGGCCAAAAAGGCCGATAAATGCCCGGACGTGTCAAAACTTGCATACAGTGTCGTTCAAACCTGACATGAATGCCTACTATGGACATGCCCACCAGCTTGCGGAAGTTGGGGTCATTCGAAGGATGTCCAAAAACTGATCATATTGAACGGAGAGTGTTAGGGTAGGCCACAAGGCTCAGTGTGAGAGCACATTGTCTCTCGACATCCTTGAAATGAACCAATATTTTTCTATGGTCTTGTATGACCAGTTCCAAACACCATGCCAAGTTGTTTTGGTTTTTCTTTTGACAAATTTTGCATTTTTTTAAGTTTTCTCGGTCAAAAATAGCGATAAATGGACAGACGTGTCACACTTGCATACGGGGTCATAAATCATTCAAACATGACATGGATGCCTACAATGGGCATGTCACCTGCTCGCAAAAGTTGGGGTCATTTCAAGGATGTCAAAAATAGATCATGTTAAGCAGAGGGTGTTCGGGTAGGCTAGAAGACTCCGTCTGAGAGCACGTGTCCCCTCATGGCCTCTAAGATCAATACCAAAAGAAGGTGCCCGAAGGCTCTGTCTGAGAGCACGTTGCTTCTCGACATCCTTGAAATTACCCTAATTTTTTTCATGGTCTTTTATGACCAATTCAAGGAATCGTGCCAAGTTATTTTCGTTTCCGACAAGTTCTCATTGCTGAACATGTCGCAATGTGCAAATGGTGTCAAAATTCGTTCGAACCTGGCATGGATGCCTAGCATGGACATGTCCACCTGTATGCAAAAGTTAGGGTAATTTATCCACTAAAAACCCACCGGTTGAGAGGAGCGTGCGAGACTAGGCCACATGGATGAGTCCATGAGTATTTAGTTTTCTTAATTTAAAATTTTATGTTATTTACAGTTTCTGCCATTACCACTCCACATGAACATTCCTTGTGTCCTAATCATTTCTTGAAAATTGTTAAGAATTTTTGAATTTCAAATTATGTACGTAAATTTGAACTTGAACACTTTTTTCAAAATTGTTTACAAATTCCAAGAATTTATGGAAATTTTGAACACAAATTGCAAAGCATGTACTTTTAAAATTTATCAATTTTTTGAAGCATAAACATTTCTTAAACTTGCGAATAAATTTTCTGAAAACAAGAACATCTTTAAAATTATAAAAATATTTGAAAACAAGAACAAATTTTGGTTTTGAAAAATATTTCAAATGTTAGAACAGGTTTAAAAAAGTTCATAATGAGAAAAATAAATTAATGATTTCAAAAAGTTCTTTAAGTTTTAAAAAATGTTCATGGATTCGAAAATTTTCAAGAGAAGTTCACTAAAAAGAGTTGCAAGAAAAGCTTGAGAAAGTGAAAAAGATTCACAAAATTTGAGAAATTTTTCATGAATCAGATATTTTATTTTTTATTTAAATTTCGTGCATTTGATAAAAAAAGAAAAAAGAAAAAAAGAAAAGAATCCCAATCCGGTTTTAAAAACACGAACAAACCTTGAGGGTTGGAGTTGGAATCTCCTGTGGCACACATGTTTTGCAGACTAAAAAGAATGAAAAATGAACCCCTTTTTTTGCGGGCAAATCAGAGAGGTTTATTCAACAAAAGTGTTCCCCGGGCAATCAGCCAGAAGGCTGATTACCAAAAAACTAGGGGTCTCCTCGAGCCAACATTCGGTCACATTCAATGTGCATGCACGTTTTGCACATAGATGTGCCGGTAAGTTTGCTAACCTTAATACATGTTGAAGCTCAAAAACAGAAAAATCACAACTAAGCTCTCCTATTTCATCTAGGATAGGAGCTACAACCGAACGTGAGTTGTGGCGTGTATGCCAGAGTTGCACTAACTCCTGACAGTCAGTCTCCATTATCACATGTGATAGGCCTCGAAGTTTTGCAAAAAGCGTTCCTTCTCGCATTGATAGGGCTTCCATAATAAGAGGATCGGAGATGTCGCTGAACGGTTTGCACCAAGCACCCAAGAGCGCAGATACGGACCAGGCTATACCACCCCACCCTCCTCGACCTTCCGCCACATTGAGTGCTCCATCACACGAAATCTTGATCATACCTGGTACTGGCGGCGTCCAACCATGCCCGGTAGCACAGCTGCTTCGTTGTGGGGTAGCTCCAACAGCGCTAGGGCCTCCCGCGTAGATCTCATCGCAGCTGCTGGGTCTCTGCCTTCCTCATCATGTTTGATCCGGTTGCGAGAATGCCAGATCGTCCACATGATGGTGATGATTTTGGGCGATCCGCATCCCTCATCCGATCACCACACAGAATGTCCCTGGCCCACGAGCTTGGGTGTAGACGAGGGAGTCTGAGATCAAACCAAGCACAAGCTTCGCTCCAGAAACGTCGTGCATGGGAGCATTGTATTAACGCATGCATGAGATCCTCCTCTCTTGCCATGCACACTTTACAAGTGTCAAGAACTGAAATGTGGTGGTGCTTGAGGGTACATTCATCAGGTAGAATCCCCCTCAGTGCCCTCCACCAAAATACCCGTACCTTTGGGATCACTTTGAGTTTCCACAAGGCTGTCCACATCTGTTTATCATCCGTTGAGGCACCTATAGCCGTCCCTTCTTCTAGAGCTAAACGCTCGTTATGAGTCACTAGAGCACGGTACGCTGACTTAACAGTGTAGTTGCCTGATCGTTCAAAGGCCCAAGCAAAAAGATCTTGTCCTCCTCCCCTCCTGATTGGTATGTTGAGAATAGCATCTGCATCTGGGGAGATAAAAGTTGTCCTTATAAGATCCTGTTTCCATGACCAGTTCCCGGTGTAGATGAGATCCGAGACTCTCTGAATATTAGTGTTAGGAGGTATAAATAAAGGTTTCATGGAGATGGTTCCCGGAATCCACTTTTCCATCCAGACATCAATAGAGCTCCCATCTCCCACTCTCTTAACCAGTCCCGCCTGTAAAGCTTTCCTGCCAGCAATGATAGCTCTCCAAGTAGCAGATGCTGATTTGGGAACATTGGCATGCAAAAAATCTGTATCAGGAAAATACCGGCCTTTCATTACCCTTGCGCACAGAGAGTCAGGGTTCGTCATGAACCGCCACCCATGCTTCCCTAGTAGCGCAATGTTAAACTGTTGTGGGTCACGAAACCCCATACCTCCTTGGCACTTTGGTGTCGCCAAATTCTTCCATGACACCCAATGTAAAGCATTTTTGTCGATGGAGCTGCTCCAAAAAAACTTAGCCATTGGTGATGTCAAACTCTTGCACACCTTTTTTGTTAATAGAAAGGTGCTCATAGAGTACGTTGGAATGGCCTGTACAACTGATTTCAGCAAAGTTTCCCTACCTGCACACGCGAGCAGTTTTTCAGACCATCCATGCCTCTTCCCACGAGCTCTTTCTCCGATGTGATCGAAAGTTCCACTTGTGATGCGCCCGATCGCAGTGGGTAGCCCCAGGTACCGCTCACTAAAAGCCTCAACATCAATATTGAGGACCGCTTTGAGCTGCTGTTTAAGCTGGGCCGGTGTGTTGGATTTCATTCAGTCTTGCTGCACTTTGGGTGTTTCCACTAATGAAGATCAGACTGTCGTCTGCGAAAAGCAAATGAGTTACCCAAGGCGATCTGTGACTTACTCTGATTCCTCTGTCAATATATCCATGATTATAGAACTTTAACAGAGAGGAGAAACCCTCCACGCATAGCAAAAAAAGGAAGGATGAGGCCGTGTCACCCTATCTCAGCCCACGCGAGGGTGAAAAGAATGGCAGTAGATCATCATTAACTCGTACTGAGAAGCGCACCGAGGAAACGCAGTTCATAACGAGCCTGACAAAATCAACGTTGAAGCCCAACTTAGTGAGAATTGCCTCCAGAAAATGCCACTCGACACGGTCGTATGCTTTCATCATATCGAGTTTTATAGCACAAGCATAGTTTTTTCCCTTCTTCCGCCTTCGCATAGTATGCACACTTTCGTATACCACCAACACATTGTCCGTTATGAGCCGGCCAGGGACAAACGCGCTCTGCTCTTCACTGATGATATCCCCCATGAATACTCTCAATCGGTTTGTCACACACTTTGAAGCAATCTTATACAAAACCGAACAAAGAGAAATGGGCCTGTATTGTGATATAGACTGAGGATGTCGTACCTTGGGGATCAACGTAATCGACGTGTCGTTCAGACCCACAGGCAGTTCGCCCCCGTTTAAGAAATCCAAAACTGCCTTGGTTACAGCCTCACCAAGCAAGCTCTAGTGACGCTGATAAAACCCCGCAGTAAACCCATCTACCCCGGGTGCTTTGGAGGGAGCCATTTGGAACAAGGCTGTCCTGACCTCCCCTGCTGTATAGGGTTTTGTGAGCTCCAAATTCATGTCCTCCGTCGCCTTGGCAGGAACATGATCGAGTAGTTCTGTAGAATCCCTGTAACCTTGGGACTCATACAAGTTATGATAGAACGCCTGAACCTCGGCCTTGTCTTCCTCTTCGTTTGCACAAACCGAGCCGTCCGATCTACATAAACCCTGTATTCTGTTGATTGGCTTTCTTTAGCAGCCTGAGCTTGGAAATACGACGTGTTACGGTCTCCTTCTCTCAGCCAGGGAACACGTGATCGCTGTCGAAACCAGATTTCTTCCTGATGAAGAGCCTCTCGCAGCTGCCTTACCACTGTTTTCTCTTCATCTGTAGGCCCACGGCCAACCGAACGACGACGAAGGTTGTCAAGCCGCTTCTGTAGCTGTCTGACACGGCGTGTTAAACAGCCAAACTCGCGGGTCCCTCAAGGTTCAAGCGTCTCCTTTAGGTGACTTAGTGAATCCACAATACCTTGGAGGCCCGGTCCCCTATTTACCTCCTGCCACGCATTGGTGACAATTCGATCATAGTCCACATGCGATGACCAAACATTTTCATATTGGAACTGTCTCTTTGCACGTGACATGTTATTGATCTTTTCCCTTATCTCCGCTACAACAAAGCAATGATCAGATTCGACAGAAGGAACATGCCTGATTCTGATGTGTTGAAAGTGTTGCCGGAATTCCTCGTTGGCGAAGACCCTGTCTAGCCTTGCCTTAACATTCGCATCACCCGCTTGACGATTGTCCCAGGTGTACGGAGTGCCTGACCACCCCAAGTCTTGGAGAGCCACCTCATCGGTTACTTCCCTGAATGCTCTCATCTGTCTCTCTCGCCTAGCAGCCCGACTAAAGTGTTCATTAGAGAAGAGAGTTTCATTGAAATCACCCAAACATATCCATGCCGCATGCGGTATGTTATACAGAGTGCATAGGAAACGCCAATTATGGTGTCTATCTTCCGCTCGGGGCGCCCCATAGAAACCAGTAAACCTCCATTGAAAGGAGTTTTGCTCTTTAAATTTAACAGAAACATCAATGTGACTAGCACTATAATTGTTGAGGTCCACAATAACATCATGCGACCAAAACAGACCGATACCACCACTTAGACCAGTACTATCCACAGCAAAGCACCCGCCGAAGCCTAGATGTCTTTGCAAGTCCTCAACTCTTTTCCCTTTGATTTTTGTTTCCATGACGAAGAGGAGAGTGGGTCCTTCTAGCTTCACAACATTGTGAAGCTCTCGAACCACCTCGGGGTTCCCAAGCCCCCGGCAGTTCCATGAGAGGCAACTCATTGGGATGGGCAGGACCGATCAACGATCTCTGCCGAATTTTCAGGCGTTGGCCTCTCCTTCTGAGATATTTTACGGTACATCATACTACCCAATATAACGGGTAGTATTAAACAGATCCAATGGTGTTGCTAATTTCTAATTAGGGGTAAATCTGTCCTTTATTCCAACCTTTAATTGTAATGATTAATCTGCGTACACGCGGTCGTCCCCAACCTCGAACATCCCGATGTCGCCAATAATCGCAGCCGGCCCAGCCTGCAGGCCGCTGCCGGCCGCCGGCCACCCCTAACCTCCTCATCCTAACACCACTTGCAGGCCCCCGCCTCGTGGCCTCGATCATCTTGACGCTGCCTGCCATCCTCCAGCGCCCCTCGTCTCCATGGCGGTGTGCGTCAGTAGGGCTCCAGGTTGGACTGGCAAGCTTATGTCGCTGAAGGCTCATGCATGTATGTAGTGATTGGTAAAATTCTCTACCCAGCAGCCAGAATAATCCATCACACACACACACACACTACTAATCCAGCACCCGCGCGCGCACACGCATCCAGTACTAAGCAGCACAGACACCCATGATCCATCTAGTACTCACAAACTTATCAGCAAAGCACACAGGCCACAGTTACTAGAGGAGAGATAGAGGGGAGGGACTGAGCTACCTGCCTGAATCATGAGGGACGGGGTTCTACGAGGACGACGTTAGGCCGTTGGCGACGGTAAGCGTCGGTGGTGTCACAGGGAAGGAATCGATCCCCGAGCAGTGGCCCGGCCGTGGCCTATATGGTGTGGGGCTCCGTGTGATGGAGAAAGGCAGCTCCGGTGCATGAGTAGACGGCCGCCGAGCGGCATGGCGCGGCTGTGTTGAATTGCTGGGTCCGCCTGTGACTTCGGCGCCTCCTTGCCTGGCTGAGTTTTAACTGATTATTACCCAAAATACCCCTACCATCTTAATATACTACCCAAACTGCGCTGTAGTATTGGTAAATCTGGAGCACTCGTCCGCTTAAATGGACGGCTAATATATCGTGGATGTACCGTAAAATATCTCCTTCTTTTTTGGTTCACGAACCAGATCCTCATCGTCCTCTCCCCCTGCAGTGCTCGTGCTCGGTTCAAGTTCTCCGGGGATTTGTGCCGCCGTCAGAAGCAACTGCCTGGGTTTGTAAACTGCTGTCGGTCCCTCTTTTCTCTTATGCCACACGTTTTCTTTGTTCTTCAGGGGCGAAATCACCTCTTCCCCCCCATCTTGCTTAGTTTTTGTTCTAGAGTTTCTTGTCTCTTGCTTGCTACCTTGATCAGACTTCTGTCCCCTGGAGGAGTTGTCGCTGCTTGCTGGATATCTAGTCTCGTCAGGAGCTCGCAATGATGGCCCAAAAGGCAGCTCTCCCTTGTCATCTCGTGAACCAGGGTTAGAGCAGTACAGATCCGAATGGCCTAGCCTACCACAAGAGAAGCAGAAGTATGGGATCTGCTCATATTGCATGTCATAGTGATCCACCTTCTTCCTCCTTGCCGAATCTATTAGCACCCATCTCCGGAGCGGTTTATTGACATCCACAGAAACCCTTGCTCGGAGATAGCCTCCATTGTGGTCGAAATTTGCTATCTGCACCTCCTTGTCAATCATCCGTGCTATTGGGAGGCACCATGCATCATCTCGCAGATTGTAGGGTAAATTCAAAACCCTAATCCATACTTGTAGCCGATCAAACTTAACCTCATCAGGGCGCATGCACTCGTCGAACTCGGCCAGGATAACCGCGTTCTTGTTGATATGCCATGGCGATCCCGCCCATACTCTATCTCGATCACGCTGGGCCTCAAATTCAGCGACAAAGGTGTTCGGCCCAGTTGATCGGAATTGCAGTCCTCTAGGGTTTCCCCAAGCCGGTTGCAAAGCGTTGCCAATGGTGTGAATATGATACAGATTTCGGTAGAGAACCTTCCCTGCTAGCGACCACTTCGCCGGAGCACCGTCTTGTCGATCATCTATCACGAGGGGAGTCGCCTCCTCTTCGGATATATCCAGCTTCCCCAGGGCTTCCTCTAGTTTCTCCCTCGCCGAGCGAGGGTTGGTCGAACCAGAGTCACCTCGCGCCACCTCCGCCGTTGGTGGTGTAGCCATACCCCCGGCCGAGCCCTCGGGGCGGCCCGCCGATGAGATCCGTGGCCGCCGATCGGTTTCCACTCCAAACCCTAGCGCCGCCAGAGAGCCCTAGGTTTCGGGGGAAAAAGCCCCGCATGAAAAATGAACCTGTGGACGCCAAATAGGGTTTGGTATATCACGTACGCCGGGCCGTGTACGAGCGGTACGTACACATGCCGAGAATCGGGGGTGCCTCTATTTCTCCCTTATAGTGAGGCGTAGGGAAGCCTCACGTCGCACACTACATAGGCATCTCCCGTTTTCTTCCCTAATTGTTTTCAAAGTGTTATTTTCAAGCGAGGCCCAAACAAGCAGGAGGGCACAACCTCGTTTGTTTTCATGTTGTTGTTTTCATTTTTTTATTTCATATATGCATCCAAGTATTCTAAATAAATATATTAGAAGAACATTTTACAACAAACATTTGAAAAATGGTTAACCAAGCATTTGAAAAATGTTAAATGTGTAAAAAATGTTTCTCATGTATATGATAAAAGTTGGACATGTTTTTATAAAATTTAATCCAAGCATTTATCAAAAATTAAACAAGTATTTGGAAAATGTTAATCAAACATTTGAAAAATGTTAATGCGATATCTGAAATATGTTGACCATGCATTAAAAATATTAAAATTGTATTTAAAATATTAATCCAAGCACTTGAAAAAACTGAAACAAGTATTCCAACATTGTTAATCAAGAATTTGAAAAATATTAAATGTGTATAGGGAAATGTTGAAGATGTATTGAAAAATGTTAAAATTGTATTCCAAAATGTTACTCAAGCATTTTAAATATGTTAAATGTGTATGGAAATAATTGTGATGATATATTAAAAGGTTAATCTTGTAATTAGAAAATGTTAATCAAGCATTTGAAAATATTAAATGTGTACATAAAAATATTGACTTGTATTAAAATGTTAATCTTTTATTTAAAAATATTAAAATTGTGATGATATATTAAAAAACAAGTATGTATTAAAAATGCATTAGATATATACCAAAATTGTGTATGAAAATACAGTGAACCCGAGAAAAAACAGAAAAACCAATAAAAAAATGAGAAAGAACCAAACAAAACTGAAGAAGTAAAGTAAAAAGGCCGACGGAAATTTAGAAACAAACAAAGGAAAAATAAAGAAAAAAGCGAGTAAAAACAGAGAAAACCGGTGAAAATACATTGAAAAAAACAAAATAGAAAAAACCCGAAGAATCAGTGGAATAATCGGCACTTATACCTTTAATTGGTCGTGCCCTACTGTTCTATCACAACCCCTACAGTGAGCTAGTGGTTTGTGGCATGACCCTTCATCCTGGAGACTTGTGTTCAATCCTTGGCGTCTCCCTTTTTCTTTCATTTATTATAAAGGGGTATGGAGAGATCTTATCTGTTAATTCACCAAACTTCACGTGACAATTGTTGTGGCCATTTATTTCTTCCCTTAGCGACCTTTATTCTTCGGCAGAAGGTGATGTAATTGTTGAAGAACTGTTGACGCTTTGTGGTGCCCATCCACATTCAAAGCAGTCCAAAACTGAATGCTGGAAAGGACAAAGCGACGATTGTAAAGTGGAACAGCAACAAACGTTCAAAGTTCTGAACCTGCTGAAATAATGCCGCGTGATGGCAGTGCGTTTCTTGCTATAACTGTAACCAGAAATGATATTTTCTTGATTTTGAAAAGCATTGAGGTAGAGTCGGTTCATTCTACTACATGTTGCTGACCTACAGAAGTCCCAATTAAATCAGTCGAAGCATCCTTCAGCACCGTCACTTGAGTTTCACAGAACATCAGTTTTGACCACTCTGCTTGAATTTAAATGAACATATGCAGTGTGAAATCTCGAATTTGTCTATCTTTGAATTTGATATAAGAGAACATGGCAGTGCAAACTAACCGAAGTGACAGGCAAAGTAATTGGGAACTGATAAACAAAAAAAAGGCAAATCGAAATTCACAGAGAAATAATTATGATAAAAAAGTTGAAAAATGATTTTTTTTTATCAGAGCCAGGTTTCAATCCTGGGACCTATGGGTTATGGCCCCACCACGCTTCTGCTGCGCCACTCTGATCTTAATGTAATACCTACAAGTTTCATGGATTTGTCGGTTGGCTCGCAACGACAGAAAGAATCTCCTCTGTTTTCACAGAAGGAGAAGGAAACCGGTGAATTTGCAACTTTTGATTGAGTTGACAGCTTTGTCTCCTCTATTTCCGTAACTCCTCTGGTTAGTAGGATCATAATTACCATAATAAAGCTGCCACAGTTGCCTTGTTGGAAGATCCATTAAAGAAACACCGAAAATCTCAGCAATCGATATTTTTTCAAAGAAAAATGGCCTCATATTGTTGCTGGTAGCTTGCAGTAACTGGAGTAACAGAGAACACTAGTAGTTTCAGTAAATTGGAACAAACTGTTCTGCCAAAAATGACCATGATAGAGCTAGTTGTATGTTTAAGATTAAAAAAACACTAGGTGTATGTGTGCTTTGATTCTAGTCTGCCAATTTGCAAATAAAGTGGTTATTTTAATCTGAATACACAGATTGCTTGCTTTTCCATATGGGTCTCTGAAGTTTGATCCAAATCTGAGATAACATACATGTGAACAGGCGTGATATATATAAATCCTTAAATGACTGCAAGCCTTTGAATTGCTTTTTTTTAGTTAAATATACACTGTACCTCCTTTGTCTTACTGATTTTCTGTCTAATGATATCAGATTGTTTCATGATATATATTATCCGGTTGACGAGTCATGGAGGGGCAAGGAGAATGAGATTGCCCTCCGCCGGTCTGGCCCGACGGTCGTAGTTGATGGGACGCTCTACATGCTCGACCAGTCCCTCGGCACCAAGCTGATGATGTGGCTTAACGAGACCAAGGAGTGGGTGATGGTCGGCAGGCTGTCGGACAAGCTCACCCGCCCACCCTGCGAGCTGGTGGCTATCGGCAGGAAGATCTATGGATCGGCAAGGGGCTGAGCACGGTGACCATCGACATGGACACGGCAGCCAGGGTGGACGGGTTCTTGGTGACGTCGTCGACGGGCCCGCTGATGGAGCATGACTTCTCGCCGGAGAAGTGCAGTGTCATCACCATCTGAAGACCGGCACTAGCTGGGTAGCTTCTACCGTGAACTGAAATAACAGTGGACGTTTTCTTTTCTTGTGGCTGTATATCGACTTGTGTATTTTGGTGAGATGGCTGTACATCGAATTTTAACTTAACATTAGGAAAGAGAAGCTCATTCTATTTATACCTCGTTGAGTTGAATGTGAGTAAATTCTGATTGTAAAACTGAAAACTGAAACAATGTGGAAAAGTTCAGGTTTGCGCCCTGTCTGGATTAGTATGGATTTCCCCCTGGCATGAGAGTAAAGCTGAATGTTGCAACAGTTGACAAACATAGCTTCAGTGCCCATCACTGCCGGGCACGCTGGAGGCCATTACGTGAGAGAATACTCATGGTAAGCATCTTGTTCCATCCGCCATCGTACCACTCCAGAGACCCAAGGTTCATCAAAGTTCAAATCAAATTCCCAATGCATCTCATTCCCTGGGAAATCACATTATTTGACCGGTGACACTCATCAAGCTCATCATTGTTGCCCTGCACACACACTTGGTCATGCGTTAGTTATTTGACCGGTGACACTCATCAAGTTCATCATTGTTACCCTGCAAACACACTTGGTCATGCGTTAGTTATTTGACTGGTGACACTCATCAAGCTCATCAATGTTGCCCTGCACACACGCTTGGTCATGCGTTAGTTATTTATAGAAGGACAGTGAATGGACATGGTGTGTGGCCCAGGCATCATTCCTGTATCAAACTTCACATGACAGTTGCTGTGGCCATTTATTTCTACCCATTGTGACATTTGTTTCGACCACTGGTGATGTAATTGTTGAAGAACTGTTGACGCTTTGTGGTGCCCATCTACGGTTTAAGCAACCCAAAAGTGAATATTGTTGCAACAAACAAGGACAAAGCAACGATTGCGAATTGGTTTAAGCAACCCAAAAGTGAATACTATTGCAACAAACAAGGACAAAGCAACGATTGCGAACTGGAACAACAGAGAAATAAAAATCTTGTTTTTTATGGAAAAGTAGGAGAATATCCTATTCTATACTATTAAAAATTGTATGTAAAGAAAAACTTACTAGTATTGCTTGATTTCCATCGCGGTACAGAAATAAAACATATGTGCTACCCCACCCTATTTGTAAGAGCATCGACAACTGGACTACACAAATCCGCCCCCTAAACATCCACAGACGCCCCCACGCACAACTCCGAACAGCGTTGGGAGACCCCTCAAAAGGCTTACCGAACAACCACACTCCTCATATCAAAACCCTCAAATTGAGTTAAATGCATTGGAGGTCCTAAAAGTTTCGTCGGGATGTCACTTTAGTCCTAATTCTTTCAAAATGCACCATTAGGTTCTAATTCTTTAGCAAGTGATTCAATCGAGGTCCTTTTTTCACGAGCGCTCGCTGACCTGCCCGCGTGGCGCGTTTACCCATGTCACATCAATAGAGGGCCCAACTATGAGGCGAGAAAAATACACTGGAGGTCCTAAAAGTTTCTGGGCAGTGTCACTTTAGTCCTACTTTCTTTTGAAATGCATGTTTAGGTCCTAATTCTATAGTAAGTGGTTCACTCGAGGTTCTTTTTTGCATGATTGCTCACTGACCTGCTCGGTTGCGCGTTGACTCATGACACGTCGACTTAGGGTCACTAGTAGATGAGGAACATTGCAAAAAAACCTAATTTTTTCGCCGCTATCGTCCAGTACCTATGTGATTTCCTCTACTCCGCTACAATCACTACCTGTCGGCATTGATTTCATTCAATTTGCACTGTTTCATCAAGCTTCTCAAACTGCCTGCTCTGATTTGAGGTTACGTGGTAGGAGCTTGTGGAGGAGGCGGCGCCGACAACGATGCTGCAATGCTCCTCTTCGTCACCCGCTTCCCTGCCGAGGAGCTTGCTGTCCCAGCCATGGTGACGGTGTGGGCACGAGAGAGAGAGAGAGAGAGAGAGAGAGAGAGAGAGAGAGAGAGAGAGAGAGAGAGAGAGAGAGAGAGAGAGAGATTTCGGTAGGGGCTGGGAAATGTCAAGGAGGGGGGGTTACAAGGGACTTTCTATAAAAAAAAGAGCAACTGCAGTGGCCTATAAGTTGACGTGGTGTGGCTCAATGCGTCACACGAGAAAGGACCTCGGGTGAATGACTTACTATAGAATTAGGACTAAACGTGCATTTTGAAAGAAAGTAGGACTAAAGTGACACCGCCCAGAAACTTTTAGGACGTTTCTCGCCTGGCGATTGGGCTCTCCGTCGATGTGGCATGGGTCAACGCACCATGCAGGCAGGTCAATGAGTGCTCGTGAAAAAAGGATCTCGGGTGAACCATTTACTGAAGAATTAGGCCCTAAAGGTGCATTTTGGAAGAATTTGGACTAAAGTGACACCCCCACAAAACTTTTAGACCTCCAGTGCATTGCACTTCAATCATATACCACAAATTCATCTATTCAACAATGCAACAAAGCAAAATGAACCACAAGCCGTATTTGTGACATTTGTGATGTTTTGTGGAAGTGCCGAAGAAAATGAGTACCATGTGGTGGTCTTATGTAGAAAAAAGCTAGGCCCTTCGACAAGCTATGTTAGTGCACTGGAACATTCCGAAAGGGAAGGCCTTTTGGTCACACTGGGAAAGATTGGTTGCAAGTATTGCCTAGCACATGTGATGGAGAAACAATTACAAAAATTCCACTCCTCCTATGGAGAGCATGATATCTTCTAGACAACATAGTACACAACGATGGAAAAGAATCGATCTCAGGTTCAGTGTCATTCTTGGTCAGGTATATGGAGGAAATCAGCAATGCCTAGGTATGAACGGAAAATTAGAAAAGTAGCAGCTGTAGTAATCTATTTGGAGATCGTCGGCTGTCCACTCGCCCTCCTGCCGATGTAGACAGGAATCCCCCACCTGTGTTAAATTGAATTAGGACGCTACATTTGATGCAACCTTAGGGGTGATTTTTGCTGGAGCAGTGGCCAGGGACGCCAGTGGCCGACCCTTCTTCTCGATGGGGCATCGCATCGGTCCCTGCTCTTCTGCGTAAGAAGCGGAGGGTTTGGCAGTTCTGGCAAGCCCACGATAGCTTTCGAAATACTTTAACAATGTTGTGCAAGTGGAACTGGACTGCCTATCATTGGTTAAGGCGTTGGATCGAAACACACCAAATCAGTCTAGCCTGTTTGCAATCATTGATGATTATCGTACCACTCTTGTTCTATCGTACGGTAAGATCTTGTTCCATCATACCACTCTTGTGAATCTTAATGGTAACTCTAGAAGAAGACTCCAGGGATCCTCAGTTCTTCGATGTTCCAATCAAATTCCCGATGCATATCATTCCCCGGCGAATTGCCCTATCTGACTGGTGACACTCATCCTGCTGACCATTGTTATCCTCCCCACCCATTTGGTCACGCTTTCTCCCTCTAGCAACTAAATGTGATTCTGCTACACAAGTAAGGTAGTAGTTATTTATACAAGGACCGCGAATGAACATGATGTGTGGCCTAGACATCATTTCTTCACCAAACTTCACATGACGCTTGCTGTGGCCATATATTTCTACCCCCTGTGACATTTGTTTTGATAGCAGGTGATGCAATTGGCGAAGAACTGTTCATGCTTTGTGGAGCCCATCTACAGTTTAAGCAACCCAAAAGTGAATACTATTGCAACAAACAAGGACAAAGCAACGGCGAATTGGAACAACAGAGAAATAACACTCTTTTTTATGGGAAAGTAGGAGAATATCCTATTGTATATTATTAAAAAATTGTATGTAAAAAAAACTTACTAGTATTGCTTGATTTCCATCGCGGTACAGAAATAAAATATATGTGCTACCGAACCTTGTTTGTAAGAGCATTTACAACCAGACTACGCAAATCCGCCCCCTAAACATCCACAAACGCGCTCGCACGAATCCGGACAGTGTCGGACAACCCTTCTGAAAGCTTACCGAACAAACACACTCATATCAAAACCCACAAATTCATGCAAATCCAGGCACTTCAATCATATAGCACAAATTCATCTATTCAATAATGCAGCAATGCAAAATGAACCACAATTCATATTTGTGACATTAGTGGAAGTGCAGAAGAAAATGAGTACCCTGTGGTGGTCTCATGTATAAAAAGCAAGGCCCTCGGACAAGCTATGCGAGTGCACCGGAACATTCCGAAAGAGAAGGCCTTTTGGCACACTGCGAAAGATTGGTTGCAAGTGCTCCTCAGCACATGTGATGAAGAAATGACTGCAAATATTCCGCTCCTCCTATGGAGAGAGCATGGTTTCTTCGAGACAACATAGTACACTGCGATGGCAAAGAACCGATATCGGGTTCAATGCCATTCTTAGTTGGGTATATGGAGGAAATAAGCAATGCCCGGGTGAACGGAAAACGAGAAAAGTACCTACTGCAGTAATAAATTTGGGGATCGTCGCCTGTCCACTCGCCCACCTGCCGCTGTAGACTAGAATCTCCCACCTGGCGGCAGGGTTAAATTGAATTCGGATGCTGCGTTTGATGCAACCTCAGGGGCGAGTGTTGCTAGTGCAGTCGCCAGGGACGCCTGTGGCCGGCTCTTCTTCTCGATGGGGCATCGCATCTAGGGGTGGAAACGGATCGGATCCGGATCGAATAGTGCTCTCACCACTTCCGTTTTCATATTTTCAAAACGAATACGAATGAGAATACGGATGTTATCGGATACGGATGCGGCTCGGATGTTATTCGAATGCGGATACGTATCGGATGTTTTCTTGATTCGGAGCGGATACGAATAATAGTAACATCTTGCTTAAGTATATCAGTCAATAGCTATGTGACATGAAATAATCAACTTGTGACATACAATAAGTCAATGATAAATAGTTTTATAAATAAATACTATTGTAATGCATAATAGTTTCTAAGTTTAATCATGCAAAGAGTAAAATTTGACCACTTATTTGGCATTTATGTTGGGTAATTGGAATACTGGGGCAACAATTTTGAAAATTACCTCCCATAATATTATTCGGATATGGATATATCCACTTTCATATCCATATTTGTGTCAAAATCTCATGCCATATTTTATTTTTTATCTGTTAAATAAATTCGGATACGGATAATTTCCCTTTCCATTTTGGTTCGGATGTGGATGTTTCGGATACGAATAGGCATTTTCTCGAATACGAATATCGGATATTTCGGATTATCCGCTACCACTTTCCACCCCTAATCGCATCGGTCCCTGCTCTTCCGTAGAGGAAGCGGAGGGTTTGGTAGTTCTGGCAGGCCTATGACAGCTTTCGAAATACTTTAACGCCGTTATGCAGGTGGAACTAGACTGCCTATCCTTGGTTAAGGCGTTAGATCGGAACATACCAAATCAGTCTAGTCTGTTTGCAATCATTGCTGATATTCATGCTTCACTAAGCTCGTTCAGTTTGGTTGGGTGAGAAGGGATCAGAACATGTTGGCACACATGCTCGCTGCGATGGTGAGAAGTCCAGGCGATTTCTTCTTTCTGGTGGCTGTCCCGCCTGAGCTTAGCAATATTACGTTTTGTGATTGTAAGCTTGTTGTATGACAGCGTTGATTGCTTTGATCCTCAAAACAAAATGAAACACAATTCAAACATGCCAAAAATGAAGTTTAATGTCCGTGCGGCATCCGGCCAACATGATGGATCACTCGACGGTCGCCATCTGGGTCACGCCCGCGACTGATGTGGCCGCTCTCGTCCCCTCGTACTCTCTATGCAAGTTGATCTGGATGATAAGAAGCTCTGAATAACAAGATTTATGTTACGGTGGGATTGGAGTAACACACAAATCACCTAGTTCTTGGGACATCTATGACAAAGCCACAGACTCTTGGTGCTCCCACAAGAACCCAGTGTTCACCCCTGACATTGTCAAATTCTTGGCATTGGATAATGAGCTGGTGACCATCCACATGACGTCCTGGAACAGAATGTACTTTGCGGGTATATACGACCCGGTCAACCAGTCTTGGAGGGGCAAAGAGAATGAGATTGCCCTGTGTTGGTCAGGCTCGATGGTCGTCGTTGATGGGACGCTCTACACGATCGACCAGTCTCTTGGCACCAAGCTGATGATGTGGCTGGACGAGACCAAGGAGTGGGTGATGGTTGACAGACTGTCGGACAAGCTCACGGGCCCGCCCTGCGAGCTAGTGGCCATTGGTAGGAAGATCTATGTGATCGGCCGGGGGCTGAGCACGGTATCAACATGGACACGTCGGCCAGGATGGACGGGTTCTTGGTGTCGTCATCGATGGGTCCGCTCATGGAGCATGACTTCCCGCATGAGAAATGTAGGGTGGTCACCATTTGAAGACCACTTACTACCTGGGTTGCTTGTACTGCAAACTAAAATAATCGTAGACCTTTTACTTTTCTTCTGGGTGTATATCGACTTGTGTGTTTTGGTGAGATGGATGCACATTGATTGATTTTTCACTGTAAACATGTGGGAAGGGAAGCTCAGGTTGTTTATTCCTCGACCAGTCCCTCGGTTGTTGGTCATTTTTGTTTGTATTTTTTGAATGTGAGTAAATTCTGATCGTGACAGTTTTTCGCTATGTCTGCAATTTTTGCTCTATCCTCGACTCGCCTAGGTGAAAACTGAAACAATGTCAACATTCAGTGGGTGTGGTCAGGCTCGATGGTCGGCCAGTCTCTTGGCACCAAGCTGATGATGTGGCTGGACGAGACCAAGGAGTGGGTGATGGTTGACAGACTGTCGGACAAGCTCACGGGCCCGCCCTGCGAGCTAGTGGCCATTGGTAGGAAGATCTATGTGATCGGCCGGGGGCTGAGCACGGTATCAACATGGACACGTCGGCCAGGATGGACGGGTTCTTGGTGTAAATCATCGATGGGTCCGCTCATGGAGCATGACTTCCCGCATGAGAAATGTAGGGTGGTCACCATTTGAAGACCACTTACTACCTGGGTTGCTTGTACTGCAAACTAAAATAATCGTAGACCTTTTACTTTTCTTCTGGGTGTATATCGACTTGTGTGTTTTGGTGAGATGGATGCACATTGATTGATTTTTCACTGTAAACATGTGGGAAGGGAAGCTCAGGTTGTTTATTCCTCGACCAGTCCCTCGGTTGTTGGTCATTTTTGTTTGTATTTTTTGAATGTGAGTAAATTCTGATCGTGACAGTTTTTCGCTATGTCTGCAATTTTTGCTCTATCCTCGACTCGCCTAGGTGAAAACTGAAACAATGTCAACATTCAGTGGGTGTGGTATGGATTCCCCCACCCACCCACACACACAAAAGAGTAATTGCTAGAAGTTACAACAATTGACAAACACAGCTTGCCTAGCAATAGGTAGGGCTCCATATGCCCACCACAGCCGGGCACACTAGAAGCCATTGGAATAAACAGGATACAGCGGAACAACCGGTGGAGGTGACAAGAAGAATCACGGTAAGCATTTTGAGGAAGTAATGCCCAAGATGCCCCTGTGGCTTGCTCAATTCCATGGTACCACTCTGGTGAGTAATCCCGGTAACTTCAGAAGAAGAGGACTCCATAGATGCTAGGTTTGTCAAAGTTCAAATCAAATTCCCAACCCATCTCATTCCCCGGCAAATTGCACTATTTGACTTTGGACACTCATCATGCTCATCATTGTTTCCCTCCTCACACACTTCATCCTTTCTCCCTCTAGCAACTAAGCATGATTCTTCCATACAAGTAAGATAGTACTACCTCCATTCCAAAATGTATGACGTTTTGGTAGGCTAAACTAGCATACCAAAACGTCATGTACTTTGGAACGGAGGTAGTAGTAGTTATTTATAGAAGGTCAGCGCATGGGCTTGGTGTGTGGCCCAGACATCACTCCTTCAACAAAGTTCACATGTCAATTGTTGTGGCCATTTATTCCAATAGTAGGTGATGTAATTGTTCAAGAACTTCTGACTCTTTGTGGTGACCATCTATGGTTTAAGCAACCCAAAACTGAATATTGCAACAAACAAGGACAAGGCAACAATTGTGAAGTGGAACAATAGAGAAATACAACTCTTTTTTTATGAAAAAGTAGGAGAATATCCTATTGTATAATATTAAAAAGTTATAAGTATGTAAAGAAAAACTTAAAGTATTGCTTGATTTCCATCGTGTACAGAAATAAAATGTATGTGCTAACCATGTTTGTAAGAGCATCTACAGCCGGACTACAAAAATCCGCCCCCTAAACATCAGCAGAGCCGCCCAGGCAAGACTCCAGACAATGTCAGACGCCCCCTCAAAAGTCTTACCGACCAACTACACCCACATAAAAATCCTCAAATTCATGCAAATTCATGCAAATCCATGCACGTCAATCATATAGCACAAATTCAACACCAATTCAACAATGCAACAAAGCAAGGTGAACCACAGTTCAACTACTCAAACGTGCCAAAATGAAATTCAACGTCCATTCGGCGTCCGGCCAACATGATGAATCACTCGACGGTCGCCATATGGGTCATGCCTGTGACAGTCGTGGCCGCTCTCGCCCCCTCATACTCTCTATGCAGGTTGGTCTCGATTACAAGTAGCTCTGAATGACAAGATTTATGTTACGGGTGGGATTTGATTAATGTACAAATCACCTAATTCTTGGGATATCTATGACAAGCCACAGACTGTTAGTGCTCCCACAAGAACCCGATGATCACCCCTAACATCGTCAAATTCATGGCGTTCGTGATGAGCTGGTGACCATCCACAAGGCGTGCTGGAATAGGATGTACTTCCCGGGTATATACCACCTGGTCGACCAGTCCTGGAGGGGCAAGGAGAATGAGATTGCCCTATGCCGGTCTGGCCCGACGATCGTTGTGGACCGGATGCTTTGCATGCTTGACCAGTCCCTAGGCACCAAGCTGATGATATGGCTGAATGAGACTAAGGAGTTGGTGATGGTTGGCAGGCTATCGGACAAGCCGCGTCGTGTGAGCTCGTGGCCGTCAGGAGGAAGATCTACGTGATCGGCCGGGGGCTGAGCACAGTGACCATCGACATGGACACGGTGGCCAGCGTGGATGGGTTCCTTGTGTCCTCATCGACGGGCCCACTGATGGAGCATGACTTCTTGCTCAAGAAGTGCAGGGTCATCACCATCTGAAGACCGCCACTAGCTGGGTTGCTTGTACCGTGAACTGAAATAACAGTGGACATTTATTTTCTTTTCTTATGGCTGTATATTGACTTGTATTTTAGATTATTGTACATCGACTTTTAAGTGTTAACATGTTGAAAGAAAAGATCATTTATTCCTCGATTTGAATGTAAATAAATTCTGACCATAACAGGTATTCTGATCGTAACTGAAACAATGTCATCATTCGGTGTACAGAATGGATTTTTTCCCCCACATGATAGTAAAGCTGAATGTTGCAGCAGTTCACAAATATATTTCACCATCCGGGCACACTGGAAGAGTTGGGTAGGTTGATTCACTATGTATTGACTGAGTTACAGGACCTTTACACATATATGCGCCAACCCTACAATGTAGGCACGCAAGCATGGGCTACAATGTAGAAACTAGGATGGTTACAACAATATGTGGGACATGCCCAACGTGACATATACATGCGCTAACAGGAAGAGAAGAATCACTGGTGGAGGTGAGGTAACACTCACGGTAAGTATCTTTGAGGAAGTAATGCTAAAGACACTCCTGTGGCTTGCTCAGTTGCATCGTACCACTCCAGTGAGTAATCACGTTAACGCTAAAAGAGGACTCCAAGGATACTTGGTTTGTCAAAGTTTCAATCAAATTCCCAACGCATCTCATTCCGTGGGAAATTGCACTATATGACTGGTGACACACTCATCATGCTCATCATTGTTGCCCTCCTCATACACTTGGTCATGCTTTCTCCCTCTAGCAACTAAATGTGATTCTGCTATACAAGTAGTAGTTATTTATAGAAGGTCAGCGAATTGACATGATGTGTGGCCCAGACAAATTTCCTTCACCAAACTTTACATGATGATTGTTGTGGACATTCATTTCTATCCCTTGTGACATTTATTCCCACAACATGTGATGCAAGTGTTGAAGAATTGTTGACGCTTTGTGGTGCCAATCTATAGTTTAAACAACCCAAAACTGAATATTGCAACAAACAAGGACAAAGCAACGATTGCGAAGTGGAACAACAGGGAAATAAAACTCTTGTTTTTCAATGAGAAAGTAGGAGAATATCCTATTGTATATATTATAAAAAACTTAGAAGTATGTAACAAAATCTTTTTAGCATTACTTGATTTCTATCATGGTATAGAAATAAAATATATGTGCTACCAAACCCTGTCTGTAAGAGCATCTACAACCAGACTATGCAAATCCACCCCCTAAACATCCGCAGACGCGCCTGGGCACGACTCCGAACAGCGTGGGACGGCCCCTCAAAATTCCTACCGAACAACCATACTCCTTATACCCATGTTGGGAAACGTTGCATGGAAAACAAAACTTTTCTACGCACACGCAAGATCTATCCATGGAGATGCATAGCTACGAGAAGGGAGAGCATCTTCATACCCTTGAAGATCGCAAAGCGGAAGCGTTTACCAACGTGGTTGATGTAGTCGTACACCTTCACGATCCGTCCCGATCAAGTACCGAACGTATGGCACCTCCACGTTCAGCACACGTTCAGCTTGATGACGTCCTCGCCTTCTTGATCCAGCAAGAGGGGCGAAGTAGTAGATGAGTTCCGGCAGCACGACGGCGTGGTGACGGTGTTGGTGAAGAACAATCTCCGTAGGGCTTCGCCAAGCACAATGGAAACTATAACGGAGGATAAACTAGACAGACAGGGTTACCGAAACCCGGCTTGGTGATTCTTGATCTATTCCGGGTGCTAGCCCTGCCCCTCTATTTATATGTTGAGCCCTGAGGTCGAAACTTGGAGAAAGAGCCTCCTCAAAGTCGGTTTTGCACGCAAGGAAGAGTCCTTCTCGGTCTTCCAGGACTAGACGCCACAGTCCTTGGCGTCTGGCCCAGACGCCAGGGTCTCCGACGTTTGGCCCCCTGGCCTCCGCAAAACTCCTTTTGCACCGACCTAAAGCCCTGTGGGCTTAACCCCTTGGCCTAACCATATCATCCTATATATCAATCCTTACGTCCGGACCATTTCGGAGCTCCTCGTCATGTCCGTGGTCGCATCTGGGACTCCGAACAACATTCGGTCACCAACATACATAACTCATATAATACTATATCATCAAAGAACGTTAAGCGTGCGGACCCTATAGGTTCGAGAACTATGTAGACATGACTGAGACAACTCTCCAGTCAATAACCAATAGCGGAACCTGGATGCCCATATTGGCTCATACATATTCTATGAAGATCTTTATCGGTCGAACCTTATGACAACATACGTAATTCCCTTTGTCCATCGGTATGTTACTTGCCCGAGATTCGATCGTCGGTATCTTCGTACCTAGTTCAATCTCGTTACCAGCAAGTCTCTTTACTCATTTTGTAATACATCAGCCCGTGACTAACTCCTTAGTCATTTGCTTGCAAGCTTATTATGTGTATTGCCGAGAGGGCCCAGAGATACCTCTCCGATACTTGGAGTGACAAATCCTAATCTCGATCTATGCCAACTCAACAAACACCTTCGAAGATACCTGTAGAGCATCTTTATAGTCACCCAGTCACGTTGTGAGGTTTGATAGCACACACAAGACATTCCTCCGGTATCTGGGAGTTGCATAATCTCATAGTCGAAGGAATATGTATTTGACATGAAGAAAGCAATAGCAACAAAACTGAACGATCATTATGCTAAGCTAACGGATGGGTCTTGTCCATCACATCATTATCCTAATGATGTGATACCGTTATCAAATGACAACTCATGTCAATGTTTAGGAAACCTTAACCATCTTTGATCAACGAGCTAGTCTAATAGAGGCTTACTAGGGACACAATGTTTGTTTATGTATTCACACATGTATCAAGGTTTCCCATCAATAAAATTCTAGCATGAATAATAAACCTTTATCACGAATAAGGAAATATAAAATAACAACTTTATTATTGCCTCTAGGGCATATTTCCTTCAACCCAAACCCTCAAAATCCATGCAAATCCATGCACACCAATCATATAACAAAAATTCATCACCAGTTCGACAATGCAACAAAGTAAAATGAACCACGATTCAACAATTCAAACATGTCAAAAGGAAACTCAACGTCCGGGCCGCGTCTGGCCAACATGATGAATCACTTGACAATTGCCATCTGGTCATGTCCATGACTGTCGTGGCCGATCTCACCCCCTCGTACTACCTTAGCAGGTTGATCTCCTTCTTCCTCACCTCAGGTCACTTCTTGCCTTGTGGATCCAACAGGTTTGCGTTGACTAACACTATCCTCCGATCCCACGTGTGTTGAGAAAGTTGCCACCTCTCCTACAATTTCTTACTCTTCGTCTCAGTCCAATTGATTGTTGGGAGCTTGAGTCACCATCTCTCTTCAACCTCTTGTTGTTGTTCTTGAGATCATCGACAAGTTGTTGCCAATTCGATTTGCCATTCAATTTCAACCAACAATAGCTTAAAAGTGAATGGCTTCTTCTCGATTTGTTTGTATGAAGTGGCCGCCAACTGCATCTATCAAACAAGAATTACTCATGAGAATGCAGCAAACAATGCTAGCAATGCAAATGATGACAAAACGAAGAATGTCGACTTACATGACTAGTGACTCCAACCCCACTTTGATTCCTGACAACCATAGAGGAATAGTGGCAGACATACTTGTTTATGTTGTCTTGAATGGTGGTCCATCTATGTTGGAGAGAGGCCTCAATGTGGGTGGCATGGATAGGGTTCAGCTCCACATATTTCTGATGTTCATGGTAGTGCTTGTGAATCTTTTCCTAGTACTTGTTTCCCTTAAGCTTCGTTCCACATAGAGGGTCCATAATCTTGGCTAACCAAGCTTCAACCAACGAAACATCCTCATGGGTTGTATTGGCAGCTTTGAACGACAAGATTTATGTTACTGAGGAGTCAAACTGACAGACAAGTCACCTAATCCTGGGGACATCCATGACAAAGCCACAGACTCCTGGTGCTCCCACAAGAACCCGATGCTCACCCCTGACATCTTCAAATTCGTGGCATTGGATGATGAGTTGGTGACCATCCACAAGGCGTACTGGAACAAGCTGTACTTTGCAGGATTATACGACCCTGTCGACCAGTCCTGGAGGGGCAAGGACAAAGAGATTGTCCCGTGCTGGTATGGCACAATGGTCATTGTCGAGGCCGCTCTACATGCCTTACCAGTCCCTCGGCACCAAGCTGATGATGTGACTGAATGAGACCAAGGAGTGGGTGATGGCCGACAGGCTGTCGGACAAGCTCACGCACCCGCCCTGCGAGCTCGTCGTCGTCAGCAGGAAGATCTATGTGATTGGCCGGGGGTTGAACACAGTGATCGTCGACATGGACACGACGACTAGGGTAGAGGGGTTCCTGGTGTGCTCACCGACGGGCCCGCCGGTGGAGCATGACTTCCCGCCGGAGAAGTGTTGGGTCATCTCCATCTGAAGATCCTTACTAGCTGGGTTTGCTTTGTACTGTGAACTGAAATAACAGTGGACATTTTTCTTTTCCTCTGGTTGTATGTCGACTTGTGTATTTTGGTGAAATGGTTTTACATCCACTTTTAACTCTTAACATGTGGAAAGAAAAGGTTGTTTGTTCCTGGGGTTGAATGCGAATAAATTTTGATCGTAACAGGTTTTTGCTCTATCCGACTCACATTAATTCATACACTTTTCGCCCGGTTCTCCTGCTGAAAACTGAAACAATGTCATCAACCGGTGGATATCATGGATTTTCCCCCACATGGTAGTAAAGGTGAGTGTTGCAACAGTTGACAAACATATTATCACCACAGCTGAGCACACTGGAAGAGCTAATCAGGATAGCGCTAAAAGAGGACTCCAAGGATACTCGGATTGTCCAAGTTCCAATCAAATTCCCAACGCAACTCATTCTCCGGGAAATTGCACTCTTCGCTGGTGACACTCAGCATGCTCATCATTGTTGCCCTCCTCACACACTTGGTCATGCATTCTCCCTCCAGAAACTAAACGTGATCCTGCTAAAAGTAAGGTAGTTATTCATAGAAGGTCAGACAAACTAAACGATTTTACTATACAAACGTGTTATGTTATGTCATGAATTCTCGTTGTATGCCAATTGTTTTTTCTTGGATTTTCAAATATGAAAATGATGATTTTGAACGGGATTGGTTAGATTAGGGGGTTAAGCGAATCAGAAGAAAACTTGATGGGGTTATGCGAACCGCCCATTTTCTTCATGGGATTTCTTCTGTTAAACTGAAATGAAATACTCCCTCCGTCTCAAAATAAGTGTCTCAACTTTATACTAACTTTAGTATAAATTTATACTAAGCTCAAGACCGCGATCCCCTCTGTCAGTTCCCACCGGAAGTTTCTCTGCTCACTGCCGCCGCCGCTGCCGTCTGTACCATGCTCCGCCTCCTGAAGTGCATCCTCACCCAACAGCTCTCTTCCCCCTCCGCCTCCTCTCAACTGCGGCGCCCCCCGTTCTTGCAAACCCCGGCGCCGGCGGCTTCGCCATCCAAGACCACCTCGTCGCCACCTGGGGCCTCACCCGAGCGCGAGCGCTCAAGGCGTCCACGACTCTCTCCCACCTCAACTACCCCACCAAACCCGACCCCGTCCTCGCCTTCCTCGCCGGCCTCGGCTTCTCCAGGGCCGACGTCGCCGCAGCCGTGGTAAAGAACCCCAATTTACTCTGGAGATTGGATTTTTAACACCCGGGTGTCTGGACACCCTATTATCTTCACCGTTCGCTTTGGCTGTCCTGCATCGTGATCCGGTCTCTAGTCTGCCACAGCATTTGTGATTTGCAGTGCTGCAATATTAGCCAACTGACGCACGTAGGGCCACCTTCTGTTCCATCCCATCACAGCAACCATATTTTTTCTCCCAAGATATGTCACTTTCACGTGTGTGAAAGTGGTCAGAGTGAGACAGGAGAGAGAGGTAGGTTTTCTCTCACACACAGAGGTGCTATGTGAGAGAAGGGAGTGAGCCGTTGTGTGTGAATCTGTGAGATAAAAAGAGGATCACAGAGAGGCGTGTGAGTAATAAAAGAAAAAAAGAGCAGAGAGAGAGGTAATGCAAGAGAGAGAAGGGAAAGGAGCGTCAGCAGAGTTTTGTCTTCGTTCTATCTTCTACTAGTAGCAGCTAAATACAGATGAGGATGCTGCCTTGGTCAATCATTCAACACTAGAGGGTGCATCATTCAACACTAGAGGGTGCATCATTCAACACTAGAGGGTGACTACAGTGAATTTACCTGCCACATTTGTCGGGAACGGCTGTGAAAATAGCGCACAGCTGCCACTGCTCAGCACTATGCCCTACCCTACTAGGCGCCTACCTGCATAAATGGGCTGACAAAGTTCGCTGAATATGCAAATGGCCTGATCCCAGTCAGACTCCGGCACGAATCTCAATGGGACTTCACGGCCAGATAAGGGGGTGCCGGGAGTCCCGGGAGCTACCACACCTTTCCGTTTACTCTGCGCCAAAGTGGAGAGGACCCTATCCCCCATCGTCGCCGGGCTCATCGGCCTCAGTCTGTCAAACTCCGAGATCGCGCGCCTCGCCTAGCTCACCGACTACTGCTTCTGCACCAAATCCGTGGTCGCCAAGCTGCGCTACTACCAGCACCTCTTCGGCTCCTACGACAACCTCCTGCGGGTGCTCAAGGTCAGCCCCCGCCTTCTCTCGTGCAGCCTCGAGACGGTGGTCCAGCCCAATGTCGCGTTCCTGCATCAATGTGCCGAGGCTTCTGACCACCAACCCGGAGCGCGTCCGGGCGATGGCAGCGTGCGCCGAAGGTGTAGGCGTGCCCCGCCGCTCTGGGATGTTCAGGGAAGCGCTGCAGGCCGCCGCGTTCCTCAGCAAGGAGGAGGAGATCGCCGCCAAACTGGAGTATTTGAAGAGCACGTTCAGGTGGTCCAATGCCGAGGTGCGCATTGCTCTGTCTAGGTATCCATCTTGCTGAGGAGATGAAAGGACATGCTCCTGCGTAAGTCCGAGTTCCTTATCTCCAAGGTGGGGTTGGAACCGGCCTACATTGCTAGTCTGCCCGTAATGCTCTGTCTTAGCCTGGAGGGCCGGCTCAGGCCCAGGTATTACGTTATAATGTTTCTAATGGCAAATGGATTGCTCAAGCGCGTCCCCAAGTACTATCCAATCTTCAAGGCAACCGATAAGGCATTCTTGGAGGCGTATATATGCCCTCATAAGGAAGCTGCACCGCACCTCGCTGAGTACTATGCCACAGCTTGACGGGGGGAAGTGCCCAGTGGATTCACATTGACAGGAACCAAGAATGGGCTATGAAAATTGGGACTGCGTATGGCACAACCAAAATTTCTCTCCGTGTGGTAAGGTACTAATTCCTGTCATGGTGTTCTTTGCCTTAGTGGATGTTGTTTGTCCGCTGTTGGCTGTTATATGTCTGTTCGATACTTGTTTGGTCGTTGCTAATTCGTGATGAAACTGATTATTTGATTCCTGAATCCTGATATGTTAATGTCATCATGTGTCTCTGAGGTTGATCCAAATCTGAGATAACCTACATGTAAAAAGGCGTGATATATGTAAATACTTAGACGACTGCAAACCTTCAGCTTGCATTTTCTTTTCTTAACATTCCTGAAGCTAGATGATATATCCTTTATGGGATGCATGAAGACTGCAATGATAATTGGATGCACCTCAGCAACTATACAGGGTTGAAGAAGTTCAACTCAGTATTTTCATAGCTCTGTACTATGTCCTTATCTCCAATAATATTTTGTTAACTCAGCAACTCTGTACGCTGCAAAGATTTATGTTAACTCGGAATAAGAAAAGGATTGACTCGCTGAAAGCCCGCACTATCTGTTCTATTTTGAATTTTATGAGGCAGATGTTTGTGATCAGCACAGTGCAGATCAATGTCTTGAATGAATCTGCCATGCTGCCCTAGCTACTATATACATACACCAAACCTCGATATTTTTTTGTAGGTGGTGCATGTCATGTTCTAAGTTCTAACTGTCTACTTTTATAAAGATGACCTGAAACTGAAAGGTTCAGATTTATCATTCTGGCGTGGCATCTGTTTTTCACTTGGGAATGAGTGAAGTTAGTTTTATCACTGGAAAATGGAGCAGTGCCATCCTCTGCACCAGAACAAAACTTGAGGCTAGGATAGATAGAACTAGTTCAGCATTAGCCTGTCATCTTCGCTTGAACGACCACCATGGAATATTTCTGAATATTGGAAAGCACTGAGGGCTGAGGCAGAACCAGTTCATTCTTTGATTTGTTGGCGTACAGCAATTCAGTTGAACTTATTCACAACCTGTGCACGTAGTTGGTCCAAGCATTCTTCAGCACCATACATGAAATTTCAGAGAACGTCAGTTTTTGACCACTGCAGTTTGAAAGGAACACCAAATCTTTGAATTCGATCCATGGCAGCAGCAATCAGCCAATCATTCGGAAGTGACAGTACAAGTAACTGTGAACCTGAAGGAAAAGTAATAACTCTACAAAAAGGGCAAAAAAAAAAACAGAAACTAAATAAAATTATAAGAGCCATGTTTAGATCCTGGGACCTGCGGGTTATGGGCCCACCAAGCTTCCGCTAAGCCAATCTGATTGACTTGTTTATGGATCTTCAGTTCTCGTAATAATGGAATACATTTCTTCCCTTGAACGCGATCCGTGCCTGCTAATTTGCCCAGTGGTACCGACCGGCACAAGCTCCCGCTCGCAGTGATACATCGCGTTTGTCTTGGCAACTTGGTGGTTACTGGACGAATCAGGCTCTTCGTGAACCACTTCAGTGAAACCGTTTCCTAGTAACTAGTTTTAGTCTTCGTGCTCATACTTTGGCACAAGTCACAACGACAGCTGCTATTTGCAGCACCTTGGCTATTATTGTTTCCGGCACCGAGTATCTTCCTCATGCAGGTGCTTATCATCCTGATGCTTCGCATGCTCACATTGAAGCGTAAAACCCCGAAAAAAGGTCCAGATCTTGCATGCCACATTTTGGCGGATGTTCAAGAACGAACAAAACACTGCCTAGAAGGTGTGGAGTGCGAGTGACCTTCTCTCCGTGGTCAGTTCCTCACTCTATTGAAGCATAAGCCACTGTAACAACCTATGTATGCCATTAGGAATATTTATAGTCGCAACATAAAGTTCCATTCCTTCTAGCTGAAGATACACTCCGTTTATAGCCGGTTCTTGCATCTAGAATTCACGGTGGAGAGTTGAGATAGAGGGAACACTAGTAAAGTTATGAACCAACAACCACTACTACACACATTTTTGTGTAGCCACTTTCTTACACCTTTGAACACATGTGCTTTCATGGCCCTTAAGCTACCAAGGGCATCTCCAACAATGTAGATCAAACACTCTGACAAATGTCCACATGCTCATATTGAAGAGTAAAACCCCGAAAAAAGGTCCAGATCTTGCATGCCACATTTTGGCGGATGTTCAAGAACGAACAAGACACTGCCTAGAAGGTCTGGAGTGCACGTAAGTTGTCCATGGACAATCGGCTGGGCGGACGTCGTCCAACCCAATTTCACGAAGAAGACAGACACGAGCCATTCAATGTTGATCATACTACAAGTTCACATGATTTTTACAATGCAAAAGATCTCTAAAACAACAAAAAAACAACAACTGAGTTTTGCTTGATACAACCCCCCCAAAAGTTTACACGAATCTTAAAGTTACTTAAAATGATATTGTCAACCTGATAATCAATTGTATGGAATAGATCGGCATGCATACAAATGATTATATTGCCTTTCTTGATTGAAGTGATAACTTCTAATATCCACATTTAATCTGCATCAAAATATGTAACATATTCAGGGAGGAGTGAGGGTTGTACCAATTACCGAAGCAAAGTTCAAAACAACTAAATCCCAATCCTCCCCGTTGGAGGTGAGGCCTGGCCGTCGGCTTACCTCCGCCACGTGGCGGCCCGTGGTTCGTCTGGCACAGTGACGGCGCCGTCAACGGCCATCCCGTGGAAAACTACGCCGATGGTCATTCTACGCCGACGGCCGTACAAACGCCGTCTGCCTAGGACCCTATGCCGACGGTCTGACCAGACTTCGCTGACGTCATCTACGCCGACGGGCCTATGCTGACGGGAAGAAGCCTATGCCGCCGTCGGCGTAGGCCGTTGATCCGGTAGTGTAGAATTCATGGTCGAGAGTAGATGTAGAGTGAAACTAGTAAAGCGCTGAACTAATAACCACTCCTACGCGCATTTTCCTCACTCACTTTCTTCAAGTATAGAACATTGAACACATGTGCTTTAAATGGCCCATAAGCTACGTACTACGGGCATCTCCAAAAGCGTTCATCAAACAGACTCCCCAAATGTGCACCGGCACGTCAGGTGTCTGTGTCCGGATGTGTCCGCGAACATCCGGGCAAGACAAACACTATCCAACCTTATCTCTCAAACAAGATGGACATGGACACCGGGCAATTCAACGTTGAACATACTAGTTCATAGGATTTTTACCATGCAAAAGATCCCTAAAACTACTAAAAACATCTAATCCCACTCCTTCACGTGAGAGGTGAGATCAATGACCCCGGCGTCCCGCCCACCCTATGGCGATTCCAAGTCTAAGTTGTGGGGTCAGCTGACCCCAGAGTTTTCTATAACATGCTTAATTTTATGTATATTTATGCAAAAAAAGTTGGATCTTTAAAAGAGATTACGCTAGATTAACCCACAACTATTTTGTGTTGGCGCCACCACTGCGCCCACCTCGTTGTCGTTGGCCGCTGGCCAGAACATGCCGGAGTCATCAACATGCGAATCTTTGGCATCATCATCATGTTGCTCCACCTCCTCGTTGTACTCAGCCACGAGCTCCTCGAAGAGCTAGATGTACCCTGCCTCGTTGATGCGGAACTAGCAGCGCTTGCCGTCAACCGTGCGGTGCTCTAGACTGGAGAGAGCACTGCCAGATGTTAGATATAATCTTGATGTATTCTGTATCTGCATATTTATTTCAGTCCTGCATGTAGTTTAGATAGACTAGGGAGTTGTCCGATGAGAATTCAGTCGAGGCCGAGAGGGCTGGGAAAAGAATGTAGCTATGGTGTGCATCAAGGAGGTGTCTATTGGCAAAGCCATGTGTTCTTCTTCCTTGGTGCTTGTGTGTGTGCGTGGTGTGTTCTTGAGAGATAGAAAGAGAGAGAGAGGGAGAGTTGTGCGACTCCAGGTCCACAAGGAGAGCCAAGACGGTAGTGACGACATCCACGAGCTCCACCTCGTGGTTGCGTAACACCTCCTTGATAATCCCCAAATGCACGAAGTTACTATAGCACTTTTCAAAGTGAAGGAGGTAAGTATGGAGTGTCGATATCCCGAAAGAGTTAAAGGTAGGATACATATTCTGTCATATTCTATCTGCCAATGATACAACCTTTCGCACACTAAATGTTTGCTTTACCTAGAGTCTCTAACTAGGTCATGATGATCTTGGTGGTGGCCTTCATGGAGGCGAGGCCAACTCGAACGAGCGACCCCGTCCTGTCCGCCCGCGTCCGTTTGGGGATAAACGGATAAAGCAGACCTTCCAACGCGCGGCCGCAAATGGACCGTCGTCCATTTTCTGTCTGCTTTTGACCCATTCCCAACCCAAGTTTAGGCCGAGTTTGCGGCCGAACGGACACGCGCGGACGCGAGCGGTGCATGCCCTTGTCCTGCCCTGGGCTCATGACCGCGCATCCACAAATCCGGGTGGACACGGCCCCATTGCCACCCCCAAATGGATGAAAAGCGGACGAAGCGGACGTCAATTTTGGGGTCGCGCGTTGGGGTTGGCCTGAGCATCTCCGGCTACACGTTCTTGTTCACAGGTTTGGAGGAGCCCGGCTATATCACCCTCTTCTTTAAGTATGAGTTCCAGTAGTTCTTCATCTCGTTATTCATCCTTCCTGGCACATGCATCGCGATGTGACCATCTAACCAATGAAAAGAAATCTCGTATAATTAGCACCATGAAAAACTAATTGTGAAACTTCATCGTGTTTCTCAAGCTTAGTCCATCGCAAAATACATTGTTCCCAATGGGGTTTAGACTTCCCATTCAATTGATGTTTGTTTATATTTTCAGCATTTGATTTTGGTTTTGCATTGTTGTCTAAGTTTATGAAATGTTTAGATGGCCAGACTCAGAGATGAGGCGTGTGAGGATTCCTTAGTTGTTTCCTAACTTGGCTTCGATGTCGATGACGATGTCCTCCTCTTCCTGAGAGAACACTCCGTGTCTCAATCTGGGCCGCAGGTAGTTGATCCAATACAGGCAGCAGCTTTTGCCATTTCTCAGCTGACCGTTGAGATACGAAGCCAAACCAAGGCAAACAAATTCAGGCACAATTCAAGTAAAAATGATTCAAAGATAGCAACTAGCACAGTCTCATATGGGAATTGTGTTCAAGTTTAGAGCATCTCCAGCCGCGCTCCCAACAGGCCCTCCCCAGGCATTTTTGGCGCGCCGGCGCCGAAAAACGGCCCAGTCGCCCCCCAGAAGCACGTTTTTCACCGGCTCGGGCCGAAACTGGTGCCGGCGGACCCAGGCAGAACCCAGCGCCCTGGGGGCGCCTGGGGCGCCGACACAAGCGAAAAGGGCGTGTGGGTCCGCACTGTCGGCGAGTCCAACGCCTATTCCCGCCGTTTCTTCCCGCTTTTCCCCCACTTCCCTCCCATTTTCTCCTTTCCTCCCGCCAATCTCCCTCCCGCTCGCCTCCCAGCCGGCCGCCATGCCATCGAAGAAGTACGTCGTCCCCTCCTCGGCGGCAACCGCAGCCGCCTCCGTCGTCCAGCCGAAGCCGAGGAAGCCGAGGGCGCCGCCGTCCAAGCCACCGGGCATGCCAAACGCCGAGTGGAGGGCGGAAGTTCAGCGACGGGAGGCTGTCACCGCCGACTGGCGGAACAGGGCCATCGCCAAGAAGGCCCGTGACAACGCGGCGCGCGCGGATGCAGCGGACCAAGCCGAGGCCGAGGCGAGTCGCGCGGGGATGATGAATCCACCCGACAGCCACGCCCAGTACGCTCCCTGGGGCCAGCAAAGCGTCGGCTCCCCGTCGCCGCAGCAGCCATGGGGATCGCCCTCGCCCAGCTACGCCGACGGGGACGCGCACGGTGGGTTCAACCCGAACGTGACCTTCTCCCATGGACACCCGGCCCAGCGCACGCCCTCGCCTTCGCCGGCGTGCAGTACCCTCCATACAACTACTCGCCACCCGCCTACGTGTCCTCCCCGACGCCCCATCTCTACCGGTGCGCGATGCCCTTCTCGCACCTCGGTGACACCGACGAGACCGAGGGCGACATGGACGACATCATCGGCGTAGGTTCGGCCGCGGCCGCCGCGTCTCCCGGGTTCGACACACCGGACGAGACAGTGGATCTCAGCGGCGGCATGGACGGCGAGCTCGGCTACGTCTATGGCGAGGAGGAGCAGGAGGAGCAGGAGCAGGAGGAGGAGGACGACAGGAGGAGGAGGTGGAGGAGGAGCCGGCGACTATTTCGGCGAAGAGGCGCAAGAAGAAGAAGCGGGCGGCCAGGTCAGGCGAGCCGCGCATCAAGTGGGCGTCCGAGGAGGAGGAATGCCTCGCCGAAGCATGGAAAGTCGTCTGCCTTGACCTGACCACCGGCACGAACCAGAGCATCGAGACGTACTGGGAGCGCATCAAGGCCGAGTTTGACGAGCGCAAGCTCGTCGACCGCTACTTCAAAGGCGTCTACATGCAGCGCGGCTCGAAGGCGATCAGGTATGCCATGCCAGTCTCCGCCTCTCTTCGCGTGTACTCCGCCAACTGTTTGTGTTCCTCCAGCGCGGTTGCTGCGCATATTCGCCCTGTACCGGCGAGCAACAGCGACGCCAATTCAAGTACCTCCACGTTTACAAGCGCATTGACAAGTGCGAGAAGTAGGCGGAAGTCCGGCGCACACTCGACAAGGCCAAGGAGAGCTACAAGCCGGACGCGCCAACTCCTGGCGCATCGGAAGGGCAGCCGGACGGCAACAAAGGTGCCAAGAAGGGGAAACACGCCGACGCGGCCACCGCTCGAGTGCAGGAGTCCATCGAGCACTGCCTCGCCGACGCGCAGGCCCGGGCTGTCCTTCGTGAATAGAAGACCACCGCGCGGTGGTCGGCGTTGATGTCGAGCAGCGCCGTCAAGCTCGACCTACTCCGGACCAACGTCGCCGTCAAGAAGAGAAACACCGACCTGGCTTTCCTGCTGGGCGGGGCGGACATGCTCCAGAGCACCGACGAGGCGGTCAAGGCGTGGTACTTGGTGGAGCGCGGCCTCATCCTGAACCAGCTTCCCTCGACGATGACGCCAACATCGACGCCCATGCCGACGCCGCCGACGCCGATGCCCACGACGACGCCGACGCCAAGCCCGCGTGATGACGCCTCCACGACGCCCAGCAGCACCGAAGCCGCGCCGACACCGCCCAGCGCAGAAGCAGCTCCGGCACCGCCAAGCCCGCGCACGCCGACTCCGCCGACGCCTGAGGCCGACCCCGCCGAGTGATGCATTGCGCACGCCAACTTGTGCCACTCTATCTTTTATACGCCTGACTATATCCGATCGCCGAACTGTGACTTGTGATCGCCGGACTTGTGGCGTCTTTTGTGAGCGGGAACGACAAGTTCGAATTTTCCGCGTCGTGGGGCCGGCGCCTGGGGGCGTGACTGGTAGCTAGGTCGCCCCGAGGGGCCGAACTAGCACCGGTTCACCCCCAGACTGCTCTTTTTTAGCGTCCTGGGGGGCCGAACGGCTGGAGATGCTCTTAGATAACAAGGTCAAACAGAACTCTAAGCAATTACTCCTTGTGTCCCATAATATAACATGTTATTACATCCAATATACGATGTAATAACATCTTATATTACGAGATGGAGGGAGAAGATTTTAGGTGCATTGTTGTCAATATCAGATTATAATGATTTTTAAAATTATGTCAAGACTAGAACTAGATCTTGGATGTAAGGTTCCATTCCGAATTGAACTCCAAGCCAAATACAAATAAATTCATTAAAAACAATGCAAGTTCATCAAATTATTCCACTAGACTAGAACGTAATTCAGAATCAGCCATAAGAGCATTGGCAGGCAACAATCTCCATGAGTGAAAGGGGAAAGAAGTAACAATTCATCACGAGAGTGTTGTTCTAACCCCAAGCTCATGTGAGATCAGGTGAACAATAAAATAGAAAACAAGAGTTTGGTAGGGGAAACATTCCCATGCAGAAGGAGAACTCTTGAATCAAGAGGATGTCACCAAATATAGGAGTTTGGTAGGTGCACTTCATTACTTGACACTCACTAGGCCAGATATTTCTTTTGCTCTAAACAAGGCATGCCAGTTTCTTCGTCCACCATATATAGCTCACTGGACTGCTGCTAAACGCATACTAAGATATGTGAGAAATACCTTAAGTGTTGGTCGAACCTTTAGCAAGTCATCATCCACACTTGTTAGTGCTTTTTTTGATTCTGACTCGACAAGTTGCTTGGATGACAGAAGGTGTACAAGTGGATTTGCAGTTTTCTTTCGGCCAAATTTGATATCTTGGTGTGCAAAAAAATAGGCCACAAATTCATGATCAAGTTCCGAGGCAGAATAGAAAGCATTGGCAAATGCAACAATTGAGATAATTTGGGTTAATTCCATGTAGAGAGAACTTAGAATATGTGACACTCAAACTCTATGTTTCCGCGTGATAATCTTGGCACCACATACTTTTTGCTAATCCTGTTTGTCATGCAAGAACCAAACATATTGAAATTAATTATCAATTTGAGAGGGAATAATTGCTAGCAAGTAATTGGAGATCTGGTATGTTCACTCGAAAGATCAAGTCGCAGACGCCTATATAAAGGCCTTACCTACAAGGTCATTCGAAGAACGAGAAATCTAACCACCAGTCGGCAGATGGTTTGCAACAGGCGCGTACGAAGCCATCATCGTCGGATCCTGATCGTGTGGTCGCCAACGTGCGCGAGAAAAAGAAAGGGGCAGGACGGGATTCGAACCCGCGACCTCCTGCAATTGCCCCACCACGGTAACCAACTCACTCAGACTTTGTTGCTTTCAAAAGCGTCCAGAGTATGAATATATTGCGTAGTGGCTCTTTGTTCAAGATTTAAAATGTGAACGACTCGCTAACTTTGGTTGCGAATTTAGTGGGAATAATCTGAAGACTATGCCATTGACTGTCACGATTTTTCTCTGAATTGGATCTGTCATTTTTTTGAGGTGCTAGATCTATTGGCACGCCCTCTTTACATTTTTAGTCAAAAAATCATGCTGAATATGGGATTTGAATTCATGCCTAGCAGCTAATGTGAAACACACACTAACCAGCTCAGCTGGACCATTTGTTGGGAAAAAATGCACGCCATACTATTTGACCATTCCATGTTGCTTTTTTTTCTTTTTTCCGTGAGGAGTTGATCAAATATACCCCGATAACTGTTATGTGAATAACATGGTCACTCACACATCGCTAACCCAATAACTTGTATATCCTTGTCCTGATAACTTTGGCGACCGAAGGGGGAGGGGGGAGTTGACGAACTTTTGTATGAATAGCATGGTAACTCACACATTGCAGACCTGATAATTTACGCACCCTATCCTGATAACTTTGGGAGGGGGGGGGGGGTTGATGAAATATCCTCTCGATAGCTTTTGTGTCAATAGCATGGTAACTCAAACATCGTAGTCCTGATAGCTGATGTACAAATAACGTAGTAGCTTTTTTGACCCAAAAAAAACTAGTGTAAACATACCTTCGATAACTTTTTGTATGAATAGCATGGTAACTCACACATCGCATATCTGATAACTAATGCACCCCATCCTGGTAACTTTGACAACGAGGGGGGGGGGGGAGTTGATGAAATATCCCCTCGGTAGCTTTTGTGTGAATAGCATGGTAACTCACACGTTATAGACCTGATAACTTATGCACCCATATCCTGATAACTTTGGCTACAAGGGTGGGGGGAGTTGATGAAATATCCCCTCGGTAGCTTTTGTGTGAATATCATGGTAACTCACACATCGTAGACATGATAACTTATGTACCCAGGTCATGATAACTTTGGCGATGAGGGGGGAGTTGATAAAACATCCCTCGATAACTTTTGTGTGAATAGCATGGTAACTCACACATCGCAGACCTGATAACTTATGTACCTGACCCTGATAAAAAAGTCATAAAGGAGTCCCTCTACACATTCACACGTATAGTACATCATCATTTATGCAGTGATTTTTTTCAAGAAAATACCTTTATTTTTGTCATCTGACAATGGTGAAAAAGAGTTTTAAAAGATTTTTATTTTCACGTATTGAACAACAGCCTGGGTTGGTGTAATGGCTGTTGGTCATGGTATTAGGCGTGCCCTTGCTACCTGATGCAGGTTCGAATTCCATGTGGCGCACTTTTTCTCAATTCGCCTTTTTTTATTAGTGTCAATCGGGGGGAGAACGGGAGAAACGGGAGCCATCGAAGGAAGTTGTGCGGAACGGGAGAAGCGGGAGCCATCGAGGGGAGTCATGCGGATCTCGTTAGCACAGTCCTTCGAAGAATTTAAGCGTAATCTTAACTTGATAAAGTTATGATTATGGAAGGGTGTTAAATATGTCATAAGGATAGTTGCCGCTAGCCTTAGCCTGTACAGTACGATGGAGTTGTTAGGGATAGATTTTCTGTTTTAACATTGTACCTTATCTCTATCTCCTATCTTGATATAAATTTCCCACGGTTGTTTCTACAACCGAAACTCCATAACACCTACCATCAATCAATATATATCATGCGGACTTCCATGTATGAATTTGAGACGCTTCATATCTTTTACACTTTTGACAGAATGCAGTGTGGATTTTATGAGATTAGTGCTTCTGATAAGTTGGCTTGCTTAAATAAAATTTAGGAACGGGAATGCAATATGGCTTCCTGTGTTGAGCAGAATTTGGATTTCTCAATAAGATGTAGCTCCTGTTTTTTTGGGGGGATAATAGACACATGTACCTCTATTATTTCACTATGCAATCTTTGCACTCTTTTGCTAAAAAGAAGGTTTGCGCTCATGTTCTTGGTAAGTATTATTGGTTGGTTTCCGTATCGAGCTTATATTGTTTTTTTAATATGCAAAACGTTCCATTTTCAATTGTTCTTTTTTTTGAGAAAATAAGGTCAAACCCCCAGCCTCTGCATCAATCGATGCATACAACCATCTTTATTAATTATTCCACGAAGGTCTAATAAGAACATACATCAAGCCACGCGAAGCCACAACTCACACAAACTTGATAATATGGAGTGCTCACTCCCCATATCTAAAATTGATATCGTCACCGATCCATCCGTATAATGTATCGAAACCAACAATCGGTGCAGCATACCTAAAGCGTACACCACATGCACACGTTTTAAAAGCCGCCATCATCATGGAGCCACTCTCATCTTCAGGAGAGAGATCCGCATCATCCTTGCCAGTCAGGCCATCCGTCGACGCCACCACGACGCCCAACGACACCATCGACCTGCGCTCGTCCATCTCGGCCAACGCGGACACTCTGGAAGATCTATCGTGCGTAGCACCTGCCGAACAGGCATGACACAACATATCATATGTTGGCCAGGCAAGACTTGACATCTCCAGTGAAGCTCCGTTCAAGACGAAGCCGCTCCACCTCCTGCCTCTCTCTTCCAACGCCGCTCCACAAACAATGCTCCCAAGAGATAAATGACATCGCAGTACTGCAATCGTCCGATCTGGAAGACCAAGTCCTAGGGTTTTCCCCGGAGCAGCACGAGTGGGTCGACAGTAGTTACACGACAATGCCTTCATCAAGGCCGCCATCGCCTGCCGTCAACTCAATTTTCACCGGCAACTATGTCTCCCCACTCGCAGCAAGGACTAGATGACGGATCTCGAGATCTGACGACCCAACTTCAGGCCGACAACCTCCGACGGAGGAGATGACCACCACCGCCGCCTACATCGGCCAGAACAAATCTGACCAAAGGTGCCACCGAGTAGTCCACCAGGCCCTCCATGCCGCCGATCCAAAGCCAGATGGCGTGCCGCTACCGACCGAACCAGGCCAGCCGCCGCACGCCGCTGTCCTTGACCAGGCTGCCCGACGTTCCTGCAGCCGCCGTCGCTGCAGCCATCGCTGCCGCTTTGCTGGATCGGATCGCCTCACACAGTAGGGGCCCCGCATCACCCCTGAGACGCGGGAGAGAGGGAGTCCTCCGTCACCGCCGTTGGCCCTCGGGCGTAGCCCGGTGGCGTCCCCCGGCGGCGACGGAGCGAGGGGAGGCGGGAGTGGGAGCCCCCGGCGGCTAGGGTTTGGGCGCCGCCCGAGTCGCCCTAGCGGGGACGACGTGGGGGCTGGAGTTGACCACAGATGCTTTGATGCCAAAGCTTGCAAATTGTCTAAACATTTATACATTATACTCGGTGCTTGTTCAGTGCCTAGCATGGCTATAGTTTACACTTGTCCGAATGTTAAAAGTTGTGAACCTGTTGAGATAATGTGGAGCAGCAACAAGTAGGATCAGATTCAACAATACGTTAGGAGCGTTTTCTTGCAGGGAATGATGCATTAGGCTTTAATTCAACAAGATATAACCTTTTTTGAGGCGGTCAATTTGACAGAAAATCGGGGAAAAGGAAAGGAGGCACATCGTGCATTTACGAGCATGATGACAGTGTGTTTCTTGATATCACTGTAACTGCAAATGATATCTGCTGATTTCTGGAAGTGTGCACCATGATTCTCTCTGTCGGATGCACCTTGCTGAAAACCCGCAATATCTGTTCTGTTTTGAAATGTGTGACCAGAAGTGATGATCAATGTCTTGAATGAATCTGCCATGCTCCCCTAGCTACTACATACACACACAAAACCTCGGTTTTTTTAGGTGGTGCATATTGTGTTCTAACTGTCTGCTTTTATAAAGCTGATCTGAAAGGTTCCTTTTCGTTTTGCACTTGGAATGAGACAAGTCAGTTTTGTCATTGGAAAATGGAACAGTGCTATCCTCTTCACCAGAACAAAACTTAGGCCTGCATCTTGGCTTCAACAACCACCAGTTCAGCATCAGCCTGTCATCTTGGCTTCAACAATGTTGGAAAGCATTGAGGGGTGAGACAGAGTCAGTTCATTCTCCGCGTTGTTGGCCTGCAGCAATTCAGTTGCACATATTCATAACTTGTCCAGGTAGTTGGTCCAAGCATTCTTCAGCACCATCCATGGAATTTCAATGAGCATCAGTTTTGACCACTGCACTTTGAAAGAACATATGGTGTGAAAAATCTCAAATTCATCCATCTTAGAATTCGATCGAAGGGAACATGGCAGCGGCAAATGTATGGAAGTGACAGGACAAGTAGTTGTGAACCTGAACGAAAAGTTACTCCACAAAAAGGGAAATCAAATTTATCAGAGAGAATCACTTCGATGTAAAACAGAAGCTGAAAAAAACAGACAATTATCAGAGAGACCTGTGGGTTCAAACCGTGGTTTTGTCCTTCGGTGCTAACTTTCCCTAAACGCAATTCTAATTTGCCCATTGGTACCGACCCGCACGCGCTCGCTGTCGCAATGGTACATTACGTTTGCCTTGGGAACTTGGCGGCTACTGGAGGAATCAGGCTCTTCGTGAACCAGTTCGGTGAAAACGTTTCCTAGTAAGTCTTCGTGCTCATACTCTGGCAGAGCTAGCAACAACAACGGCTGTTTGCAGCACCTGCTTCCGGCACCGAGTATCTTCCTCATCCTAATGCTTCGCATGATCACATTGGAAGGGTAAAAAAACCGCCCCGAACTGGCTTCGCATGGATCAATGGCCTGATCTACTCGCACCCGTCCCGTTGGATGACGATCCGCGATGAAGAAGGAGATATTTTAGCCGGACGACATCTCAACGTTGACGAAGATCTTGCTGTTGGTAAGAGGTTTATTATTGAGTTTTTCCATATCGAAGTTCTTGAGTGTGTGCAGGAACCCAGAGAATGCGATGAACAAATTAAGTCTGTGGATCTCACAAGTGACGCCGAGGAGCCCAAGCCTGCGCGGCGGGTTGGGGGGCGCTTTTGGATACTAGCCGATGATGAAGAAGATGATGTTGAGGATCTGCCGGAGGCGCCGGTGCAGTCACCATCTCCACTTGTTGTGGTCACATCTACTTCGGAGTCTAAACCTAAGGTGAGTTATAAGAACTCGAGTTCGTTGGATACGTCGGCTCCTTCGCGGAAGTCGAAGGTGAAACCATGGAAGGGACCGTTGCCAAAGGATGGGCCGTCGGCCATCACTTTGTCAGATTTTTTTCATCCCGACTGTTGGACGAGAGTGACTCGGCGCAAGAAAAAGGGTGGTTCGAGGGTGTCACAGAATTCGCCGGCGGTGGCCGTGCCGTGTGACATCCGAACGGCCAAATTGGAGCGTTTGAACGAGTTGTTGGGCTCGGTTGGGCTGCCTGGCAGTACCCGCGATCTTGGCTTGGTCAGTACTGGGCTTGAGGCCCAGGGGGCTGGCCAGGCACACGACGCTAGGGTGGCTTGCGTGCATGAGGGGGCCTTGGATCGATCGCCCCGCATGCACGTACCCCCTCTCTCCCTCCGCTTATCCCTGCTAGGGTTCGGCGCTGTGGACGTGTGGGTTTTCCATCTGCCTCCTTGTGCCGTTCCTCGCGAGAGTTAGCCGGAGTCAACCCGCGCCTGCCCCTTGTCTCCCAACGCCCAGCCATGCCGCCCAAGCCGCCGCCGCCGCGGATGCCTCCTGCGGCGAGAAGCCAGTTCGGGGCCGCGGGCGGTTCGGCCTCTTTGGCGGCGGGCGCTGCTGCGCCGGGTTCTGCGCGTCGGCACCTCCGCCCAGGCGGTTCCGCCGCCGCATCGTGCTGCTCCTCCGCCGCCTCGGGCGACGCCTCCACCGCCCGCTCGGGCCCTGCCCCCGCCGCCACAGCAGCCTAGGGCTGACCCGCCGCCTCCGCCTAGGGCTAAGCCGAGGCCGTGGCCGAGGCAAATGGCGGTCGGCCGCGGTGGCCCTGGACAAGGCCCGCTCGGCCGTGGGGTTGGGGCGTCGCCGGGAGATGACCGGAATCCCCCGCGTGGCCGGTGGGGTGATGACGGTTACGACGCCTACGGTGCTGGTTTGCATCGGGGATCTTCGTCCTCCGGCGGTGGCCGTGGCTATGCTTGGATGGACGACGGCAATGCCAACCGGGGCTTTCAGGGTCCGCCAGGTAACTTCGTGGAGGGGGCGGTTGCTCCTAATAACCGCCCCTTCCGGGGCCGATTCCGCGGAGGTCGGGGTGGGCACAGACGTAACTACCCGCCTAGGCATCCGAAGGCTACGGTTGAGACTGAGGTGGTGGCCGACGAAGGTTCGGTTCTACCGCAGGTGGCGGTGGAAACGGTTCAGGCCCTGGCCGAAGTCACATTGCTGGAAACCATGTAGACTGGTGATTCTGCTTGTGAGCATGGTACAGACATATCAGAGGCTGACAAGTTGTCCAAGTGGGTGGCTAAGAAGAAGAAGCTTACTTGTTTTTGATGTGGTGACACGGAACACTTTATGGCTGAGTGCACTGCGGAATTATGTGACCTGTGCCGGAAACTGAAGCATGCTGCTGCTGAGTTCCCTCTTATGCTTGGGCCTAAGCCGACTGTTCAGATATACGGGGTCTGCTGCTTGGAGTTGATGTTCTTCGAGTTTCCCAGTGTGGCACCTCTGGCACCAGCGGTAGAGACTTCTTTTCCAGGGGTGGTGAAGATAGTTCATGGACCGTTGACCGAGGCGCAAATCATTCAGCAGCTGCGGGAACTCGCTTCGGGTAACTTTCAGTGGTCGTTACTCAAGCTTAATGATACGTCTTACAAATTTGATTTTCCGTCTAAAGAGGATCAGGTGCGAATCCTCAAGTTTGGTATGATCAGGGTCACAGGCACTAGTCTTGTGTTGCAGTTTGATGAGTGGAAGAAGAAGGAGCCACAGGGCATGCCTTTGAGGCAGATTTGGGTTCCTTTTTCCGGGGCGCCATCTGATCCCTTGGATAGCTTCTTGGTGACGTGGAGTTTGGGGTCTTTGATCGGCAAGACTGAACAGGTGGATATGCCATTCACTAGGGCCAACGGAGTGGCGCGTTTACTTGTCAGTGTGGCTAATATTGAGTTCTTGCCGAATGTGGTGCCTTGGATGTACGATGGTGTTATGTATCAGCTGGACGTTCTGTATGAGGATCCTAATTTGTTCGACGAGTTTGAGGATGACAACCCTATGGACACGACCGAGGGAGGAGGTGCCCCGGGAAACCAGGATGATTCGGCTATGGGTGATGATAACGGGGCCAAGGGTCCGGTAGGTCCGTCTGAGTGTACTAATATTGCTCCTTCTAGTTCTTCTGGGGTTGCTCCGACGTCCACGTTGCAGCTTGGGTCCTTGGGACCTTTCTCTGCTCCGCCTCGCCTTCGGGGTGTTTCTCCGGGTTCCGTGTATCCCATGGCTCCTCTTTGTGCGCCTGCGGTTGAGGTGGGAGGTCCCGAGGGGCAGGCGGCCCTTCCCACATCTCCTACTTCGATGTTGCCTACGGTGGATGGTGTTGCGCTTGCGGCCGTGGCTAGAGGTGACGGGCAGGAGGCCCGGTCTCCCGTGATGCCGTCGCCGCCGGCGCCTCCCGAGGACTCGGCGCTCTTCTCCACATCGCCGCGCGCGGGAGAAGGGGTGACCGTGCAGGTGGCCGCCAGCCCTCTTTGCCCCGCTGCGGTGGGCGGGTCAGGTGGTGCGCCCATCTCCCCGGCTCCCTCTCCGGAGCGCCGTGCGCGGGTCTCCCCCGCTCCTGCTGCCGGCGGTTCGCCCGTGGTCAGGACGCGGGTGTCGTCGCCGTGTTGCTCTCCTGCCCCGGTGGCTAAGGCTCGGGGTGCCGCTACTGGGGGATGGGCAGGAGGCCTTTCCCCTAGCAGAGCTTCACGCGAGGAGGTCATCGCCTTTGGCGGTATCCCGGACCCAGTCTCCCAGGGGAGGCGGGTCAGCGGGAGGCTGCAGGAGCAGCCGAACGTTGATGACATGCAGCTGAGGTCTGCTTTGAGAGCTGCCAAGCTGCGCGACGTCGAAACCTCCACTGGTATGTCGGTTAATCAGTCCAATTCCATTTTGCATTTTACTGATGCTGAAATTATTCATAATGCAAATCAAATAGGAGTTTCACTTGGTAACAATGAGTTTGAGGTCTCTAGGTCGGTTAATGACATTCTTGATTTGGAAGCTGATCGTGCGGTAGATATGATCCGTCACATTGCTGCTGTTAAACCTATGAACGACTCGTAGATAGAGGCGCTGGGGGTTAGGGTTCTTGATGGCTTGTGTGCCGATCTTGACCCTGCACTACCCGAGACGGAGGAGGATACCATTCCTGAGGTGTCTCTCTATGTAGATGAGCACGAGGCGATAGAAGCTGAGAATGCCTGTGCTGACCAGGTTGATGGTCACCATAAGCCAAAGTGGACGTGGAAACGGAAGGTTTATCCAGTCTCGGCTGCACGTAGGAGTGCTAGGATCCGCACTGCAAAAAAAATTTATGATGAATTATGAGAGGCATTTTCTGGAATAGTAGAGGTCTTAGAGACTTGGCTGAAAGAAGATTTCTAGCAGAGGCTTCTCTTGAACATCGTTTAGATTTTATTGCTTTGTCTGAGACTGGAAGAAGTAACTTCACTTCACAATTTCTTGCCACTTTGTCCGGGGGGTAGATTTTGATTGGCATTGCCTCCCCCCTCGAGGAAGATCCGGTGGGGTTTTACTTGGGGTTAAGTGCGAAACATTGGAAGTCCGGAGTGTAGTTTTGGGGGATTTTGCCGTCAAGTTCCGAGTTCGAACTAAGGCAGATGGGTTTGATTGGGCTTTGGTGGCGGTGTACGAAGCTGTGCAACCAGAGCTCAAGCCAGACTTTTTGGCGGATCTGGTTCGTATTTGTGGTAACGAACAGCTACCCATCTTAGTGGGGGGGGGGGATTTCAACATTATTCGTAGGAAGGAGGAGAAGAATAATGACAATTTTGACGGCCGATGGTCGTTTATGTTCAACACTATTATCGAAAGTTTGGATCTCAGAGAGATAGAGCTTTCGGGTAGGAAATTCACTTGGGCTAATTCGTTACCGGTCCCGACGTTTGAGAAACTTGACCGTGTCTTAGCAAGTGTCGAATGGGAACAGAAGTTTCCTCTGGTAACCGTGCAGGCATTGACAAGGGGTGTCTCTGACCATACACCGTTACTAGTTGATTCAGGGGTTCAAACGTTTGCGGGCAACAAGAACATTTTCTCGTTTGAACTTGCCTGGTTTGAAAGAGAAGGTTTCCTTGAGTTGTTAGCTCGGGAGTGGGCTAAAGACTCAGGAGGAAGGACGCCTATCGAGCGATGGCAATGTAAGATTCGTCATCTCCGAAGGTTCCTTCGAGGATGGGCTAAGCACACGCATGGTATTTATAAGGCGGAGAAGGAGAGACTTCTTCTACTTATTCAAAACCTTGAAGTTAAAGCTGAAACTTCTATCTTGGATTCCAGTGAGTTGGAAACAAAGATAGAGGCGGAGATGCGAATTAAATAGCTTCTTCGCGAGGAGGAATTGAAGTGGGCGTTGCGAGCTAAGGTTCGCAAGATAGTACAAGGAGAGGACAATACTCAATTCTTTCATATGATCGCTAATGGGAAGCATCGTAAAAAGAGAATTTTTCAGGTAGAACAAGATGAAGGGATGATAGTTGGTCAAGAAATCTGAAAGTCTATATTACCAATTATTATAAACAGTTGTTTGGTCCCCCGGAAGAGAATTTTGTGTCCTTAGATGAGTCTAGGGTTGAGGATGTTCCTCAACTTGAGACTGCCGAGAATGAGCTCCTGACTGCTCCTTTCTCTAAGAAAGAGGTGTTTGAAGCCATTGCATAGATGGAGAATAATAAGGCTCCAGGACCGGATGGGTTTCCGGCGGAGTTCTACAAAAAGTGCTGGTATTTTATTAAGGGTGATTTGATGCCCATGTTCCAGGAGTTTTTTTGAGGGACAGCTTCAATTGTTTAAGCTGAATTTTGGAACGATAACTCTTCTTCCTAAGAAGACAGACGCGGTTCGCATTGAGCAGTTCAGACCTATATGTCTGCTTAATGTGAGTTTCAAAATCTTCACCAAGGTCGGGACGAACAGACTTACGCAGATTGCGCACTCTGTGGTACATCCGTCCCAGACTGCTTTCATGCCTGATCGAAACATCCTTGAAGGGGTTGTTGTCTTGCATGCAACGCTCCATGAAATCCACTCAAAAAAACTTGATGGCGTAGTTTTTAAAGTGGATTTTGAAAAAGCATATGATAAAGTTAAATGGCCTTTCCTTCAACAAGCATTGCGTATGAAAGGTTTTGATCCGGCCTGGAGAAACCAGATTGATTCCTTTACGCAAAAAGGGAGTGTAGGGATTAATGTGAATGACGACATAGGTCACTATTTCCAAACACACAAGGTGCTAAGGCAAGGAGACCCGATGTCACCGATCCTGTTTAATATAGTGGCTGATATGCTCACTATCTTAATAGGTCGGGCAAAGGATGCAGGGCAGGTAGGTGGCCTGGTCCCACATCTAGTTGACGGAGGGGTTTCCATTCTTCAGTATGCTGATGATACAATCATCTTTATGGAGCACGACTTGGCGAAAGCAAGCAACATGAAGTTGTTGTTATGCTTATTTGAACAACTATCTGGCCTCAAAATTAACTTCCACAAGAGCGAATTGTTTTTTTAATTTAAAATTTTCTATTATTTACAATTTCTGCCATTACCAATCAACATGAACATTTCTTGTGTCCTAATCATTTCTTGAAATTTGTCAAGAATTTCTCAATTTCAAATTGTGTACGTAAATTTTATAAACTTGAATACTTTTTTAAAAATTGTTTACAAATAGCAAGAATTTATGAAAATTTTGAACACAAATTGCAAACCACGTAGTTTTAAACATTTATCCTTTTCTTAATGCAACATTTCTTAAACTTGCAAATAAATTTCCTAAAAACAAGAACATTTTTAAAATTATAAAAATATTTGAAAACAAGAACAATTTTTGGTATTGAAATAATATTTCAAAAGTTTGAATAGGTTTTAAAAATAATAAAGTTCAAAAATGAGAAAATAAATTAAGGATTTGAGAAAAGTTCATTAATTGTTGAAAATGTTCACGGATTTGAAATTTTTCAAGAGAAGTTCACTAAAAAAGTTGCAAAAAAGCTTGAGAAATTGGAAAAATTTCACAAAATTTGAGAAAATTTCTTGATTTTATATTTTTTAAAATTTCATGCATTTGATAAAACAAAAAAAGAAAAAATAATAAAAAAAGAATCCCTGAATAAGATAAATCAAATGCCGGTTTTAAAAAACACGAACAAACCTTGAGGGTTGGAGTTGGAATCTCCTGTGGCGTACATGTTTTGAAGACTAAAAAGAAAAAAAAACTAGGGATGCCAAATAGGGTTTGGTGTACCACATACGCTGGGTCGTGTACGAGCGGTACGTACACATCCAGAGAATTGGGGGTGCCCTTATTTCTCTCTTATAGTGAGACGCAGGGAAGCCTCGTGTCGGACACTACATAGGCATCTCCCTCTTTCTTCTCTAATTGTTTGAAAAGTGTTTTTATGAAGCAAGGCCCAAAAAAGCAGGATGGCACAACCTCATTCATTTTCATGTTGTTGTTGTCATTTTTTTATTTCAGTTTTTTACTTTTATTTATGCATCCAAGTATTCTAAATAAATATGTTAGAATAACATTTTACAACAAACATTTGAATTTTTTAACCAAGCATTTGAAAAATGTTAAATGTGTAAAAAAATCTCATGTATACAAAAATATATAGTGTGTATGAAAAAAGTTGGACATGTTTTTATAAAATTAATCCAAGCATTTCAAAAAAATTTAAACAAGTACTTAAAATATTAAGTGTGTATAGAAAATATGTTGACTATGTATTAGAAAAATATTAAACTTGTATTTTAAATATTAATCCAAGCATTTGAAAAAAATCTGAAACAATTATTCCAACAATGTTAATCAAGCGTTTGAAAAATATTAAATGTGTATAGGAAAATGTTGAAGATGTATTGAAAAATGTTAAAATTGTATTCAAAAATCTTAATCCAGCATTTTAAATATGTGAAAAGTGTATAGAAATAGTTGTGATGATATATTAAAAATTTAATCTTGTATTTAAAAATGTTAATCAAGCGTATGAAAATATTAAATGTGTATAGAGAAAATATTGACTACGTATTAAAAAATAATCTTGTATTTAAAAATTATTAAAATTGTGATGATATATTAAAAAACAAGTATGTATTAAAAATGCATTAGATACATACCAAATTTGTGTATAAAAAACAGTGAAACCCGATAAAAAACCACAAAGATCAATATAAACGAGAAAGAACCAAACAAAAGTGAAAAATAAAGAAAAAAGGCAGATGGAAATTTAGAAAAAAACAACGGGAAAAAAAGAAAAATAAAGAAAATAAAAAACCTAGTAAAACAGAGAAAACCGGTGAAAATATATTGAAAACAAAAATAAAAAAACCCGGACAATCAGTGGAATAACCGGCACTTATCCCTTTAATTGGTTGCGCCCTATTGTTTTACTGGAACTGCTACAGTGAGCTAGTGTTTTGTGGCATGACCCTTCATCTTGGAGACTTGTGTTCAATCCCTGGCGTCTCTCTTTTTCTTTTATTTATTATAAAGGGGTATGGAGAGATCTTGTCCGTTCATTCACCAGACTTCACGTCACAATTGTTGTGGCCATTTATTTCTTCCCCTAGTGACCTTTATTCTCTGTTAGAAGGTGATGTAATTGTTGAAGAACTGTTGACGCTTTGTGCTGTCCATCCACAATTAAAGCAACCCAAAACTGAATACTGCAAAAGGACAAAGCGTACCAACGTTCAAAGTTCTGAACTGGCTGAATTAGTACCGCGTGATGGCAGTGCGTTTCTTGCTATAACTGTAACCAACAATGATATTTTCTTGATTTTGAAAAGCATCGAGATAGAGTCAGTTCATTCTACTACATGTTGCTGACCTACAGAAGTCCCAGTTAAATCAGTCCAAGCATCCTTCAGCACCATAACTGGAGTTTTTTCCCAGAACATCAGTTTTGACCACTCTGCTTGAATTTAAATGAACATATGCAGTGTGAAATCTCAAATATGTCTATCTTTGAATTTGATATAAGCGAACTTGGCAGTGGAAAACTAACCGAAGTGACAGGCAAAGTAATTGGGAAGTGATGAATAAAAAAAGAGCTCTTTTAGGGTGATTGGCGGGTTACAAGTTGTACTTTCGAGTAACTCCACCACTGATTTTTCTTGACCGTCAGATCTGAAAAATCAGTTAAAAATTTAATTTTTGGTCAAAAGGGTAGAATGGTAAAAAAAAAATCCGTTCCGCAAGAAAATTAGCTCGTCCGCCCCCACCCCCGCCTCCCGCGCCCCCCGCACGTTTCTGCTGCATAGCCGCCACCGCCGCCCTTTCCGCCGTTCCGATCAAGAGATCCGGCGGCGGCCACGATCCAATCAAGCACCAGCGTTCCGCCGCCCTTGCCCAACGCCAGGAACTGCTGTCCGTCCGCTGCGGCGCGCCGAGCCCGACGAAGTCTCCCCTACCCCACCGCCAACTGCAGCGCCTCCCTCCGTGAAGCGCCAGCGAGCACTTTGTGGACAGGTGCCTTTCCCTCCCCTCCCCCCTCCCCCCGCCCCCCGCCCCGTGCGTTGCTAGTCAGACAGTCCGCCGGCTGTCGGAGAATTTCAGATTAAAAGCCAACAACCTTGGGACAGTTTGGTACAGATGTTTTGATTTGTTTGTCTAAATTGCGTCCAGCGGCAACAAATGGTAAGAGGGATGGGGTCAAGCACTATCCACAGGTCTTGCAAGAATTCTGGAGACTCGAGAGCAGTGGTATTTCGTGTTGTTCTATCTATCTAGTTGACATCTGCATAAATGTACATGCGTCTGTTCTGATAAAACTGCAGTTCTCAGGTAGCTAGCGAGACGGTAGCTTGACAAGATCACAGCGGACTCGGTAGTAGTATATGGATTATTGCAACCGCCCACAACACAAGTTACTCCTTCCATAAGCCTTTCACAGCCGCGTTCACCTCTCGAATATCATCGGTGCTAGGAGTAGAGCCTGTTTTGTGAAACAGAGGTGTGTGAGAATATTGTGTGGCATATATACATACATATCTGAAAAAGGAAGAGATCCAGAGGACCCTTACCAGGTGCTAAGCGCTTCTGGTCTCTAAGTCGATCAACATTCCAAACATTCTGATCCACCATGGCCTCAACATCAACTCCTGTCCATGGAGAAAATGTCAATAAGTAGCTAGCTAGAGAGTTTAGAGGCAGAAGAAAACAAACTGAAGTGACCACATAACAGTTGCAGTGTTATTCAGTTTGCTGTCAAACTTCATATGACATCATAGGATCCAAATGACCTACCTTAATTAACCAATAGTACATGAAGAGTACAAAACACACAATAAGTTTGTTGTGAAAAATGCAAGAGATATATAGTCTAAAGAATCAGTACTAACTAGCCCCACCATGAAAAAAGCAGCCTAAATTAGGTGAGCTAGCGAGCATGCCAGCTTAATTAATCAGTTGGCGGATAGAAAATTATTTGCCGCATTCAAGGTTACTGCTTTGAAGTTTGTGTATAATATAAAAATGAATGGATGTGCTATGATCTTGTGCAGAAGAGACAGATCAATCATAATGTGGCCAAGTTCAAATTTGTTTCCCTAGACATACTTCTGTGTTGGGCCTTGCAATTGGCCAATATAAGATGCAGGTCTGACCATTTGTACTGCTCATATCCTGGTGTACAGTTATGATGTTGAGTTATGGTCATTCTTTTTGGTACATGGAGCGAGTCGAATATTCTGATTCCGTTTTCTGTATTTTGTTAACCGGTTGCAGAGGGAAGGATGGTACTGGTGAGGAAGTAGTCAAGCCTTTTACTCCGACTAAACTGGATTTTGATATTGGATACTTTGAGCTTGTTTTAAAGGTAATTTATTGTAAACATGTTCCAACCCACTGAATATCTCTTATCATTGATTCTGATGGTAAAAAGACTATGTGGCCAGTTGACTAGAATAATTAGCTTCATTGTACACCATAGTATTAATTCACTTCTGAAGATATGCTGAACAAAATAAGCCTTCATGAACTTCTGAAACTCTGAACCTCTTACCTTGAGGGGAATATGTGAGCATGGAAATTCTTTTACTTCCGGTGCATGATTGAAACCAGTTGTTAATTTGTATGTGATATGCAGGAATAGATGGCCGATGTAAGTGCTGAGTGTTTGGATGAGTACGTAAACATTGTCAGCAGGATGTTTCATAGCGAGGATGAAGGTTTTGAGTTCTATAACAAGTATGCTCTTGAGAAAGGCTTTAGTGTGAGAAAAGGCTATGTTGACTGGGATGAAGCGAACGAGAAGATAATTTTGAGGAAACTTGTCTGTAGTCGTGAAGGTTGCCGTGAAGAGAAGCACATGAAGAGGAGAGAGAAGATAGGAAGAGGAAGCCACGGAATATCACTCGTGTGGGGTGTAAGCGAAATTTGTCATTGCAAGAGTCGCCAAAACAGGGCGGTGGTTTGTGAAGGATTTCATCGATGAACACAACCATCCTCCGCCCCACGAGACCTTGCTTGCTTTTTGCGTTCCCACGAAGAATCAGCGGTGAGCAGAAAGCGGACATTATAGAGATGGAAAGTGTTGGAATCCGGAAACACAAAATCATGGATGTGTTGTGCATGCGATACGGTGGATATGACCAGGTTGGATGCACGACGAGGACATCTATAACTTCTGCCATCGCTACAAGCAGGAAGCGATCGCTGCTGGTGATGCTCGACGGTGATCCGTCACATGATGGGCTGCAAGAGAGACCCAGATTATTTCTTCAAATACTTGGTTGATAAAGATGGGCATCTGAAGGGATTGTTCGGTCCGATACTCAATCTCGCCTTGACTATGAGGCTTTCGGCGATGTTGTGGTTTTGATAGCACATACTGGACCAATAAGTACAATTTGCCGTTTGTGCCGTTTGTCGGGTTGAATCACCACCGCAGCACAGTTATCTTTGGATGCGGGATCATTTCTCATGAAACTAACGAGGCGCACGAGTGGATGTTGCGGACATTTTCTGAAGCCATGGCGCGAAGCATCCGATATCTGTAATCACCGCGGGGACCTTGCAATGCGAGAGCGATCAGGGTGGTGTGGCTGACTCATACCACAGGCTGTGTGTATGGCACATTCAACAGAACATCGTACGCCATCTGCATGATGACGAGGTTAGGGAAGAATTCAGATCTTTCATATATGACTCGTCTTGTATTGAAGAGCATGAGAGAAAATGGATACAATTCTTACAAAGGAATGAAGTGACAAGTGACGAGTCGTGGTTGCATCAGATGTATCAGATGAGGAAGTTGTGGTGTGCTCCATACCTGGTGGGGCGCTGTTTCTTAGGATTGAGCAGCAATCAGCGGAGTGAGAGCCTAAACTCCGTGCTACATACACATCTTGAGGGTAAGATGACATTGTTTGATATGCTAGAGCACTATGAGCGTTGCCTTTCGGGACGACGCTTGAATGAGGCGATCCTAGACATCGTGGCCTTGCAATCCGTTCCATTTACAGACGTGGATGCTTCAAGTCTTGAGAAACATGCTGCCCGAGTTTTCACTCCTTGTATGTTTGAGTTGGTCAGATGGAGCATAAATGCCGTCAGCAAATGTGTTATCAGCGAGATACTAGATGCATGGGAGTTGACTACATATGTTGTGGCTAAGATCGATAGAAGAGAGAAGAAGTTCGAAGTGTGCTGTGAGCTGAAGGAAGGTTCTCTGTACAGGATCAGTTGCTCTTGTCGTAAGCTGGAGTGCTTGGGAACACCATGCTCTCACATATTCTACATCTTGGGAATACGTCAAGTGGAACTGCTGCCTAGGTGTTGTGTTCCCATGAGGTGGACGATGAGTGCAAAGTCTGCATTCCCTCCGACCAGAAAGAGCGAGATGTATGACTATTCGGAAAGCCTTGTGAGGTACCGTGAGTTGCGGAATTTGAGTCACGCGGCATGTTTCCGGGCATGTCAATCCAGTGAGGAGTATCAACGTCTCAAGATGGTTCTGAATGGACAAGATGGCAGCAAGGAATCAAGCCGTGGTCAGGAGGAATGCATTAGGTTTGGTCCGGTGCTGCCACAGACGACGGAAATTGATTGTGGAGATTTGGAAAAGGTTCTGGACCCAGTGCATGTGCAAGGCCGAGGTGCACTGAAGAAAAGGTTGCAGGCAAAGATGAAGAAGCAAAGATCAAAGAGGAAATGTGGCTACTGTGGGGTGATAGGTCATGATCGGCGTAATTGCACTAAACTGCAAGAGGTGTCAAATATGTCCATTTTAATTTTGCATCTTCTTTACTCATTAATATAGTGCACTAATTATATTTGGTGCTGTGTAGGAAATGATGGCAGCAAACTGTTAGCTACAACTATCTCTGCAAGAGGTTTCTTGGTAGGAAACTGTTGCCCTTGTGGTCCATTTTCAAGTATTAATTTCTGCAAGTATTTCATTTTCCACGATCTTGCCGATCCGTCCCCTGCGATGCCTCAACCTCCTCGTAGCCCTGCACATGTAAGCAACAGAGTGCATTTTTGTGATTGTTTTCCTTCTTCAGTTGATAATTTTGAAGCACCTGAATGAGTCTTTTTCTTTGTTGTGTTTTTCTGCTGGTTCACTTTGTTGGTCTCAAAATGAAACTCCACTTTTGATGCCCAACTGAAATTTCTGAAAGCATTACTAGTCATTATCTTGTTCATGATTTATTTTCTTGTTGCAAATCCACACTCTAACAGTACTTGAAAATCAACAATACTGATCTAGCGTACATGCCTGGAGTGATCTTACCAATTCAATGAATCCTGATACATGTAACTGTAGTGCGTGTGAACTTTAATTATAGATATACACTTTTATTTTTATTCGATGATTCTTAACTGCAAGCAAGTTGGATGCCGTGCGTCAGTGGTAATGAAGAACAGGCATTAAGATCAAAATCTTGTACACAAATCCTTTTTTAATGGTAGCAAGTAAGAACATTTTTATTTTGTTATCAACACTTGCCAATGATTTTAGGAGTAAGAGCCATGATCTAGCATGCAAATCTTAAGTAGTATCGTTCACAAGGCCTTTAGCATAAATTAAACTTTATCCAACTAGATAATTTTGTTGACCTTTTGTCTTGGATATGCACCTGAAAATAGTTGCTGTTCCTATTTTTTCAGGTATTCTTGTCTACATGTTCAGCTGCAAGCTCATCTCTAGAGAAAATAAATTGTTGTACAAGCTAGTGTTGAAGTTGCATCCACTTTTGCCTTGTTCTGCAGCCTAAGGTATCTTCAGATGATGATTGGAGCTGGATGGCGCTCAAGCTATTGCGTAAGCTAGGATATATTGGAATTTGAAAGTTCTGTGTTGTAATGCATCTCTTCTAGTAAAGCGGTTGATTTATGTTTGGACATACAAAAGTGAGATACAAGAGTTGTAGAACAAAGCTATCCTTATAAAAGTGAGATACAAGAGTTCTGGAGTTTTTACAGTACATATCCTAATTTGATAATCAGCCTAACTACTTTAGTACAACTTCTGCAAGACAATTGTAGCCTAGACACTAATTTAACTAGAAACCGCGCTTCGTCTGGTTGGCGCAAATGTGTTCCCGTTTTCCAATCAGCTTCGATCTGGGCGTCTTCAGTTTTGTTAAGTCCTGTATCGGAAACCATGGCTATGAAAGACATTGCGAGTGAAACAAATACAACTTTACAGTTTTGGAATGCATTGGAGTCAGAAGCGCGGCTTTTCTGCGAACCAAAGCGTTGTTACTACATCTTAAAGCCTTAATGAAAGTTATCCAGACAATATGACACTTGATATCTAATTATTAACACTGTCATACAAAAGCATCTCTTAATTCTGTCATATAAATGTGCAGACCATGGAAATATCTTTCCTTTACACAGAATAGCCGTATGACAGATTATTTGGTTCCCAATAAGCTAAAGCATCAGAAATAACCAAACTGTTGCGTGAAATAACACTGGTTTGGACTAGTGCAGCATATGCAATAAAAAAATAGTAAAAGCCACAATTTAGTATGTGGCATCTAAAATTGAGCAACAACTCAAAGTTGAAAGCCTATTATTGTAAACATCGTCTCACAATTGTCACTTGAATGAAGTGATTGTTGGATGGAAAATAATATAAACACTACTTCGGACAATAATTCAGCTCCAAAGCTTGAAATTGTAGAAAAAACAAAAGCCTACTGAAGAGGCTCGTCACTGCTGCGAAATCCAATGCTTTCTTGGATTGTTATCTGCAAGTTTCTTCCTTTTGGCGATGACCCATATTCGCCCATGTCCCTCTCGCCGATATCCTTGTACCCACACGAATATATGTCTTCCTCAGACATGTCCTGTCCAAAAGCATACCAAAGGTATTTAGATTAACATGCAAATGATGTGGCCATTTTTTGTATAATAAGTGAACTTGGCAATATAACCAACCTGTTCAGACATGTCATCGTCACTATCATATGAGACTTGTGCATCATCTGAGGTTGCACAATTCTTGACAATGTACAAATGACATTTCTTTAGCCCTTCTAAAGCATGCAACATTTCATCTACATCATGTTGGCCTGAAATCTGTACCATTCCTTCTGGTGGTACACCCAGGCTTGATGTAGTACAAATCTGCTTTCCTTTGTACCCTTAGTACGCAAATTTTTCTCCATTAGCTGCCAGTCCACCTTGCGGGGTTCAACTACTGTCGTCATACCAGGTCTCCCGTTGTGGTATGCGTGAGGAACATGAGAAAGTTCATAGTCCACATGAACAATAAATTGCATTACGACTACCTACATATGACTAGTTGACATCAGTTTTTGCACAATATCAAATTGTTCATACATAGGATGTGCCTACCATTGGTAAAACATACTTACTGGGCCACGTGGTGTTGAGACAGATTGTTCCGGTGGTGGGATGTCATGTTTTGCCTGCGGAGGTGGTGACGAGACAGATTGCTCCGGTGTACGGATGTCTTGTTGTGCCTGTGGATGTGGTGATGAGACAAATTGCTCCGGTGTACGGATGTCTCGTTGTGCCCGTCGAGATGCTGATGAGATAGATTGCTTCGGTCTAGGGATGTCTCGTTGTGCCTGTAGAGGTACTGATGAGACAGATTGCTCCTGCGGATAATTTAATGAATAATAGGTACATAATGAAACGTACCTTCGTGCCTGTACTAGCACGGTCTTGCATCATACTCCCATCCATGAGGATGTCCTCCATCTTGGCCTTGTAATCTAGATCACTACGGTCTTGTTGTAACTTTCGCTCCATATCCGCACGAGCTTGCATTGTATTGACGTTCATCTTACCACGCTCGAGCTGTACAGCGCGGTCCTGCATCATAATCCCTTCCAAGCGGATCTGATCCATCTTGGCCTTGTGATCCATGTCCTTACGCTCTTGCCGCAAGATAAGATCCCTGTTCGCACGCGCCTGCATGATATTGAATTCCATCTTGCCACGCTCGAGCTGTATAGTGCGGTCCAGGTCCTTCCGCTCCTTCTTCAACTTTAGGTCCATATCATCATGGAAATGCTTCAACCTCTGATCCACGGCTGCACGCTCTGCCGTCATCATCTGTTCCATGGCTGCACGCTCCTCCTTCCTCGTGCGGTCCACAATTGCACGCTCCAGTTTCAGATTGTTGTCCATCACCTCTCGCTCTCGCTGCATATTCTTGTCCATCTCTTGACGCATTTGATGCACGTACTTGTCATCATCCATGGTCCCTACAGCAGCCTGACATAACAATGCTAGTTACAATATGTATGGAAATTGGAATACCTATTAATTAAATCCAATTACTAACTCCCATACTGCTATGTGCCACTAGACGTACGAGCATGCAATTTAGAAAGTAGTAGATTTCTGATTTATAGTTCAGTGCATGCTATGTGCCACTAGAAGAATCCGAAGATCGGCCGCCGCGGCACCGTCCGCGTCCACCGTATTAATTGAATCGCATTACTACTAAGAGGGAAGGAAACATCATAGGTGTACATACATTTTGGTTGCAGGGCACCGGTCGCCAAACGCGGAGGAGAGGACGTCGCCGGCCGACGTGGAGGAGAGGACGTCGCCGGGCGTGGAGGAGAGGGCGCCGCCGCCTGATGAACTGCTCCCGATGGGATTTGCCTCTATGGCTAGGTTTACGTACGTGTGAACGTGGCTGGTAAGTCAGGCTGGTAAGTACTATATGGGTAATTATATTACGTATCTGGATTGGGCTCGTAAGTACTATATGGGCTTTTTTGCTCACGTGGATCAAATATCGTACATGCATGTGCTCTTGATTCAGAAGAAATCAACTAAGCAGGGATGACATGGGCAAGTATCTTGGTGCATCAGCAGTAAGACACACAGGTATTAACGATCCAGCGACACTCGAAGCCTTGGCGTGCAGAGAAGCTCTTTCCCTTGCCCTCGACCTCTCAATATCTCATGTGTTGGTAGCCTCAGATTGCAAGGAGGTTGTCGCGGACATACACAAGGGCACGGGCGGCCTTTACGCGAGCATTGTTAATGAGATCATCTCCCAAGGTTCGCAGTTTCCAGCATGCTCCTTCATCTTTGATGGGCGCGAGACAAGCTATCCCGGCCCGTTTGGCCACCTATAATATTGATCAATAAATGAGAGTGTGTTTGCACTCAAAAAAAGAGAAGAAATCAATTAAGCAGCCTGCTTGTGTGCCTTCGTGTGTATGTATTTGGCAGCAAGGTGAAGAAGGGCGGCAAGTCAGTGTTATGGGCCTCAATCTAGGGTTCGTGTGGAGGAGAGGAATTTCAGGGAGAGGAGAAGGGGATCTGGAAATCGCCGAGAGGAGAAGAACAGCTTCTCTCTTCGGTTCGGTTTACTTGACAGAATATTCGATCCCCTCTGGTTGGGCGTCGCCAGCTACTTAACCTCACGCGGCACGCAGGCCTCACCCACACACGCACTCTCAGCCTGGCCCACTTGCCAGGCGATCACGCCTCGCTCCTGCGCCTTCCTCTTCTTCCCTCTGGGACGTGCTGACCGTCTCCCTGACAGGTGGGGGCACCGTGACAGTCAGCAACCAGTGGTGGAGGAGCGGGCGGTGCCAACGTACTGGTGCATCACAACATCCTCATCCAGTACCCGATGCTTACCGACGCCAAGAGTGATGATGATTCGTGGTTATGGCATGCTAGATTTGGACACGTTAACTTCTATGCCTTGAGGAAGATGTCGAAGATGGACATGGTATCTGAGATGCCATTTATCGACCATGTTGATCGAGTATGTGACGGGTTCTTGGTTGGAAATCAACACCGTAGGCCGTTCCCTGCTCGGTCTACCTATCGCGCAAGTGATGCAATCGAGCTGCTCCATGATGATCTATGTGGCCCTATCACCCCAGCAAATCACAGAGTAAATAAGTACTTCTTCCTTGTGGTAGATGACTACTTGAGATACATGTGGGTCATTCGCCTACGATCTAAAGATGGCGCATTTGAAGCATTCAAGAAGCTGAAGGCTGCAACGGAGATGGAACACAAGCTGAAGGTTCGCTCGGACAGATCGCGGTGAAAAGTTTACGTTGGCGAGTATCCGGATGACCCATGGTACTAGACGAAGAGCCATGGTCGTGGTACTACCTGTAGCGGATGGCCCGCAACTACCGGTCGGACCGCCCAGCTGCCCACCCATGTGAAAGTAGTTCGGGTTCGGACTACCCATAGTGGTGATAGCCAGTTGTTGTCATGATAATCGGTCTTACTCGTTGGGGCAACTCATGGTGTTACCATTTCGAATGACCCATTGTGCAAAAAGGGATCCAGGATCAATAGCAGCCAGATTCCGCCTTCACTTTGCTCAGAGTACATGTAGGGTGTGTTTGGTTGAGGAGCCAAGTTCACTGCTAGCAGCCAGTTTCGCCTTCACTGCTCATTCACTCCTCGGGAGTACACGTAGGGTGTGTTTGGTTGAGGAGCCAAGTTCACTGCTAGCAGCCAGTTTCCGCCTTCATTTGCACGCAGCAGCCGCGCAGTCGTTCCTTGCTCTCCCGCCGCCCCGCTGCAGGTCGCCTTGCCACTGCAAGTGGCTACCCCTGCTAGGTCGCCGCCAGTTACCGCCCCTGCCAGTCCCCCGCCCTGCTGCCAGTCCCCACCCTCTGCTAGGTCGCCGCCAAGATCCTGATGCGTGCCATGACGGAGGAGAGACGATGGGGACGACAGGGATTGCGACGCCAGAGAGGGAGCGGGGAGGGGGCACAGATCAATATCGGGGGGCGATGCGTGAGGGGACAGGGCTGGGTGCGTGCGAGGGGCTCGTTCCCTGTCATCCGGCCGAATCGGAGGTATCCCTCAGTTCCGCATATAGAGCGAATATTCCGTTTTTTGGGATTGGTGGGTTCCGGTCCGTTCGACTAACTAAACATGGGAATGGGCCATAAGAACCGAACGAACCCATCGTTGGTAGGAGCCAGAGCCCTACCGGGTTTGGGGCGTACGTGGTATGGGAAGGAGGGAGGCGGGCGTGGGCTGGAGCGCGGCGGCCGGCGAATACCCGTAGTGGATGACCCACAAATACTGATATAGTGAGTAGCCGTGCTTGCACGTCAATGCTATTTTGTTGTTTTTATTTTGTGAAAAGGGCTACTTCTATTGTTACTAGTGGGACCGCCCATCCATGGGCCCTTCTAAAAAAAGAAGCAGACGTGCTAAAAGAATTGGATTAACACTTAGGCGTTGTTTGGGTAGCGACGGGATTATATAGAACTGGTTTTTAGCCAATTTTTAGTAAAATCGGTTTTATCAATTGTTATATGTGTAACCAGTTTATGAAAAATAATGTTTGGACTAGAAAAAACTTAGGATCGATTTGTCACGTTCCTTGTTTGGTTTGAATAGGCTTTTTTCCCACACGCATCAACGAGTTTGTTGAGAAAAGGATGGGCGTAGAGAAAAAGTTAGCGATCGAGTATATGCAGATCACGTTTTTAGAAAAACAACTAATCCTCGTTTTTCTATATACCCGAAATCCTGGATTATGGAAAACCAGATTTTCTATATTCATGGATTAGATAGAGTTGCCAAACAGGATTTTAGTCTGTTACATCATATTCCTGATTTGTGGAGAACCAGTTCTCTACATAGCACGTATCCAAACAACGCCTTATCACGTGCGTATCCATCGGCCCTTCCAAACCTCCCTCCCACCTCCCGCACTATCTGCAACAACCTCCTATCCAACTGGCCTAGCCGGCTTGATCGCCATTCTTCACTCATATTCCGTGCGCCACACGCGCGATCTTCTCCTCCAAAGCCAGTCCCATCGAACGCCGACGTCCTCACCACAAGAACGGAGCCGCCGGCAACCGCCCATCTGGCCTGCGGAATACGACGTCGCTGCTTGTTCTTCATCGACACTTCGTATTTAAGGTGAGAATGCCGGCTCTTGTCATCTAAACAGGCTTGTACATGATTATGTTGGAACGTGCATTTATTTGGCGCCATGGGTACCGCCCGCAGCTACATGAATTAGGTGGACAATCAAAATTGGATCACCCAGAATCGTCAGACGTCCACAGGAACGCCGCTGCCGCCGTCAGATCACCCAGGGGATCACCGCGCGATCGGAGCCGCCAGCACACACAAGGGATCCGAGCGGTGTCAACCACCTACCTGGCCTGTGTGATACGACGGCATCGCTTCCTCTTCATCCACCCATCAGCATCACGGTGAGAACGCCTGATATTTTTACACCCTTTAGTCAACAAGTGAGGTCAACTTAATCCAAAACTGTATACAAATATCAAATGGCAGAATGATTCAGTACATACCACGTATTATATTCACATGAAAGACAGTAGAGAAAATTGATTCAGTCTATCTTTGTGCATATTTTGCAGGAATGGCTAGTTCTTCCAATAGTTATGCTGACACAGAATTGCCACTACCAGACATAACCAATCAGGTATGTTAATCCCAGTTAGGTTCAAATCTTTGAAAACACATAGTTCTTTTACCCATTACACATATTTCAGGCTTTTTTGGAGGAACTCAGTGTGAAACATGCAAATATGAGGTTATCGTGCTCACCTTCAAGGATTGCGCACATGATCGACAGTTTAGATCCCGGCCACCAAAAGGCCATCTGCACTAAAACTGGTCTTGGAGGGCTAACGCAAATGAAGTCAGTGCTTCTCCGACGTATTACGTTGGTGCTGCTAGCCAAGAGCTACATCAGAAAAAAGCAGAGTATTCACATTGCTGGTAAGGACATTCCTATAACTCCAACAGATGTGTATGAATTAATGGACCTTCCGATAGAGGGGGAAGATATATATATGGAAATGGGAAAACCAATAGATGTAAAGCTGTTAAGCGTTTATCAAACTGACGGAAGACTTAAGTTGAGTGACCTTGAGAAGAAAATTAAAGCTTCCAAAACTCCAGATGATCATTTCATCAGGCGGTTTGTTTTTGTTGGGGAACGTAGCAGAAATTCAAAATTTTCCTACGAGTCACCAAGATCTATCCATGGAGAAACTAGCAACGAGGGAAGGAGAGTGCATCTACATACCCTTGTAGATCGCTAAGCGGAAGCGTTCAAAAGAACGAGGTTGAAGGAGTCGACTAAATCGTGATTCAAATCACCGATGATCAAGTGCGACGCATACGGCACCTCCGCGTTCAACACACGTACAGCCCGATGGCGTCTCCCATGCCTTGATCCAGCAAGGAGAGAGGGAGAGGTTGAGGAAGACTCCATCCATCAGCAACACAACGGCATGGTGGTGGTGGAGGAGTGTGGCAATCTCGCAGGGCTTCGCCAAGCACCAAGGGAGAGGAGGAAGAAGAGATGCAGGGCTGCGCCAACGAGAGGAGAATTTCTCTTGTGTTATGGGCAGCCCCAGGCCTCTATTTATATAGGGGAGAGGGAGGGCTGCGCCCCCTCTAGGGTTTCCACCCCCTAGGGGTGGCGGCCAGCCCTAGATGGGTTTGGGGCGGCCAAGAGGGGGGGAGAGGGGCGCCCACTAGATGGGCCCTAGGGCCCATCTGCCCTAGGGTTTGCCCCCTCCCACTCATCCTTGCGCCTTGGGCCCCTTGTGGGGGGCGCACTAGCCCCCTTGGGGCTGGTTCCCTCCCACACTTGGCCCACGCAACCTCCTGGGGTTGGTGGCCCCACTTGGTGGACCCCCGGGACCCTCCCGGTGGTCCCGGTACATTACCGATATCGCCCGAAACTTTTCCGGTTACCAAAACATGACTTCCCATATATAAATCTTTACCTCCGGACCATTCCGGAACTCCTCGTGACGTCCGGGATCTCATCCGGGACTCCGAACAACATTCGGTAACCACATACAAGCTTCCTATATAACCCTAGCGCCACCGAACCTTAGTGTGTAGACCCTACGGGTTCGGAGACATGCGAACATGACCGAGGCGTTCTCCGGTCAATAACCAACAGCGGATCTGGATACCCATGTTGGCTCCCACATGTTCCACGATGATCTCATCGGATGAACCACGATGTCAAGGACTCAATCGATCCCGTATACAATTCCCTTTGTCTAGCGGTATTGTACTTGCCCGAGATTCGATCGTCGGTATACCGATACCTTGTTCAATCTCGTTACGGCAAGTCTCTTTACTCGTTCCGTAACACATCATCCCGTGATCAACCCCTTGGTCACATTGTGCACATTATGATGATGTCCTACCGAGTGGGCCCAGAGATACCTCTCCGTTTACGGAGTGACAAATCCAGTCTCGATCCGTGTCAACCCAATGGTCACTTCGGAGATACCTGTAGTGCACCTTTATAGTCACCCAGATTACGTTGTGACGTTTGATACACCCAAAGCACTCCTACGGTATCCGGAATTGCACGATCTCATGGTTCTAAGGAAAAGATACTTGACATTTGAAAAGCTTTAGCATCTGAACTACGATCTTTGTGCTAGGCTTAGGATTGGGTCTTGTCCATCACATCATTCTCCTAATGATGTGATCCCGTTATCAATGACATCCAATGTCCATGGTCAGGAAATCGTAACCATCTATTGATCAACGAGCTAGTCAACTAGAGGCTTACTAGGGACATGGTGTTGTCTATGTATCCACACATGTACTGCTGTTTCCGGTCAATACAATTATAGCATGAATAATAAACGATTATCATGAACAAGGAAATATAATAATAACTAATTTATTATTGCCTCTAGGGCATATTTCCAACAGTCTCCCACTTGCACTAGAGTCAATAATCTAGTTCACATCGCCATGTGATTAACACTGATAGGTCACATCGCCATGTGACCAACATCCAAAGAGTTTACTAGTGTCTTAAACTAGTTCACATCACCATGTGATTAAGTCTCAATGAGTTCTGGGGTTTGATCATGTTTTGCTTGTGAGAGAGGTTTTAGTCAACGGGTCTGAACCTTTCAGATCCGTGTGTACTTCGCAATTCTCTATGTCATATTGTAAATGCTGCTTTCACGCTCCACTTGGAGCTATTCCAAATGGTTGCTCCACTATACGTATCCGGTTTGCTACTCAGAGTCACTCGGATAGGTGTTAAAGCTTGCATCGACATAACCCTTTACGCCGAACTCTTTATCACCTCCATAATCGAGAAACATGTCCTTATTTACTTCAAGGACAATTTTGACCACTGTCCAATGATCCATTCCTGGATCATTCTTGTACCCCTTGACTGACTCATGGCAAGGCACACTTCCGGTGCGGTACACAGCATAGCATACTATAGAGCCTATGTCTGAAGCATAGGGGACGACCTTCGTCCTTTCTCTCTTTTCTGCCGTGGTCGAGCTTTTAACTCTTAACTCCATACCTTACAACTCAGGCAAGAACTCCTTCTTTGACTGATCCATCTTGAACACTTTCAAGATTATGTCAAGGTATGTGCTCATTTGAAAGTACTATTGAGCGTTTTTGATCTATCCTCATAGATCTTGATGCTCAATGTTCAAGTAACCTAATCCAGGTTTTCCATTGAAAAACACTTTTCAAACAACCCTATATGCTTTCTAGAAATTCTACATCATTTCTGATAATCAATATGTCAACAACATATACTCATCAGAAATTCTATAGTGCTCCCACTCACTTCTTTGGAAATACAAGTTTCTCATAAACTTTGTATAAACCCAAAATCTTTGATCATCTCATCAAAGCGCACATTCCAACTCCGAGATGCTTACTCCAGTCCTTAGAAAGGATCGCTGGAGCCAGCATACCTTTTAGCATCCTTAGGATCGACAAAACTTTTCTGATTTTATCACATACAACCTTTCCTTACGTAAAGGTAAGGAAACTCGTCTTGACATCCATCTGCCAGATTTCATAAATGCAGCTTGTGCTAACATGATTCCGACGGACTTAAGCATCGCTACGGATGAGAAAATCTCATCGTAGTCAACTCCTTGAACTTGTGAAAAACTCTTTGCCACAAGTCGAGCTTCATAGAAGGTGACATTACCGTCCATGTCCGTCTTCTTCTTAAAGACCCATTTATTTCAATGGCTTGCCGATCATCGGGCAAGTCCACCAAAGTCCATGATTTGTTATGATACATGGATCCTACCTCGGATTTCATGGTTTCTAACCATTTGTCGGAATTTGGGCCCACCATTACTTCTCCATAGCCCGTAGGTTCATTGTTGTCTAGCAACATGACCTTCAAGACAGGATTGCGTATCACTCTGAAGTAGTACGCATCCTTGTCACCCTACGAGGTACGTCAGTGACTTGATCCGAAACTTCATGATCACTATCATAAGCTTCTACTTCAATTGGTGTAGGTGCCACGGGAACAACTTCCTGTGCCCTGCTACACACTTGTTGAAGTGACGGTTCAATGACCTCATCAAGTCTCCACCATCCTCCCACTCAACTTTTCGAGACGAACTTTTCCTTGAGAAAGGACCCGATTCAAGAAACAATCCCTATTGCTTCCGGATCTGAATTAGGAGGTATACCCAACCGTTTTGGGTGTCCTATGAAGATGCATTTTGTCCGCTTTGGGTTCGAGCTTATCAACCTGAAACTTTTTTTCACATAAGCGTCGCAGCCCCAAACTTTTAAGAAACGACAACTTAGGTTTCTCCAAACGGTGTCGTCTCAACGGAATTACGTGGTGCCCTATTTAAGTGAGTGTGGTTGTCTCTAATGCCTAACCCATGAACGATAGTGGTAATTCGATAAGAGACATCATGGTACGCACCATATCCAATAGAGTGCAACTATGATGTTCGGACACACCATCACACTATGGTGTTCCAGGCGGTATTAATTGTGAAACAATTTGCACAATGTCTTAATTGTGTGCCAAAACTCGTAACTCAGATATTCATCTCTATGATCATATCATAGACATTCTATCCTCTTGTCACGAAGATCTTAAACTTCACTCTGAAATTACTTGAACCATTCAATAATTCAGACTTGTGTTTCATCTAGTAAATATACTCAACATCTACTCGAATCATCTGTGAAGTCTGAACATAACGATATTCACTGCATGCCTCAGCACTCATTGGACTGCACACATCAAAATGTGTTACTTCCAACAGGTTGCTATCTTGTTCCATCTTACTGAAACCGAGGCTTTTCAGTCATCTTGCCCATGTGGTATGATTTGCATATCTCAAGTGATTCAAAATCAAGTGAGTCCAAACGATCCATCTGCATGGAGTTTCTTCATGCGTATACACCAATAGACATGGTTCACATGTCTCAAACTTTTCAAAAACGAGTGAGTCCAAAGATCCATCCACATGGAGCTTCTTCATGTGTTTTATACCAATATGACTTACATGGCAGTGCCACAAGTAAGTGGTACTATCATTACTATCTTATACTTTTGGCATGAAAATGTGTATCACTACGATCGAGATTCAATAAACCATTAATTTAGGTGCAAGACCATCGAAGGTATTATTCAAATAAACAGAGTAACCATTATTCTCCTTAGATGAATAACCGTATTGCGATAGACATAATCCAATCATGTCTATGCTCAACGCAAACACCAAATGACAATTATTCAGGTTTAATACTAATCTTGATGGTAGAGGGAGCGTGCGATGTTTGATCACATCAAACTTGGAAACACTTCCAACACATATCGTCAGCTCACCTTTAGCTAGTCTCCGTTTATTTCGTAGCCTTTTATTTCGAGTTACTAACACTTAGCAACCGAACCGGTATCTAATACCCTGGTGCTACTAGGAGTACTAGTAAAGTACACATTAACATAATGTATATCCAATATACTTCTATCGACCTTTCCAGCCTTCTCATCTACCAAGTATCTAGGGTAATTCTGCTCCAGTGGCTGTTCCCCTTATTACAGAAGCACTTAGTCTCAGGTTTGGGTTCAACCTTGGGTTTCTTCACTGGAGCAGCAACTGATTTGCCGTTTCACGAAGTGTCCCTTCTTGCCCTTGCCCTTCTTGAAACTAGTGGTTTCACCAACCATCAACAATTTGATGCTCCTTCTTGATTTCTACTTTCGCGATGTCAAACAACGCGAATACCTCAAGGATCATCATATCTATCCCTGATATGTTATAGTTCATCACGAAGCTCTAGCAGCTTGGTGGCAATGACTATGGAGAAACATCACTATCTCATCTGGAAGATCAACTCCCACTCGATTTAAGTGATTGTTGCACTCAGACAATCTGAGCACAAGCTCAACGATTGAGCTTTTCTCCCTTAGTTTGCTGGCTTAAGAAAACTCGTCGGAGGTCTCATACCTCTTGACGTGGGCACGAGCCTGAAATCCCAATTTCAGCCCTCGAAACATCTCATATGTTCCGCGACGTTTCGAAAACGTCTTTGGTGCCTCAACTCTAAACCGTTCAACTGAACTATCACGTAGTTATCAAAACGTGTATGTCCGATGTTCGCAACATCTACAAACAACGTTTGGGGTTCAGCACACTGAGCAGTGCATTAAGGACATAAGCTTTCTACTGTCCGCATAATTGCTACTGTCAACTTTCAACTATATTTTCTCTAGGAACATATCTAAACAGTGGAACTAAAGCGCGAGCTTTCGACATAATTTGCAAAAGGTCTTTTGACTATGTTCAGGATAATTAAGTTCATCTTATGAACTCCCACTCAGATAGACATCCCTCTGGTCATCTAAGTGATTACATGATCCGAATCAACTAGGCCGTGTCCGATCATCACGTGAGACGGACTAGTCATCATCGGTGAACATCTTCATGTTGATCGTATCTACTATACGACTCATGCTCGACCTTCGGTCTCCGTGTTCGAGGCCATGTCTGCACATGCTAGGCTCGTCAAGTTAACCCCAAGTGTTTTTGCTGTGTAAATCTGTCTTACACCCGTTGTATGTGAACGTAAGAATCCATCACACCCGATCATCACGTGGTGCTTAGAAGCGACGAACTGTAGCAACGGTGCATAGTCAGGGGAGAACACTTCTTGAAATTTGTGTAAGGGATCATCTTATTTACTACCGTCGTTCTAAGTAAACAAGATGCATAAACATAATAAACATCACATGCAATTATATAGTGACATGATATGGCCAATATCATTTTGCTCCTTTTGATCTCCATCTTCGGGGCTCCATGATCATCATCGTCACCGGCATGACACCATGATCTCCATCATCATGATCTCCATCATCGTGTCCTCATGAAGTTGTCTCGCCAACTATTACTTCTACTACTATGGCTACCAGTTAGCAATAACGTAAAGTAATTACATGGCGTTGTTCAATGACACGCAGGTCATACAATAAATAAAGACAACTCCTATGGCTCCTGCCGGTTGTCATAATCATCGACATGCAAGTCGTGAATCCTATTACAAGAACATGATCAATCTCATACATCACATATCATTCATCACATTCTTCTTGGCCATATCACATCACATAGCATACCTTGCAAAAACAAGTTAGACGTCCTCTAATTGTTGATTGCATGTTTTACGTGGCTGCTATGGGTTTCTAGCAAAACGTTTCTTACCTACGCAAAACCACAGCGTGATATGCCAATTGCTATTTACCCTTCATAAGGACCCTTTTCATCGAATCTGTTCCGACTAAAGTGGAGAGGCGGCACCCGCTAGCCACCTTATGCACCAAGTGCATGTCATTCGGTGGAACCTGTCTCACGAAGAGCGTGTAAGGTCGGTCCGGGCCGCTTCATCCCACAATACCGTCGAAACAAGATTGGACTAGTAACGGTAAGCATATTGAACAAAATCAACGCCCACAACTACTTTGTGTTCTACTCGTGCAAAGAATCTACGCAATAGACCTAGCTCATGATGCCACTGTTGGGGAACGTAGCAGAAATTCAAAATTTTCCTACGAGTCACCAAGATCTATCCATGGAGAAACTAGCAATGAGGGAAGGAGAGTGCATCTACATACCCTTGTAGATCGCTAAGCGGAAGCGTTCAAAAGAACGAGGTTGAAGGAGTCGTACTCGTCGTGATTCAAATCACCGATGATCAAGTGCCGAACGCACGGCACCTCCGCGTTCAACACACGTACAGCCCGATGACGTCTCCCATGCCTTGATCCAGCAAGGAGAGAGGGAGAGGTTGAGGAAGACTCCATCCATCAGCAACACAACGGCATGGTGGTGGTGGAGGAGCGTGGCAATCCCGCAGGGCTTCGCCAAGCACCAAGGGAGAGGAGGAAGAAGAGATGCAGGGCTGCGCCAACGAGAGGAGAATTTCTCTTGTGTTATGGGCAGCCCCAGGCCTCTATTTATATAGGGGAGAGGGAGGGCTGCGCCCCCTCTAGGGTTTCCACCCCCTAGGGGTGGCGGCCAGCCCTAGATGGGTTTGGGGGGGCGGCCAAGAGGGGGGGAGAGGGGAGGCGCCCACTAGATGGGCCCTAGGGCCCATCTGCCCTAGGGTTTGCCCCCTCCCACTCATCCTTGCGCCTTGGGCCCCTTGTGGGGGGCGCACCAGCCCCCTTGGGGCTGGTTCCCTCCCACACTTGGCCCACGCAACCTCCTGGGGTTGGTGGCCCCACTTGGTGGACCCCCGGGACCCTCCCGGTGGTCCCGGTACATTACCGATATCGCTCAAACTTTTCCGGTTACCAAAACAGGACTTCCCATATATAAATCTTTACCTCCGGACCATTCCGAACTCCTCGTGACGTCCGGGATCTCATCCGGACTCGAACAACATTCGGTAACCACATACAAGCTTCCTATATAACCCTAGCGTCACCGAACCTTAAGTGTGTAGACCCTACGGGTTCGGAGACATCTGAACATGACCGAGGCGTTCTCCGGTCAATAACCAACAGCGGGATCTGGATACCCATGTTGGCTCCTACATGTTCCACGATGATCTCATCGGATGAACCACGATGTCAAGGACTCAATCGATCCGTATACAATTCCCTTTGTCTAGCGGTATTGTACTTGCCCGAGATTCGATCGTCGGTATACCGATACCTTGTTCAATCTCGTTATCGCAAGTCTCTTTACTCGTTCCGTAACACATCATCCGTGATCAACCCCTTGGTCACATTGTGCACATTATGATGATGTCCTACCGAGTGGGCCCAGAGATACCTCTCCGTTTACGGAGTGACAAATCCCAGTCTCGATCCGTGTCAACCCAATGGTCACTTCGGAGATACCTGTAGTGCACCTTTATAGTCACCCGATTACGTTGTGACGTTTGATACACCCAAAGCACTCCTACGGTATCCGGAATTGCACGATCTCATGGTCTAAGGAAAAGATACTTGACATTTGAAAAGCTTTAGCATCTGAACTACGATCTTTGTGCTAGGCTTAGGATTGGGTCTTGTCCATCACATCATTCTCCTAATGATGTGATCCCGTTATCAATGACATCCAATGTCCATGGTCAGGAAATCGTAACCATCTATTGATCAACGAGCTAGTCAACTAGAGGCTTACTAGGGACATGGTGTTGTCTATGTATCCACACATGTACTGCTGTTTCCGGTCAATACAATTATAGCATGAATAATAAACGATTATCATGAACAAGGAAATATAATAATAACTAATTTATTATTGCCTCTAGGGCATATTTCCAACAGTTTTGTATGCTATTGGCACTATGTTAGCACCCACGGTACAGGATTATGTCGACGCCAAATATTTCGTCCTTGTACAAGACATCGCAAGAATTTCCTATTTTAACTGGGGATGTTTCACACTTAACCATCTGTTGACATCCATCAATACTTTTAACTATGTGGACCAAGTGAATCTACAAGGAAATCTAGCTTTGCTGCAAGTAAGTGCTACAACACTAGTTGCCATTCTACTATTATTCATATGATGCATATATCTCTATCATTGTTGAACTAATGTTTCCTACAGTTTTGGTATTGGGAACACGTCCGTGCTGGCTCGCTTATGTACTCTCGTATACCCCGTCCGCTGATGGCACGGTGGGATGAAGCCACAGCTAAAATAAGACATGAGGCCTACTTGAAAGGAGGCCTGTATAATGGATTGGTACCTTTCTAGACTTGACTTCTTTATTTACCATATTTATTTCTTAGTATTGATTCTTTATATCTTATCAAAGGTTATCATGAACATCGGCGATCTGGAGCCAACCAACATTACAAATGACCAGCATACCAACAAAGATACACATGCGCATGAAGATGCTAGCTATCGACCACAACCACGAGGTCAAACTATGAGTAGCCAACAAGTAAGTTGCTCCAAGACACATCCTTTTCAATAACACATCAAAGGTCACACCTAACCATACTTATTTTTCTTCTAACAAAACGAGTTGACATTTCTTTTATGCAGATGGACATGATACTTCAAACCCGAGCGATCTATTTGCAGAACAAGAGAAAAGTTGGTCAAACAAGTAGTAGAAGTAGAGCACAAATTAGATAAAAGAATAATCATCGTGACCGAGGACGTGATAAACATAAGAGGTAAAATTGCCACTCAACCTAGGTTGTCCAAGCTGGAGGACGAAGTTGGAGACCTCAAAAGGGTAGTTGGAGACCTCCAAAGGGAACTCCAGGTAAGTGATACTACAACATCAATTTTACCCATAACTTCCTATATTTTCATTCGATGCATTTCATTTTACAGGAATTAAGATCCCTAGGTGAAACAAACAAACAATCAACGACGAAGAATGCATACGTACAGGTGATAACTATGGCCCATCACCTTGCTAACATGAGCTAATTTCTGTTCATTGACCAACTTCTAATTTTAGGAACAAGAGCAACCAAGCAATGACAAGTTTTCATCAACTCCTGGGTTTGACGCATGGAAAGCACGGACTTCTGCTGGTACACCTAGTGCAAAACCTATGATGCAAAACAAGGAGTTGGACCAAGACATCCCACCACGGAAGCCTGTATTCAACAATGATTACATATTGACAGATGAAGACTATGAGGCTGCACTTTTCATCCGAGGGAGTCACGACCTTGTTGAGGTAGTTCACATCGAAGACATTGTGCTAACAGTTCATCAACTCAAACCAAATGTTAGCACACTATTCTTCGTCGATGACGAAGGCCGTATACTGCAATCTACATCAAGTACTCTAAATTGTGCCATATTACATGATTACAAATTTTGCAGGTTATTAATGCATATGCACACATTAGCAATGTTGCAACTGATGCTACATCATTCATTTCCACCGTAGAAAGCAGAAGATTGCTAGGCGAATTTGGGGTATTCAATGGGATGCAAAAGCCCAGATGTTGCTAATGTAGCAACGAAATTTGTAGGACGAGAATGGTATGCATATTTCCTGGCTTGTTTAATTGTATATCTTGATTTTCCCTAAATTGAGTCCGCTTTAATTTTCTGCCAGTGTACGTGTCCCAATGAATGTGCACAGCATGCACTGGTTATTACTCGTGTTTAATTTAGACAAACAAGAGATCCAGGTCCTAAACTCCAACCAAGCATATCGTGACATTGCCAAGGAAACTGCACTGGTAAGCTTGCTCTCTTGCTGCCTCTTACCATCATGTGAGACTTTTTAAAAGCACTAATGCAATCCCTTGAATTACTCCTCGTACACCAGGTGGAGTCCATTCAGGCGTGTATCAACGAAGCGATCGAGGATGGCTTGGTAACACCGCCTAAACCCATCAATATTACCCAGTGGAAAACCACTTGCTATACTAACATACCACAACAAGCGGATGGGTGCGTATAGGCAGCTACATGATTCCTCACCTACACTACAATACTTAACTTCAACTTTACATCACAGTTATTCCTGTGGGGCGTACACACTCAAATACATGTTGACATGGGACGGAGATAAAATTACCGAGGATTTCACACAGGTCTGCCAAACACTAAATTACATTTGCAATCATGCACTACCTATGCTTCACCCCTATCCTAACCTATGCGTCGCTATCTAATTCAGGCAGAAATACATATTTTCAGCTGAAAAATATGTTCAAAACTGCTGCGTTCGGATTGCAACAAGCTTCGGAAAAATTCATACAAGAATCCTATAACGGTAAGTTCTACAGAAGTAGCATTTCATGTCATGTAGTTCCTACCTTTCATGATTGCACGTAATGCACCACTATTTCCTCTATAGAGGGACGATGCAAGCCAGCATTCCAGAGGAGCGAAAAGGTGAAGACGACGACGTCACGATTATCACCGACCCTGATGTTACAAAGAAAGCAGACACATCCGGTGCCCCAAAGCGTAAGCGTGGGCGCCCGAGGAAGAATGCCCTCCTAGTGATCCAGTGAAACAACGATTTGACACCGAGACTATCGCTAAACAAGTGGAGTTGCAAAGACGCAAGCGCAAACCATCAAACGCCGTGTCCAGCCCATTCGTAAAGCCATGAGTGGGCTACGGAGAGGCGCTTCAAGGGCAGTTCCAAATGATTGATCTTCATAGCATGTTCTTTGAATTAAAGGCTACACTTATGTTCTGATGTTTTTGCATTTTATTTGTATGCTTATGTCCATCCAAATGCTTGACTTTTCATTGGCTCTTTTTTTAAGTATACAGTTCTGGTTTAAGTGGATGATGGTTATGGCTGAGGCAGGGTAATTAAGGAAGAAATATCATAGCATATAGAACACATGACCAATGATGTAAATATCATGGTTACACTACTATCTCTCACATCAGGAGTTGAGTGGGACATTATTACCTCGCCAGCAAAAGGAACAGAATCAATAATGCAGCTAGCTTGCTGGATTACTTCGGTCCACTCCACAAGAAAAATTACAGGCTGCAGCACCAGCAGTCAATGCACACACAGAACCGTATTGTCAAATGCCAGCCTCTCCTGCAGAAAAGAAGAAAGAATAGCATCAGAATACCATGTACCATTTTATAGAGCCTCTCCTGCAGCCTCTCCTGCAGAAAAGAAGAAAGTATGCACACAAGTTGAGAACATCACACTGCACGAAATTTCTTTTTTTTACTGCATGAAATTTCTCATTGGATTGAGACAGTTACATGTCAAACTGGCAACACACATTACACAGATCGATTACACCTTATACTGAACAAAAATGGCAGCAGAAAAGACAAGATACAAAACACCACTGGCAACCTCCTGGGCACAATTATATTTCTTCTTAAATCAAGATAATTACCTTATTCTGAAAAAAATGGCAGCGAAAAAGACAAGGTACAAAACACCACAGGGAACCTCCTGGGCACTTCTATTTCTTCTCAAATCAAGATAATTAGCAATCCAGTTGCTGTAACTCATGCTCCTTTTTCTCAATCTTATCCTTCTAGCCTCCCGGTTAAAAGAGAAAAATCAGCAAAACAGGGCGCACATGGTCATAACCGTCGAATATGAAACCAAGAAAATAATATTAAATCAAAACAGGATCACCTGGCGCGCCTGGGCAGTTCACAATTTCCACATTATCGAAACCAAGTCGCAAAGGAAATTTAGTTTTCTACAGATGACTCCAGGGGGAGACGGATCATAATCTAAAACACATTGTCAGCCAATTTGAGAGGCGGTGATCGCTGCCTGGAGCATGGCTTGCGCTTCAGCTTGAAGAGGATCAGCAACTCACTCCAGGTTACCACTTGCCTACTCCAGTGGCCATCAACAGTCCACAATCAGTATGGATTGTAAAGCCCAATCCTCCTGTGTGTGACGCCTCTCTGAACGAGCCATATGTGTTGATCTTCAGAACATCTTCTGGTGGTGGAGACCATCTCTGAATTTTTGTAACGCTTCAGTTTGCTTTCTACTAGCAATGGTGCATGTGCACACGCACATATAGACTAATGTTAATTTATCTACATATATAATAGTTATATTGACCATAGTGATTACTTTTTTGCTGCCGTTAGAATTGATTCACATCGTGATACATACCAAGATTACACAGTTCACAAAATTGAATCTTTGGAGACTGCCCTCATAAACAATTCAGCAACCTTACCTTAACAACAGTGTAGCAGTACCTGTTAGTGCAAAATGTCAAGATCAACCATGCCAAGAAAGTAGAAATAAAGAGGAATTATATAACTATCAAATCATATTTATAGTACTAGCTGTTATGAGAAATATATATGCTTTGGCTGACCTGATAACCAAGATAAGAGCAAAAAAGATTAATCAACACTTGAGGAAGTGTCGATGATGGGCAAACCGGATGCAAAGGAAAAAAAGTTTTTTTCATTTTTATTTTCAGAGTGCCCTCCTCTTTTCTTTGTTAGCTCCATGCATGACATCATTTGTGCCAGCTTTTTCCTAAATAACCATTATCTATGTATGTATTCCATATATAAATGAAAGATTATGCATGTATCACGGTGTCTCAGTGGGTAATTTCACATGGATCTAATCCTAGAACATGTAGATTATTTAAAAATAAAATAAAATGAAGGAATAGCCATAAAACAAATTATGTATGACGAGCTATTTGGGTAAGATAAAGATCTGAAAACTGGCCACAGGGCATCGGCTTGTCCCTGATGTAGGACAGGCTAGACCATCCACAACTCTATCTTTTCATTAAATTCAACTTTACTTGGTTTGAAAGACACAATCATATCCCACACGAACACTTACAATCCTTTCTAACTATAGTCATATTTTATCCTACAACTTTTCTAATGGATATGTACATGCAGTGGCATGCTTTATTTGACCATCTACAGTTCACAAAATTTTCAACCAGTTACAAAGACCCAAAAGTTTAGGTAAATCTGTGTGTGGAAAGTCATTAACCACAAAATGAAGCATCGTCAACTACTTGGAAAGCAGGGATCATAGAAAATTGACAACATTATGTTCGCTTCTTTAAGCCTTACGGTAACATGAAGTACATATAAGGCAAAGAAGAAATGGAATAACAGATCCGTACCTTCGAAAAACAGTTATGATCAAATTCATCCATGAACACTTTATGGCAATCATCATCTTGAGATTCCTACAGAGAATAACAATTATGATGCTGTATTATTTATAAACCACATGCCAAATTGAATAGAGAAAAGACCACCTTTCAGCCAATAGGGCAAGTAGAAGGATTGCTCCTAGTAAGGGAAACATTGACTACATTTGTGCGCTCAATACTTAGTGGCTCAGCACCAGATGATCATTACACATGATCACATGATTAAATGAATGCCATAACTGCAAATACACGACAAGTAGGAAATGAATGTAAGTTCTGCAAAGGCAGTTAAAACTGAGAATCAATATAAAGTCTGAATCTCCTCGTAACTGTTTTTCACAGCACAAAGGTTCTGAACCCAAGTTTGGTACTCCACATAGCACTAAGAGTTCATACAAAAGGTTATAAGCTATGGTGTTTGCGAGATATCCATAAATTTTTTCCAGTGGTACAAGCCCAGGAAATAGCATTTGCCACAAATAATATGAGGGGGGTGAATTGGCACGTTGGTTCTCTAATGCACAATACAACTAGCAACAGAAATTCCAATGAATTGTACCGTGTTGAGTATTACCTACTGACTGAAATCAATGTAATCGAAATCACCGGGACGAGCTCCTTAATGAGAAGGAAGGGGGGATACCTTTTTACTGCGGCGAGCTTCAGTGAGCTCCTCCACGGTCGTAATCCATTTTACGATCCACGGATGCAAAGAAAAATGTCAAGAACTCCCCAATCAAACCACGCGGCAACTAGCAAGGGGATGCGCTCATCTAATCGATGACGACGGGCGACATTTGGGTGATGACGCTGCAGCGATGAGGAAGAGGCTGGCGCTGCGCGGAAGGAATCTGCCGGGCGCCGCGCGAGGTAGCCGGGAGGTTGCTGGGCGGGAGTATCCCAGCGGGAGCCATCACGTCATCACTGCGTACAACGCCGAATCGGCCGGCGAGGGCTGCTGGGCGGGACTCGGCCACGGTGCCCGTCTGGAGGGTGGACTTGGGTGGGGCTGGCTAGCCTTGGCGGGCAGATTCGGCTGACGAAGGGTTGCAGGCGGGGCTCTTGGCGGGCAGATCCGCGACGGAGGACTAGCGGGCGGCTCGACGGCGGTGCCCATGCAGTGGATGGATTGGCAGGAGAGGAGGCGGCGGTCGCCGGCGTCGTGGGATAAGAGGCTCTAACATTGGGAATTTTGTGACTGTCAATGAGAGGAGACGGCTGGATCGGCCGGACCATATTGCCATAGGGAATTTTACAATGACGAATTTACCCTTTGAAACACTCATTGGTCCCACCAAAATTTTGTACCGGTCCCACAATTATACGTAATTTCCTGTAATTTTAGTTCCGTAACTCCTGTAACTCCTATTTTCCCACCTTTAGATCGGGGTGGATGGACGGCTCCTAAAATCGCCAATCACCATAACAGTTGTAATAAAAAAAAAGCAAATAAAAATTCACAGAGAGAAATAATTATGATAAAAAAGTTGAAAAATGAAAAAAAATAATTATCGGAGCAAGGTTTTGATCCTGGGACCTATGGGTTATGGGCCCACCAAACTTCTGCTGCGCCACTCTGATCTTAATGTAATACCTACAAGTTTCATGGATTTGTTGGTTGGCTCACAACGACAGACAGACAAACAACGACAGGTTTCACGGAAGAAGGAAACTGGTGAATTTGCAACTTTTGATTGAGTTGACAGCTTTGTGTTTTTGTTACTGATTTGTAGCTCCTCTATTTCCGTAACTCCTCTGGTTAGGAGGATTATAATCTATAATACCTAAATAGTTCATCCCCACTAACCTATTTCTCTTAACATGCAAGCTATCCACATCATCATCCTTGCCACATCATCAACGTACCTCCCACCACTGACATTTTCTAGCATATGGTGAAGCCACGTCATTCGTTGTTGTTTTCTATAGAGCGCCATATGATTTGTACTGGAGTATGTCCCACCAGCGCTGCAATTACTGTCGATGTAGCTTCGTACTACTATGCAACAACCCACCACTTGCATGCAGATTTGACCTTTCCTCTCTCACAACACTAAGGCTGGTCATAGTGGGGAGTAACTTAGACTAGTGTCATGCATATGAGACTAGTCTAAGTTACTACCTTCATAATGCAAAATAACATAATATAAGTAACATAGATGGTTTCATTTATTAGCTCGTAGACTCATCTTGTCTTATAAAGCGCTATGTTACAGTAACATATTATGTTACCATCTTTCATTAATTACTTGCCACATAAGCAGAATTTTCTCAAAGTGCGCTATGTTACTAGCTAAGTTACTCCCACTATGACTAGCCTAAGTGCATGTACGCGAGGCAGGTGAGGTACTTCGGCTACCGAGGTACTCTAGCAGGCAGCAAGCCATGCTGCAGCATGCAGGTTTGATCCTTCCCCTCCTCTAGGCTCTCGGCACTAGGTGCATGCGGACAACGAAAAGCTGAGGCATGCGACCATCGGGCTGCCGAGGTAAATGACTGGCTACCTATTTATTCTCCTATGTCATCACTCTGTGTCTTGGACGACCATCCGGCTTCTCTCATGGCTGCTCGTGAGATCTGCTCAGAGGGTATGTTATCACCACCGAGGCGATCCTATGGTTCACCTTGCGCAACAATACCTCCATGTCACCCTTCTTGGAAGACGCAATCAGCGGAATCACCATTGTCTTGGAATATAGCATCCACCGGAGGCCACAACGGTGACGGGTGCGAGACATAGGGTGAGGTCCACCACCATGCTGCTGGCATCGGCTAGCACCAGCAGGAACGCTGGCTATACATTGCATCATTTGTGACCACTGAGGTACCGACCACAGGATTTATCTTTCATCTCAGTCCTACATATTTTTACATCTTATTTGCATTCCAGGATTCACATTATAATTTTGTTCCATTTAGCCATTTGCCATCTAACGCATCCTGTTTTTTCATCGTCTTTGGTTTTGCATCAATATGGGCTGCAGTTTACGGACAAGAGATTCCAGTCGGCAAGAATGAAGCTCAACATTCAAGGCATAAATTTGTGACCCTGTTGTATTATCCTATTTTATTCCACTACTTGCTTGCTAAATTGGAAGCAATTGCTCCTCTTTCATAATTTATAATAAACCAGTTTATCTTCAAATATGTATTTTTTCCATTAAATATTTATCTTTTATTTTGGGTGTTTCAAGATTTTTTGAGACGTAGATCCATTGTTCCTAACAAGAAGTAGATGGTGACCCTTTCCCAAAGAACCAAAGGAAAGAATAAGATCCCGCCTTTTTATTCCATGCAGATTAAATTTACCGCTCCTTTTGAGAAATTGTTACATTTTTGTTAGTGCCATTCCAGTTTAATCATTGGATGATTTGAACAGGCCGTATGTTCTCTTATAGATAACAAACATATCCACATTGATGTATACATACCGTTTCCAGGAGTGTGTGTTTAGCAACTTATTCTATATAGATATCCTGTGTAAACAAAAAATAATGTCTGCAATTTACTGAAAATTTCTCTATTTGTAACATTTAGTCCAATGTTGCTATAATCTCTAATCTACCCACTGTATATTGTTGTATTTGATCTTGAAACCCTCCTCAAATAAATATACAGATTCATTGGGTCAAATCATGATGAACATAGCAAGAAAAAAATTAACTCTTATTCTCCATCACTCAACGTCTACTCTTACTATTATTTCTGCAATTCTATAAAGATACAACTACTTGGACCCGCAGCAACGCACGGAGTATCATCTAGTTACCATAATAAAGCTGCCACAGTTGCCTTGTTGGAAGATCCATTGAAGAAACATGGAAAATCTCAGCAATCGATATTTTTCCAGAGAAAAATGGCCTCATATTGTTGGTGGTAGCTTGCAGTAACTGAGAACACTAGTAGTTATTGTAAATTAGTAGTTACTGTTGGAAATATGCCCTAGAGGCAATAATAAAAGCATTATTATTATATTTCCTTGTTCATGATAATTGTCTTTATTCATGCTATAACTGTATTATCCGGAAATCGTAATACACGTGTGAATACATAGACTACAATACGTCCCTAGTAAGCCTCTAGTTGACTAGCTCGTTGGTCAACAGATAGTCATGGTTTCCTGACTATGGACATCAGATGTCATTGACAACGGGATCACGTCATTAGGAGAATGACGTGGTGGACAAGACCCAATCCTAAGCATAGCACAAGATCGTGTAGTTCGTTTTGCTAGAGCTTTTCCAATGTCAAGTATCTCTTCCTTAGACCATGAGATCGTGCAATTCCGGATACCGTAGGAGTGCTTTGGGTGTATCAAAGCGTCACAACGTAATCGGGTGACTATAAAGGTGCACTACAGGTATCTCGAAAGTGACCATTGGGTTGACACGGATCGAGGATGGGATTTGTCACTCCGTATGACGGAGAGGTATCACTGGGCCCACTCGGTAATGCATCATCATAATGAGCTCAAAGTGACCAAGTGTCTGGTCACGGGATCATGCATTGCGATGCGAGTAAAGTGACTTGCCGTAACGAGACTAACGAGGTATTGGGATACCGACGATCGAGTCTCGGGCAAGTAACACACCGTCGATAAAGGGAATAGAATACGGGTTGCTTGAACCCTTGACATCGTGGTTCATCCGATGACAACATCGAGGAGCATGTGGGAGCCAACATGGGTATCCAGATCCCGCTGTTGGTTATTGACTTGAGGTAGTCTCGGTCATGTCTCGCATGTCTCCCGAACCCGTAGGGTCTACACATAAGGTTCGGTGGCGCTAGGGTTAATAGGAAGACAAGTATGTGATTACGAATGTTGTTGAGTCCCGGATGAGATCCCGGACGTCACGAGGAGTTCGGAATGGTCCGGAGGTAAAGATTTATATATGGAAAGTGGTTAAGCGGACTCGGGAAGTTTCGGTGGTATACCGGTAAAGTACAGGGGCCACCGGGAGGGTTCGGAGGTCCACCGGGAGGGCCACCTCTCCGGGGGCTACATGGGCTAAGTGGGAGGGAACCAGCCCCTGGTGGGCTGGGTGCGCCTCCCACCTAGGCCCATGCGCCTAGGGTTTGGGAGGAGGAAACCTAAAGGGGCGCCCCAGCTTGGGGGCAAGCCACCCTCCTCCCTCCTCCTTGGCGCCGCCCCTAGGGTTTGCCCTAGAGGGCGGCCCCCTTGACCCTCTCCTCCTATAAATAGAGGGGTGGGGGGGAGGGCTGCCAACACAGTTGTAGGCGCAGCCCCTTCCCTCCTAACACCTCTCTTTCTCACGCAAGCTTGGCGAAGCCCTGCCGGAGAACTACCGTACCAGCTGCTGCACGCCGTCGTGCTGCCATTGGGATTGTCTTCTTCAACCTCTCCTTCTCTCTTGCTGGATCAAGACGGAGGAGACGCCATCGTCCCGTACGTGTGTTGAACACGGAGGTGCTGTCCTTTCAGTACTTTGGTCATCGGTGATCGGAATCACGTTGGGAACGTCTTCGTCATCACCACTCTCAAGAACGCTTCCGTATTCGATCTACAAGTGGTATGTAGATGTAAACTCTCTCTCGTTACTCGTTGCATGGTAGAACTCATAGATGGATCTTGGTGAAACCGTAGGAAAAATTTTAATTTTCTGCAGCGTTCCCCAACATTCTTGTAAATTTGAACAAACTGTTCGCCAACAATGACCATGATAGTTCACAAAAAAACAATGACCATGATTGAGGGAGTTCGGATTGGGGGGGTGTGGGATAGCGAACTATCATCATCGGCGGACTCCAAGACTATGAAGATACAAGATTGAAGACTTTGTCCGTGTCCGGATGGGACTTTCCTTGGCGTGGAAGGCAAGCTTGGCGTCTGGATATGTAGATCTCCTACCATTGTAACCGACTCTGTGTAACCCTAACCCTATCCGATGTCTATATAAACCGGAGGGTTTTAGTTCATAGGACGAACAACAATCATACCATAGGCTAGCTTCTAGGGTTTAGCCTCTTTGATCTCGTGGTAGATCCACTCTTGTAACACACATCATCAATATTAATCTAGCAGGACGTAGGGTTTTACCTCCATCAAGAGGGCCCGAACCTGGGTAAAACATCGTGTCCCTTGTCTCCTGTTACCATCCGCCTAGACGCACAGTTCGGGACCCCCTACCCGAGATCCGCCCACGAACTCCTATGGCTAAGTGAAAGTGATAAAGCATTATAGTCCGGTTGCCTGGTTTGCTACGCTACCACCTCCTTAACAGGACCAAGACGTTGGATTAAGTGTGAAAAAGCGTTTTTTTTGCAAACACCCCCGCACTATGTGCGTGGGGGCTGAAGCCAAGGACTGCCATCTTTCAGGTTATATACACATATACATAAGCGGCCGACTGGAGTAGTTTACTACTTGAACGCACAAGTATAAAAAGCACTTATATTACATTGAAACATCGTTTTCACGAATCATACATGTCATTCAAACATAATATCCTTGAGCACTCGTCTCTATTAAACGAGCGCCCGGTAGGACTTCTTCAAAGTAGTGCTCGGCAGGTACTCGGCCTCTGTCCGAATCCTGGGATGCAACGTCAGTGGCCTTCATCTCTGCCCAGTATGTCTTGACACGGGCAAGAGCCATCCGCGCTCCCTCAATACATGCCGATCGCTTCATCGCGTCGATACGCGGCACCGCTCCAAGAAACTGCTGCACTACACCAAAATAGCTCTTCGGCTGGGGTCCGTCCGGCCACAAGTGAGTCAAGACATGCTTCATGGCCAATCCGGACAATCGATTCAGCTCGGCCCACTCGGCCAACCGATCGGTCAGCGGCAGAGGACGCTCCGGACTATGGAATTGCGACCAGTATAGCTCTTCCCTTTTGTGCCCCTTCTGGCCCCGGAAGTGCTCAACCGCGTCCACAGCGCTCGCCGCCAAGTCCATATAAGCATCCTCTGAACTCCATAATTTATCCAACGGAGCATACTTTGGATCTGTATATTTCCTCCAGCGAAGCGGTTTTCCAGCCGCAATTGCCTGGGCGACTCAGCTCCTCCCTGGCAGCTCTCAAAGCCGATTGGGCATTCTTGGTTTCGGCGGCGGCCTTCTTTAGGCCCTCCTGTTCCGCTTGATGCTCTTTTTCAAGAACCTCGCAGCGATCGGTAGCATTCCTTAACCTTTTGGCCATCTCGGCCATCTCCTCTTTGCTTCGGCAGTGAGCAGCCCGTTCAGCTTCTAGCTCTTCAGCCGCCTTTAAAGCACCCGCATTACTAATTCTGGCTTGCTGTTTCGCTCGGGCGAGTTCTGCCCGCAGCTCTTCCACGGCAGCGGCACCATCTGCATTAAGCATATGCTTAGTAAGACATGGGCGTCAAGCTCCCTTACCAGGTGTCCGCATAGAAGTCGCATACCTTGTGACTCGTCAAACCATTTATTGACCAGCGCGATGTCCGCATCCGCCTCATCAAGCTGCCACTTTAGTTCAGCATATTCATCAGTCCGGGTGGCCTCCGGACGACCCGCCACCTGTTTAGGAGCGGCGATATGTTAAAACTGAGAATTTGATCCTCGGCACGTTGTCAATTTTGACAACATACCGAGTCTCAGGGGCTACTATCTATACAGGGCACATTTTGTATGCACAACTGTCAGACGGTACATCATTTTTTGCGTACCTCAAACCCCGTCAGTAAGCTTCTGACGGCTTCACGCAATCCGCTCTCCGCGGATGCAATTCTTTAAATCACCATACCCATTAGAGCACGGTGATCTTCTGAGATAGCCGCTCGCCCGAGCAAATCCTTCAGCTCCTCCGACCGCACACCACTTGGCGCCGGACCTTCCGCCCCCGCCGGACTTGGGGGAACCCTCTGCGACGACACCTCCGGGTCGTCCGCTTCACATGAGGGTGCGACAGGTGGAGGCGTTTCGCTCTCCATCATCTCCGGAAGAAGATCCCCCGAAGACGAGCTCTGCTGAGAAGGGCTGAGGTCCGAACTACAAGGTACAATTTCGGTTATCTTCATAAATAAATACAGGGATGTTCCTTATTTACAAGACCCCTTCGTTTTACTTACGGCTTGCTGGAGGGCTGATCCCCTTGGGGAAATAGTGCGGCTGGGTTACTTCCCAGTGCCGGATTCTCCGACGAAGATTCCCTTCCTTTCTTTGAGGCCTTGACCTCCGGATCTTCTGAAGCGGTCCTCTTCTCTCCTCGGAAGGTGGGACTCTTAATCCCTCCTTCCTTGATAGCCTCCTTCACAGAGGCAGTTGCTCCCCCGCTCCTCCCTTCGCCTTCTTCAAAAGACGCGGCCTTCAACATCTTGGTCAACATGGGATCCGGCGTGGTCTCTGGGAGGGGAGCCGGACACCTTATCAACTTTTCCTTGGCTATCCACTCCTGTTCAAGAAACGGCTCCTTTAAAGGGCATATATACATAATAAATGAATGAACAGCTTGTCCGGTTACAGGACTACTTACTTGAGCATCTGGGCGATTGCAGCTTAGTCCTGCATCCTCGGTCGAGTCCGGACACTTCTCTTGTGACCCGAAGAACAGTTTATACATCTCCACGGGCGTCGTGCTCATAAAATTTTGGAGATCTCGTGGTCCCTCCAGATTGAATTCCCACAGGCGGAGGGGGCGACGTTTGCAGGGCTGAAGACGCCGGATCACAATAACCTGCGCCACTGCAACCAAATTGATCCCTCTTTCCTGAAGATCTCGAATACGGCCCTGCAGCAGGGGAACGTCCTTGGACAACCCCCAGTCGAGCCCCTTGTTGACCTATGGCGCCGGCCGCTGTGGTGGACTGGCGGAAGGCACGGGCGCCGCCCATTTGGTGACCACAGGGGCGGTGATATAGAACCACTCCGTTGCCATAAACCAAGCTCCTCTTGAAAAGAGCCCTCGGGCCACGGAGCACCAACGCATTTGCTTATGACCGCCCCTCGCACTCTGTTTGCTGCCCCTTGATCGCCTTTGGCTCCACCTTGAAGGTCTTGAGCCACAATCCAAAGTGAGGGGTAATATGGAGGAAGGCCTCACATACAACAATGAATGACGAGATATGGAGGATGGACTCCGGATTCAAGTCATGGAAATCAAGCCCATAATAAAACATGAGCCCCCGCACAAAGGGGTCCGTCGGGAAGCCTAAACCCCGACGGAAGTGAGACACGAACACCACGTTCTCCCCGGGCTCAGGAGTGGGAATGACCTGCCCTGAAGCAGGCAGCCTATGCGAGATCTCGCCGGTTAGATACCTGGCGTCTCGCAGCTTTAGCACGTCTTCTTCTGTAACGGAGGAAGACACCCATCGGCCATGCTGGTCGGAGCCGGACATCGTCGAAAGTCCGAAGCGCCTGAATCTGAAGCTTTGGGGTGTTGGAACTCGAAGCACAGGGCGAACTCGATAGAGGGTGTAAAGAGGAGAGGGCCTTGGTCTCGTTATAAAGAGGTTGAATACCAAGAGCCCCCGTGGTCGATTAGGACTCGCCTTTGATAGAGAAGGCAGGCCAACGGGCACGGTTGGGTTACCCACGTCCGTATTGATGGGAATCCCGGAATAAGGGGAACACGATCTCTGCCTCGACAAGACGTGCCAAGGAAACCGCTTCGCTAAACGCGCTGAGGTGGAACAGTAAAAACAATTTGAATAAAGGCTTGGTAGTGGTGCGACGTCACGCCACAAAATATGTCAGCAGATTGATCTTGTGTAATATTATTCTCTCTACGGTGGTATGTGGAAATTATTTTTGCAGAGCCGGACACTATCCTGGTGTTCACAATCTTCTACAAATTATTCGGAGGAAGAACCCGCCTTGCAATGCCGAAGACAATATGCGCGCCGGACCCATCGTCATTGAAGCCTGGTTCAGGGCTCTTGAGGAGTTCGGATTGGGGTGTCCGGATAGCGAACTATCATCATCGGCGGACTCCAAGACTATGAAGATACAAGATTGAAGACTTTGTCCCATGTGCGGATTGAACTTTCCTTGGCATGGAAGGCAAGCTTGGCGTACGGATATGTAGATCTCCTACCATTGTAACCGACTCGTGTAACTCTAACCCTATCCGGTGTCTATATAAACCGGAGGGTTTTAGTCCTAGGGCGAACAACAATCATACCATAGGCTAGCTTCTAGGGTTTAGCCTCTTTGATCTCGTGGTAGATCCACTCTTGTAACACACATCATCAATATTAATCTAGCAGGACGTAGGGTTTTACCTCCATCAAGAGGGCCCGAACCTGGGTAAAACATCGTGTCCCTTGTCTCCTGTTACCATCCGCCTAGGCGCACAGTTCGGGACCCCCTACCGAGATCCGCCGGTTTGACACCGACATTGGTGCTTTCATTGAGAGTTCCTGCGTGTCGTCACCGATAGGCCCGATGGCTCCTTCGATCATCAACAACGGCGCGGTCGGGTGAGACTTCTCTCCCGGCAGATCTTCGTGTCCGCGGCTTTGCCTGCGGACCAATTCGCAGCCATCTAGAGCAGATCGAAGCTTCGCCCTGACCGTCAGGTCAGATTCGAAGATTTAAACTATATGGCGATATCGCGGAGACTTGATCTTGACGGATTTGAGCCACAACCAAGCGCGCGCACTCTCGATGGGCATGATCTAGCTCTGCAGCGAGCGATTGCCACGAGGCCGCGACTAGAATCCGCTCCAACCCTTAATCCGGGCGGACTCCCGATCGGGGCGAGTGGTTGGACACCGCCTCGGGGCTTTAATCTCTCTGGCGCTCGAGCGAACTCCATCCTGTCCTTTGCAAAGAAGCCGACTCGAGGCGCGGACTCCGAACCCTCCGCGCCCTTGCCGATCGAATCCGATTGGGCGCCCGTCATGGAGTTCACGGCGCGGACATCTTTCAGCACTTCGCCTTTTGGCGACACCTGAATTCACTAAAGTCTCTCTCTTTATCCGGAGAGCCTGGGCGGACTACGGTCAGGAAGGTTGGGACACGGACGATGAAGAAATTCAGCGCCCACCCACCACCCCGCCGTAGCCATCGTCGATAGCCTACACGGCGTGCTCGATTTCGACTCGAAGACATCGGCGGTATGGGCGGCGATGTAGGAGACAACAATGAACCAGCACCTATAGGATGCTGGACAACCTCACCCATGATGTATACATGGTAGATACACCTAAAGCAAATGAAGGCGAGGAGCAGCGGGGCGCTCACGAAGGATAAATCCCTCAAAAGCAGTCAAAGCGGCAGCGTAAGCGCCGAACAAAGTCCGCCTCAACAAAGTCCCAGCCATAAAGCGAGGCGAACCGGTGGACAACGAACAAGCTATCGAGCGATCGTCCGAACAAGACAACTTGGATAAACAATCTGTCCCGGCGAAGACAACAGTCCGGACGACCTCACGCCGGACAAACCATTGGAGCAAAATGACCTCCGAGAAAAGGCTCGTCGCCCGCTGCGCGTAGCCTGAAAAAAAGCGGAAGCTCAAAACAGCGAAAGATGCACTCAGGATTAGATGGAGCAAAGTATTCAGCACCATGAACAAATACTGGCGACGATCGCCGAACAAAAACTACCCAAAAAAAGCTACTGCCGAATTGACGAGGAGGCCTTAGAGCCCCACAATTAAAAAGTAAGAAAGCCACCGGTCGGATGGGCGACATCATGGCAAAAGAGAGCGGCGAATGGCGCCGCACACAAGCCAATATGCGATCCGCATAAGGATTCACATCAAGAGGATGGCCCAGTTAGGTCCATCTATGGGCCAAGAAAGCAGGCTCGTCAAAGCAATGCAATACGCCAAAATTCCGAAGATCATGGCACACCCAAATATAGGGGCGCCGCACACCCCCTATGTTTCACCGATGAGGTGCTGGATCATGAATTTCCAGCGGGATTCAAACCCGTAAACATAGAGGCATACGACGGAACAACAGACCCTGGAGTCTGGATCGAGGACTACATCCTCCACATACACATGGCTAGAGGAGACGATCTCCACGCCATAAAATACTTACCCCTTAAACTCAAAGGCCCAGCTCGGCATTGGCTTAAAAGCCTCCCCGAAAATACCATTGGAAGCTGGGGAGAGCTCGAGGATGCATTCCGGGCAAATTTTCAGGGGACTTATGTCCGCCCTCCGGATCTGAGACGATCTAAGTCACATAACTCAACAGCCGGAGAGTCAGCCCGAAATTCTAGATCAGGTTCCTTACTAAAAGAACCAAATAGTTGACTATCCGGACGCGAAGCCTTAGCAGCTTTCAAACACAACGTCCGAGGCGAATGGCTCGCCAGACACCTCGCCAAGAAAAGCCAAGAACAATGGCGCATTGACAAGCCTCATGACCCGCTTTTGCCGGGAGAGGACAGCTGGCTGGCTAGATGCAGCACTAGCGACCGAGTACATCCGAGATCAGGGATGGAAATGGGAAATCACGACCTTGAAAAGATCAGCGCGGAATAAGGAAAATGGCCCAAATAATGCGGCGGTCAGCGCCGGATTCAAAACTCTCGGCGAACAACAAAACACTGCCCTAAAGGACAACGGTGACGAGCTATCCAACCTAAACAAGATTCTGGATAGACTGTGTCAAATACATGGTACCTCCGAGAAGCCCGCAAACCATACCCACAGAGATTGTTGGGTCTTCAAACAGTCCGGCCGACTTATCGCCGAACACAAGGGGCTCGACACACCAAATGCGAGTGACGAAACCCAAAAGCAGAACTCCGGAAAACGAAAAACTTTCCCACAGGAGGTTAAAACAGTAAACTCACTTCACGTGATCAAGGGAAAAACAAACCGGCGCCCCCTAAAAGGCGCGCCGCACACTGGTTGTCAAAACCAATCACCTTCAACCATCAGGACTATTCCGATAATATCCGGAACGTAGGATGGACTGCCTTGATATTGAATCCTATAATCGACGGATTCCAATTTACACATGTCCTCATGGACGGCGGCAGTGACATAAACCTGATATATCAGGACACAATCCGCAGGATGGGGATAAACCCAACCAAAATTCGCCATGGCAACACCTCCTTTAAAGAGTACTGCCAGCCCATCGCCTTTGCACGGGCTCCATACTGCTAGAAGTTGTGTTTGGTTCATCCGACAACTTCCGCCGCAAAAGGTTACTCTTCCATATCGCCCGTTTAAAAGTAGCCACCAAGCACTATTGGGACTTGAAGCTTCGCCCGCTTTAACGCAATAGCGCATTATGCATCTCTAACACTTAAAATGCCGGTCCACGCGGCATCATCTCGTTGAAAGGAAGTATTAAGTGTTACTCGGCGCGGAAGAAGGGGACTGCATCGACAGCTCCACAGCTATCCGGCTCCACTAGGCAAAGAACCTGCAATAGGTCATTCAAACCCGGATACGGCTAGGCGAGTCCGGCGCCCACTAGCGGCATACCCCCATACAAGGGGCTGCATGCATAACAAGAGAATAAATCTCAATTTTGTTCACTTCTTTGAACCGTACTCTGTTCATTTAATATTAAGTACATCTTTCATACGCTCCTTTTCTTTCAAACTAAGTTCCTCTCTTTTACAGATGAACAACGTGCTACACCCGTTCAGGATACGGCTGCAACGGAGACACAGTAGCAGGCGTGCAGCGAGGACCCGTTGCAAGGATTCTTTTCAGATTAAGACCCTCGTAAACCTTTTTCACTGTCTCTTGTTGATATACATTCCCCAGTTCCTTAAATATAACGAGGAGGAGGCTGGTGCTTTGGCATTGGCGCACCAGAATTTTTTGCGTGCACGGACACAAAGGGCTTAGGGCTTTATTTTGCCCATTTTCATAAAGACCGAATACCTTAGGGAGTATTCGGCGTCTCGAGTTAGGCCTTATATGCATAAACTCTGAATCATGTCTTTGGTCAAATGTTGGGTTGCCCGGCTCCTGTGTTTTGCTGCCTTACGTTCCGTTTTCACGGCTAACGCGACACCAGGAGAACTACTGCGATTGTGCCCCGGTTCGGCCGGACGAGCACCTCAGTAGAGAAAGCCGAAAACTGACTATCATGATATAGCGAGAGACTGGTCAACCACTCGATGACTCACAGGAATGTTTAGAATTCCTCCGCATTAACGAAGGACCGGTTTTCGGTCAGGCACATACGCACCCCAAATTCGGGAGAGTGCGGTGCCCCCAGGGGCTATATAGTAGCCCCACCCTCGAACTCCTATGGCTAAGTGAAAGTGATAAAGCATTATAGTCCGGTTGCCTGGTTTGCTACGCTACCACCTCCTTAACAGGACCAAGACGTTGGATTAAGTGTGAAAAGCGTTTTTTGCAAACACCCCCGCACTATGTGCGTGGGGGCTGAAGCCAAGGACTGCCATCTTTCAGGTTATATACACATATACATAAACGGCCGCACAGGGAGTAGTTTACTACTTGAACGCACAAGTATAAAAAGCACTTATATTACATTGAAACATCGTTTTCACGAATCATACATGTCATTCAAACATAATATCCTTGAGCACTGCGTCTCTATTAAGCAGCGCCGGTAGGACTTCTTCAAAGTAGTGCTCGGCGGTACTCGGCCTCTGTCCGAATCCTGGGATGCAACGTCAGTGGCCTTCATCTCTGCCCCAGTATGTCTTGACACGGGCAAGAGCCATCCGCGCTCCCTCAATACATGCCGATCGCTTCATCGTCGATACGCGGCACCGCTCCAAGAAACTGCTGCACTACACCAAAATAGCTCTTCGGCTGGGGTCCGTCCGGCCACAAGTGAGTCAAGACATGCTTCATGGCCAATCCGGACAATCGATTCAGCTCGGCCCACTCGGCCAACCGATCGGTCAGCGGCAGAGGACGCTCCGGACTATGGAATTGCGACCAGTATAGCTCTTCCCTTTTGTGCCCCTTCTGGCCCCGGAAGTGCTCAACCGCGTCCACAGCGCTCGCCGCCAAGTCCATATAAGCATCCTCTGAACTCCATAATTTATCCAACGGAGCATACTTTGGATCTGTATATTTCCTCCGCAGCAGAAACGGTTTTCCAGCCGCAATTGCCCTGGCCTGACTCAGCTCCTCCTTGGCAGCTCTCAAAGCCGATTGGGCATTCTTGGTTTCGTGGCGGCCTTCTTTAAACCCTCTGTTCCGCTTGATGCTCTTTTTCAAGAACCTCGCAGCGATCGGTAGCATTCCTTAACCTTTTGGCCATCTCGGCCATCTCCTCTTTGCTTCGGCAGTGAGCAGCCCGTTCAGCTTCTAGCTCTTCAGCCGCCTTTAAAGCACCCGCATTACTAATTCTGGCTTGCTGTTTCGCTCGGGCGAGTTCTGCCCGCAGCTCTTCCACGGCAGCGGCACCATCTGCATTAAGCATATGCTTAGTAAGACATGGGCGTCAAGCTCCCTTACCAGGTGTCCGCATAGAAGTCGCATACCTTGTGACTCGTCAAACCATTTATTGACCAGTAGCGATGTCGCATCCGCCTCATCAAGCTGCCACTTTAGTTCAGCATATTCATCAGTCCGGGTGGCCTCCGGACGACCCGCCACCTGTTTAGGAGCGGCGATATGTTAAAACTAAGAATTTGATCCTCGGCACGTTGTCAATTTTGACAACATACCGAGTCTCAGGGGCTACTATCTATACAGGGCGCATTTTGTATGCACAACTGTCAGACGGTACATCATTTTTGCGTACCTCAAACCCGTCGATAAGCTTCGGCGGCTTCACATAATCCGCTCTCGCGGATGCAATTCTTTAAATCACCGTACCCATTAGAGCACGGTGATCTTCTGAGATAACCGCTTCGCCGAGCAAATCCTTCAGCTCCTCCGACCGCACACCACTTGGCGCGGACCTTCCGCCCCGCCGGACTTGGGGAACCCTCTGCGGCGACACCTCGGGTCGTCCGCTTCTATGAGGGTGCGACAGGTGGGCGTTCGCTCTCCATCATCTCGGAAGAAGATCCCGAAGGCGAGCTCTGCTGAGAAGGGCTGAGGTCCGAACTACAAGGTACAATTTCGGTTATCTTCATAAATAAATCTGAGGATGTTCCTTATTTACAAGACCCTTCGTTTTACTTACGGCTTGCTGGAGGGCTGATCCCTTGGGGAAATAGTGCGGCTGGGTTACTTCCCGGTGCGGATTCTCCGACGAAGATTCCCTTCCTTTCTTTGAGGCCTTGACCTCCGGATCTTCCGGCGGTCCTCTTCTCTCCTCGGAAGGTGGGACTCTTAATCCCTCCTTCCTTGATAGCCTCCTTCACGAGGCAGTTGCTCCCCGCTCCTCCCTTCGCCTTCTTCAAAAGACGCGACCTTCAACATCTTGGTCAACATGGGATCCGGCGTGGTCTCGGGAGGAGCGGACACCTTATCAACTTTTCCTTGGCTATCCACTCCTGTTCAAGAAGCGGCTCCTTTAAAGGGCATATATACATAATAAATGAATGAACAGCTTGTCCGGTTCTGGGACTACTTACTTGAGCATCTGGCGATTGCAGCTTAGTCCTGCATCCTCGGTCGAGTCCGGACACTTCTCTTGTGACCGAAGAACAGTTTATACATCTCCACAGGCGTCGTGCTCATAAAATTTTGGAGATCTCGTGGTCCCTCAGTTGAATTCCACAGGCGGAGGCGGCGTTTGCAGGCTGAAGACGCGGATCACAATAACCTGCGCCACTGCAACCAAATTGATCCCTCTTTCCTGAAGATCTCGAATACGGCCCTGCAGCAGGGGAACGTCCTTGGACAACCCCCAGTCGAGCCCCTTGTTGACCTATGACGCCAGCCGCTGTGGTGGACCTGAGCGGAAGGCACGGGCGCCGCCCATTTGGTGACCACAGGGGCGGTGATATAGAACCACTCCCGTTGCCATAAACCAAGCTCCTCTTGAAAAGAGCCCTCGGGCCACGGAGCACCAACGCATTTGCTTATGACCGCCCTCTCACTCTGTTTGCTGCCCCTTGATCGCCTTTGGCTCCACCTTGAAGGTCTTGAGCCACAATCCAAAGTGAGGGGTAATATGGAGGAAGGCCTCACATACAACAATGAATGGCGAGATATGGAGGATGGACTCAGATTCAAGTCATGGAAATCAAGCCCATAATAAAACATGAGCCCCCGCACAAAGGGGTCCGTCGGGAAGCCTAAACCCGGCGGAAGTGAGACACTGAACACCACGTTCTCCCGGGCTCGGGAGTGGGAATGACCTGCCACAGAAGCGGGCAGCCTATCGAGATCTCGCGGTTAGATACTGGCGTCTCGCAGCTTTAGCACGTCTTCTTCTGTAACGGAGGAAGACACCCATCGGCCATGCTGGTCGGAGCCGGACATCGTCGAAAGTCCTAAGCGCCTGAATCTGAAGCTTTGGGGTGTTGGAACTCGAAGCACAGGGCGAACTCGATAGAGGGTGTAAAGAGGAGAGGGCCTTGGTCTCGTTATAAAGAGGTTGAATACCAAGAGCCCCGTGGTCGATTAGGACTCGCCTTTGATAGAGAAGGCAGGCCAGCAGACACGGTTGGGTTCTACGTCCGTATTGATGGGAATCCCGGAATAAGGGGAACACGATCTCGCCTCGACAAGGCGTGCCAAGAAACCGCCGCTAAACGCTGAGGTGGAACAGTAAAACAATTTGAATAAAGGCTTGGTAGTGGTGCGGCGTCACGCCACAAAATATGTCGACAGATTGATCTTGTGTAATATTATTCTCTCTACGGTGGTATGTGGAAATTATTTTTGCAGAGCCGGACACTATCCTGGTGTTCACAATCTTCTACAAATTATTCGGAGGAAGAACCCGCCTTGCAATGCCGAAGACAATATCGCGCCGGACCCATCGTCATTGAAGCCTGGTTCGGGCTACTCTTGAGGAGTTCGGTTGGGGGTGTCCGGATAGCCGAACTATCATCATCGGCCGGACTCCAAGACTATGAAGATACAAGATTGAAGACTTTGTCCCATGTGCGGATTGAACTTTCCTTGGCATGGAAGGCAAGCTTGGCGATACGGATATGTAGATCTCCTACCATTGTAACCGACTCTGTGTAACTCTAACCCTATCCGGTGTCTATATAAACCGGAGGGTTTTAGTCCTAGGACGAACAACAATCATACCATAGGCTAGCTTCTAGGGTTTAGCCTCTTTGATCTCGTGGTAGATCCACTCTTGTAACACACATCATCAATATTAATCTAGCAGGACGTAGGGTTTTACCTCCATCAAGAGGGCCCGAACCTGGGTAAAACATCGTGTCCCTTGTCTCCTGTTACCATCCGCCTAGGCGCACAGATTCGGGACCCCCTACCGAGATCCGCCGGTTTGACACCGACATTGGTGCTTTCATTGAGAGTTCCTCTGTGTCGTCACCGATAGGCCCGATGGCTCCTTCGATCATCAACAACGACGCGGTCCAGGGTGAGACTTCTCTCCCCAGGCAGATCTTCGTGTCCGGCGGCTTTGCTGCGGACCAATTAAGCAGCCATCTAGAGCAGATCGAAGCTTCGCCCTGACCGTCGGGTCAGATTCGGAAAGTTTAAACTATATGGCGATATCCGCGGAGACTTGATCTTGACGGATTTGAGCCACAGCCAAGCGCGCGCACTCTCTCGATGGGCATGATCTAGCTCTGCAGCGAGCAGTGCCACGAGGCCGCACTAGAATCGCTCAACCCTTAATCCGGGCGGACTCCCGATCGGGGCGAGTGGTTGGACACCGCCTCGGGGCTTTAATCTCTGGCGCTCGGGCGAACTCCATCCTGTCCTTTGCAAAGCCGACTCAGGCGCGGACTCCGAACCCTCCGCGCCCTTGCCGATCGAATCCGATTGGGCGCCCGTCATGGAGTTCACGGCGCGGACATCTTTCAGCTTTTCGCCTTTTGGCGACACCTGAATTCACTAAAGTCTCTCTCTTTATCCGGAGAGCCCTGGGCGGACTACGGTCGGAAGGTTGGGACACAGACGATGAAGAAATTCAACGCCCACCCACCACCCACTTCAGAGCCACTGCCGATAGCCTACACGGCGTGCTCGATTTCGACTCGAAGACATCGGCGGTATGGGCGGCGATGTAGGAGACAACAATGAACCAGCACCTATAGGATGCTGGACAACCTCACCCATGATGTATACATGGTAGATACACCTAAAGCAAATGAAGGCGAGGAGCAGCGGGGCGCCACGAAGGATAAATCCCTCGAAAAGCAGTCAAAGCGGCAGCGTGGCGCGAACAAAGTCCGCCTCAACAAAGTCCCAGCCATAAAGCAGGGCGAACCGGTGGACAACGAACAAGCTATCGAGCAGTCGTCCGAACAAGACAACTTGGATAAACAATCTGTCCCCGGCGAAGACAACAGTCCGGACGACCTCACGCCGGACAAACCATTGGAGCAAAATGACCTCCAGAAAAGGCTCGTCGCCACTGCGCGTAGCCTGAAAAAGCAGAAGCGGAAGCTCAAAACAGCGAAAGATGCACTCAGGATTAGATGGAGCAAAGTATTCAGCACCGCAGACAAGTACGGCGACAGTCGCCGAACAAAGAGCTACCCGAAAAGAAAGCTACTGCCCGAATTCGACGAGGAGGCCTTAGAGCCCCCACAATTAAAAAGTAAGAAAGCCACCCGGTCGGATGGACGACATCATGGCAAAAAGAGAGCGGCGAATGGCGCCGCACACAAGCCAATATGCGATCCGCATAAGGACTCACATCAAGAGGATGGCCCAGTTAGGTCCATCTATGGGCCAAGAAAGCAGGCTCGTCAAAGCAATGCAATACGCCAAAATTCCGAAGATCATGGCACACCCAAATATAGGGGCGCCGCACACCCCCTATGTTTCACCGATGAGGTGCTGGATCATGAATTTCAGTGATTCAAACCCGTAAACATAGAGGCATCTGACGGAACAACAGACCACAGAGTGCGGATCGAGGACTACATCCTCCACATACACATGGCTAGAGGAGGCGATCTCCACGCCATAAAATACTTACCCTTAAACTCAAAGGCCCAGCTCGGCATTGGCTTAAAAGCCTCCCGAAAATACCATTGGAAGCTGGGAGAGCTCGAGGATGCATTCGGGCAAATTTTCAGGGGACTTATGTCCGCCCTCCGGATCTGAGGCGATCTAAGTCACATAACTCAACAGCCGGAGAGTCAGCCGGAAATTCTAGATCAGGTTCCTTACTAAAAGAACCAAATAGTTGACTATCCGGACGCGAAGCCTTAGCAGCTTTCAAACACAACGTCCGAGGCGAATGGCTCGCCGGACACCTCGGCCAAGAAAAGCAAAGAACAATGGCCGCATTGACAAGCCTCATGACCGCTTTTGCCGGGAGAGGACAGCTGGCTGGCTAGATGCAGCACTAGCGACCAGTACATCCGAGATCAGGGATGGAAATGGGAAATCACGGCGCAGAAAAGATCAGCGCGGAATAAGGAAAATGGCCCAAATAATGCGGCGGTCAACGCCGGATTCAAAAACTCTCGGCGAACAACAAAACACTGCCCTAAAGGACAACGGTGACGAGCTATCCAACCTAAACAAGATTCTGGATAGACTGTGTCAAATACATGGTACCTCCGAGAAGCCCGCAAACCATACCCACAGAGATTGTTGGGTCTTCAAACAGTCCGGCCGACTTATCGCCGAACACAAGGGGCTCGACACACCAAATGCAGTGACGAAACCCAAAAGCAGAACTCCGAAAAGCGAAAAACTTTCCCACAGGAGGTTAAAACAGTAAACTCACTTCACGTGATCAAGGGAAAAACAAACGGCGCCCCTAAAAGGCGCCGCCGCACACTGGTTGTCAAAACCAATCACCTTCAACCATCAGGACTATTCCGATAATATCCGGGCGTGGGATGGACTGCCTTGATATTGAATCCTATAATCGACGGATTCAATTTACACATGTCCTCATGGACGGCGGCGATGACATAAACCTGATATATCGGGACACAATCCGCAGGATGGGGATAAACCAACCAAAATTAGCCATGGCAACACCTCCTTTAAAGGAGTACTGCCAGGCCCATACGCCTTTGCGCGGGCTCCATACTGCTAGAAGTTGTGTTTGGTTCATCCGACAACTTCCGCCGCATAAAGGTTACTCTTCCATGTCGCCCGTTTAAAGTAGCCATCAAGCACTATTGGGACTTGAAGCTTTCGCCCGCTTTAACGCAATAGCGCATTATGCATCTCTAACACTTAAAATGCCGGTCCACGCGGCATCATCTCGTTGAAAGGAAGTATTAAGTGTTACTCGGCGGCGGAAGAAGGGAGACTGCATCGACAGCTCCACAGCTATCCGGCTCCACTAGGCAAAGAACCTGCAATAGGTCATTCAAACCCCGGATACGGCTAGACGAGTCCGGCGCCCACTAGCGGCATACCCCCATACAAGGGGCTGCATGCATAACAAGAGAATAAATCTCAATTTTGTTCACTTCTTTGAACCGTACTCTGTTCATTTAATATTAAGTACATCTTTCGCACGCTCCTTTTTCTTTCAAACTAAGTTCCTCTCTTTTACAGATGAACAACGTGCTACACCCGTCCAGGATACGGCACAACGGAGACACAGGCGCAGACGTGCAGCAGGGACCCGTTGCAAGGATTCTTTTCAGATTAAGACCCTGCGTAAACCTTTTTTCACTGTCTCTTGTTGATATACATTCCCCCAGTTCCTTAAATATAACTGAGGAGGAGGCTGGTGCTTTGGCATTGGCCGCACCAGAATTTTTGTGCGTACCTGGACACAAAGGGCTTAGGGCCTTATTTTGCCCATTTTCATAAAGACCGAATACCTTAGGGAGTATTCGGCGTCTCGAGTTAGGCCTTATATGCATAAACTTCGAATCATGTCTTTGGTCAAATGTTGGGTTGCCCGGCTCCTGTGTTTTGCTGCCTTACGTTCCGTTTTCACGGCTAACGCGGCACCAGGAGAACTACTGCGATTGTGCCCCGGTTCGGCCGGGCGAGCACCTCAGTAGATGTAAACTCTCTCTCGTTACTCGTTGCATGGTAGAACTCATAGATGGATCTTGGTGAAACCGTAGGAAAAATTTTAATTTTCTGCAGCGTTCCCCAACAGTTACTGTAAATTTGAACAAACTGTTCTGCCAACAATGACCATGATAGTTCACAAAAAAACAATGACCATGATTGAGGGAGTTCGGATTGGGGGGTGTCCGGATAGCGAACTATCATCATCGGCGGACTCCAAGACTATGAAGATACAAGATTGAAGACTTTGTCCCGTGTCGGATGGGACTTTCCTTGGCGTGGAAGGCAAGCTTGGCGTCTGGATATGTAGATCTCCTACCATTGTAACCGACTCTGTGTAACCCTAACCCTATCCGATGTCTATATAAACCGGAGGGTTTTAGTTCATAGGACGAACAACAATCATACCATAGGCTAGCTTCTAGGGTTTAGCCTCTTTGATCTCGTGGTAGATCCACTCTTGTAACACACATCATCAATATTAATCTAGCAGGACGTGAGTTTTACCTCCATCAAGAGGCCCGAACCTGGGTAAAACATCGTGTCCCTTGTCTCCTGTTACCATCCGCCTAGGCGCACAGTTCGGGACCCCCTACCGAGATCCGCGGTTTTGACACCGACAATGATAGAGCCATTGTGCTGAGGTAGCAAAGTGGATAGGGTGTGTCAGCTAGTTGTATGTTTGAGATTAAAAAATGAAATTGCTTCATGCACGATCCTACTGCCCGACTTATGCACGACATCGAATCCAACGGCGGTGCCCGATGTATGCACGCATGTGTGGCGGATTTTAAACATCGTCTATGAGTTGTCCATATTTAAATCGTGTGCATAGCACAGCTCTTAAAAACACTAGGTGTATGTGTGCTTTGATTCTAGTCAGCCAATTTGTAAATAAAGCGGTTATTCTAATCTGAATACACATATTGCTTGCTTTTCCATGTGGGTCTCTGAAGTTCGATCCAAATCTGAGATCACATACATGTAAACGGTTGTGATGTATGTAAATCCTTAAATGACTGCAAGCCTTCGACTTGTATTTTCTATACTTAAATGCACACTGTATCTCCTTTGTCTTGCTGATTTTCTGTCCACTGATATCGGATTGTTTCATGATATAACTGTAAATGCAAATGATATCTGTTGATTTCTGAAAGTGTGCACCTCCTGTTGTGTATTGGATTTTAAGAAGCGAGTGTATGATGAGGAGCAAAGTGTAGATCAGGAGGTTTTGTGTCCGAAGGGAAATCTCTAGGAAATTTGCAGCTCTTTGTGGCCTACGATGCTCTGCCATATCCAAGTCATGGAGCCTCCATGCACAGCGCAGGAAGGCGTTTCCATGGAGACCATGGGCCGGAGGTTACTTCTTGGTTAATTGGGCAGCTCACTCACATGTTGCTGCTTTGGTTTCAGGTGCTACTTCGTATCTGCAGCTCTGAACGACAAGATTTATGTTACTGGACGACTCGGACTGGGGCGGCGGTACAACCCACCCCCCCCCCCCTCCAAAAAATGTATAAAGGGTAGAGCAGTCATTTCACACGCCGTATGAAAATACCCGCCCGTCGTACGCACGCCCGCATCGCCGTACGGCGCTGTCGCGTACGCCCGCCCGTCCGCGCCCATGCCCGGTGTACGCCTGCCCGCATGCACGCCCGCCCCGCTGCGTATGCCCGAGTGATTTAAAAAAGACCGATCGGGCGAACCCTATCTTCACGTCGCCTCAGGCGCCGCCACCGCCGCCGCCATCTCCGGCAGAACCTGGCCGATCGGGCGCTACCGGACGCCGAGAACCGCCGGTCGTCAGCCCGGCGTGCTGTTCGCCCTCGTGTTGTGTGTGACGCTGACAACCGCCTCGGTCGGGCAGACGCCTCCGCCGCAGCCAGCTCGTAGCTGTTCACCGTCAAGTCTCCAGCGAATGCCAACACTATTCTCATGTCTGACGAAGGCAGCGAGGTACGCGAGGCGCTGACATGGTGATTTAAAAGCAGTTTTAATTGCAAAGATGTTACGTGAAGTTTGAATGGATCTTTGATTATATATGAGCGTGTATAGATTGAGGCTGAAATAGGACATGGCGGTGATGATGGCAGTAGCGAGGACGGATCATTGTCATTGGATGAAGACGAACATGACAGCGAAAATTATATGAGTTTGGATGAGTCTTACAGTGGCAATGTAAGTGGTCTGCATGTTGTCTTACATATTAAATACAAGCATCCGCGATGACAATAACATGTTTGAATTTGCACAGATAGGAGGGGATGATGACAATGATGATAGGGGTATAGATGATTCATATGCTGAAAGTGGAAGACATGTAGGTTTAGATTTATGTATTGTAGTTTTTTTAAAGTGACATGAAAAACGCATCAAATCTTACATATCATATTTACAATTTAGCAGATGGAAGTGGAAGGGTACTATGAGTAGAATTTTTCGATGATTCCAGTGGCGAAAGCGATATTGATGCATCTTATAATGACAGCTCGAGCAAAGTAAGTAGTGGAAAGTGAATACATATGATAGTCCTTATACAACTACTTACTGACATATAAGGTTGTTTGTAATTTTTTCCAGGAGAGGTTGGTGGCGGCGTGCAGCGATGATGATGCCGATGGTGATGACTGCAATTTTGACACTGGAGTACGATGAATACCAGCAAGAATCACTGGACAGGCATTGGGCGGTGATGTCCTGACGTTCAGGACAGGCGAGGAGGCATATGATTTCTATAACGTGAGAAAAGCGTGGATTCAGCATTAGGAAGGACAACTTGAAATATGCAAAGGGTATCGGCGCACCTAGGTGCTTGAGGAGGCTGGGAAGCGACATGCCAAGTTTTGTACCATGGAAGGGAAGAAGCGCGGGCTGAGGCGGAGACTTCGGTGCTATTGTGAGGCCCATCTAACTGTGAAGCTTGACAGAGAGCGCTCCATTTGGTATGTCAGTAGTTTCAGCGATGATCATAGTCACACTCTTGCTAGACCAGATGAAGTTATATATCTTGATCTCATAATCAGATAAAGGAATACGAAGCTCGAGATCTTAGCAATGGCTGGTGCTGGGCTCAAAAACATTGGATTTATGAAAACTTCGTTAGTAGGTATAGATCATATGCACGGGTTGGTTTCGCGGGAGGAAGCTTTATAACATGTGTTATAGGGAGAAAATGAAGTTGCTAGCAAAGGGTGATCACGGACACTGCGATTGGTATCATGATGACGAGAAAGGCAAGGGATCCAGACTTTTCTTTGAGTACACTGTTGGCCGAGAAGGCAAGCTGAAGAACATGTTCTGGTGTGATTCTCAGTCACGTCGGGATTACCTTGACTTTGGTGATGTAATCGTCTTTGACAACACTTACAAGATGAATAGGTGCGGAATGCCATTCATACCTTTTGTTGGTCTAAACAATCATCGTTGCACCACTGTGTTCGGTTGTGCTGTTGTGTCGATGATATGGAGGATACATATGTTTGGGTGTTGCAGACCTTCTTGAGAGCGCATTGTCGGAAGAAGCCGAGGTCTTTCATTATAGGCGGAGCGCAGCCATGATAAGGGCCGTCGGGAAGGTCCTTTCGGCGTGTGGCATCGACTTTGTTCGTGACATATAGAGAAAAACATGCGGAAACACCTCCACCACAAGTCCCTTAAGGAGTTCAGAGCTCTTATTTACTATGCCACTACACATGATGAGTTTGAGGCAAGATGGGCAGCTTTTAGAGCTAAATGGGAGTCGGAGAAAACTGAAACATGGTTGCGTAGGATGTACAGGAAGAAAAGACTTTGGGCTGCATCACATCTCACCGGTGGGTTCTTCCTTGGTATGCGGAGTAACCAGAGGAGCGAGAGTCTGAACTCTTGCCTTCATATGCATCTTGACTCTGGCATGACAATTGTTGATATGGTTGTGCATTATGAGAACTGCATTGTTCGGCTCCGTGAGAGCGAGTCACGACGACTGCATGTCCACACAGACACTCCCTGTACCAGTACTCGACGAGTTCAAATGCATTGAAAAAGCCGCTGCCCGTGACTTCACTGCGGTGAACTTTTACCTCTTGCAGAAAGAATTGAAGAAGGCAGCAGATCTTGAGATCATAGATATACTCAGTGGAGCCGTCAGTAGGATATTCATAGTGGCATGAAAAAATAATAGGCAACTGAGATTCAAAGTGGACTATACACCTACTAATTCAGAAGAAACAGTGAAGTGCAGTTGTGATATAGTATGAAACGTAAAGGTCTTCCATGCAAGCATGTTCTTTATGTTTTAGCCAGGTTGAACGTGAAGGACTTACCTAAGTGCTTAGTGCTACGAAGATTCACCAAGAATGCTAGAGGTGGACTACTAGCGATCTCTTCGCATGGGGATGGGCAGGTACCGAGGAGAGAACTAAGTACATTGAGTTGACTATTTTGTCAGCGGAAGCAAATCATGCGACATGTCATAGACCATTCCTATTTGATAAACTGAAGGCTGCTCTGGAGGATGTGATAGCAAACAAGGATGTTCAGGAGGAAGATTATGCGAGACAACATAGGGTTGCACAAGGCGATGCTTTTGTGCGGATCAAGATCATGTTTTGTTGGTGATCCAGAGAAAATCAATACGAAAGGAGCACCGAAAGGGCAGAATAACAAAGGCCGTGGTAAGGAACCTGGTGTTACTAAAAACGGTAGACCTAAAGTTTTTGATGAGAAACCTCCTGTACACCTATGCGGTTTATGCAGAATAAAAGGTCATTTAAAAAACAATTGTCCTCAAAATCCTAAGTATGTGCATACCTTTTTTGACGTTCTTTTCTTGTTAAGTTTATTCTTTACAAAATTATGACGTATATTATGATCTTTCTATGCAGGAACATGGCATGATGATCATAGCAAGGATTGTTCGAATAAGAAGAACAACTTCTGAATAGAGTTGACAATTCATTTGGTTGTATTGAAGAATAGTACTTATATATTTGTTTCGGAACATCGATACAGGGGACTTGTAATCGCTGTTTACTTATGTCATATTTGTTGGCACTATACTCATTGTTCTTAATATGATATGCGACATACACATTTTACGTTATAATATATATTTTTTGGCGCTATAGGAATTGTTTTTAATATGATATATGATGTATACATTATTTTCGTAGAAATATATGATTTTGTATATAAAACATGCATGTTGGGTGATTGGGCGTTATACGGCCTCGGTTGCTATTTTAAAATAAAAGCGTTAACAGCCGATGGGGCGAGTGGCGCCAGCGGCGCAAATGGCGGTGCGTCACGAGGGCGATTCTGCTGCCGCCGCAGATGGCGATCGAGGCAGGCGCTGCCCTCCGGCGCAGAGGCGCCGCAGGCCGACGGGAATGAACCTCGGGTGCGGCACAGGCGAACCCTGGAGGCGGCGCGGCGGCGGGCGGCTAGCCAGATGACGCTGCCCCGTGTGCCATCTCGCGCCCGAACACGTGGTGCAGGCGCAGGCGACGGTCGCCTCGAGCAGCTGGTGGACTTCGCCTCTGATACATCAACATGATATATCAACTGGGTACTTTCGCGAGAACAATCATTCAACATAAAATATAAATTACATTCTAAAAATCAAATGATCAAAATATACTTCAAATACATTTGTCAGTCTACATAATCTGGACATGCGAAATATATTTGGAACTCACATAAAAAAATAAAATCATCCACACACAATCCTCACTCATGAACACATAATGTTTCGAAAACTATGTAGATATCTCGTATGAGATTTTTATTTTTGTTTCCTTTTTGCAAGTCGAATTACTTTGTTCTTCACTTCTGTAAGCTTATTTTCTGGGGACAAAATAATTTCAGCTATCATTCTTTCTCTCGAACTGTCAATAGATTCCTAAAAAGGAATAAAAATAATTTTAATTTCATCACTTATATATAATATGATGAACTAATTTTTCATACTAAAAATGTACCCACCTAAGAAATAGCAGTAATAAAATTTTCTCCGTCCCAGTATTGAAAACAGCGAAGGACGAACAACCCACATGAATTCCTGTGTTTGAAAATCATAAGTGTAATTTTCAAAGCACGTTAAGTAAGATAGTACTGAATCAATTAATGTATTTCAAAAGCACGTGCAACATGTAACTCGCCATCTTCTTGTTGAGGCATGTAAATGCGGGACTATAGGCCATGCAAACACATCCAGGAGCGACATAATTGCACTATTATTTGCATCTTGGATATCTCCTGCAAGTTGCTCTCTCTGACAAAAAAATAATATAAACATGTTGACTACATACGGTAAACAAATTATATGGTTAATTGTACACACATGAATCGACTTACAAAATTTTCAATGAATTTCCTGGTAGCTTCAGAGATATTTTCTCCCCCCTCAAAGATTCAAGAATTTGGAACTCTTTCTTTCTAGTGTGCATAACACACGTAATCCAATGGTTTTATCCTTATTTAAAGCAAAATAAGACTATTTCACAAGTTAAATATTGTTATTAAGCTCGCATATGATAATAATGAAAATACAATTCTGCAATACAAGCGGTACCTTTGGTTTTGCAAAATATTCTGTCATGCATCTGTTGAGAGGTTCATTTGCATGTGCTAAACCTTCTGGATCATCTACGGACTTCCCTCGTCTTACTAACTTTGGACGAGTGATCAATAACCGGTAAGACCTATGGGTGGGTATAAGATACCTGTCCTTGATGATACTTGAATCCGATATGTACGTCACATATCGTCAATTACCTGAAATATATGACTAAATTTAACATGGATGCAATATACTTAACACATGAAATAAGCATGACAATAAAAGTACATACATCACGGATAACCATGCATGGTTAAGTATCAGCAAACTCTTGCCATGAAAGTCCTTCATGTTTACCGTTATTGAATATTTCATGGTTCTTGTGTTTTGGTGAGTGCTCGTGCGCTTTCACATACTGCACAGTGGCACACACCGTATCATCCACAGAATGATCAAACTGAGGGTTGTTTCATTAAACAGTTCTACAACACAAGTCAATATAGTTATAGTACAAATTTGTAATATATAATTATCAAAAAATATTCATACCATGTTTAACTTACTAAGCTTTCGCGCATAGCGTTTCACACGTTTTCTCAGAGTCTTTTTAACATAAGGAGATTTCTGCCACTTTGGCGCACTCCGCTTTCGCTTCCTGGAATCACCTCCATCTTCTCTTCTATCTCGCTATTACCATCTGACACGCCCTGTGACACTTCTTTCTCATTTTGTCGCACTTGCCATCTTGTTGCTTCTATTTCATCGGTTTTAGAGATGATGCTTTTTTTCTGACTGCTATGGGACATCTATAGGATCATCCTTCTCACCTTTATAGCTACTCAAGTGACCAGTACTGAGTTTGAGCGAATCCCCTCCTTCAGATTCCAAATCATAATGCCCACTGCCATTTCGGCCATTAGGTGTGTGTATGTCATCATACTGAAATTCTTTTTTGGGATACTTGTTTTCATACCTGGACTCACTATTCTGTCCAAACAAATTTTCTTCCTCCTCTGCCATTGTGCCTGGTTTGTACCGTACACCTGTTTTATTCATTTTCTCTAATAATCTCTGCAAAAGTAAGCCTAGTTACATGTTATATCTTTTTGTCAATTTATCGAGTTAAATAGAGTGCATAACAGAATTGCTACATTTTTACCTGTGCGCATAACTCCGGCATACGAAACAATTCCTTACGAATTTCCTTCATATAATTCATAACCCGGTCCATAAAAGGCTTTAGGTTAGTAGGGACCTCGGACACACAGTCCACTTTTTTCTTTCCCGTAACGGATGACTTTCGGCTGCTATGTTTCTTACTTCTTTCAGCTTGTTCATCTGCAAGTTTTTCATTCTATACTCTTTCGTGGCGCAGTCATCTATTTACAAAGTGAATATGCAATGAAAACATGACTACATAACATTCTCAATAGATAATCAATGTATTGTTAAATAAACATTACAATATTACCAATCCATGACCACGACCATTTTCCAGGTCGTACTTGTCTCGTTCTCCGCATTAGATTCAGTCCAGTTTTTCATTAGGGAACTTGCAGCGACAACGGGTCATTTTGGGCGGTGGTTGGCTCGCCTTCTCCCAATACAAGTACTACAAAACAAATCACAAAATAAATTCTGAGCGCATAACATGAAGGAATATTAAATAGCATTAATTAATACCATACAGGAGTAGAGCTAGGTTACCACATGCCCATTGCCTCACACGGCCGTCCTGCTTGAGTTTACCAATCTCCGTCAAACAAGTTACGCAAAGTGAACACGTTAAAATCCAACGTGCTTATCCGCTTCACGTCATGCACCAACACGTAGTACTCCTTTGGTATGGAGACAACCGACATCTCGGTGCAATAATAGTCCCCAACAAAACAAGAACAGCCATCCGAAGAAACTCACCGTCGGCGGATTTATTCCTCACAATTTTTTGAATCAAGTCATCTATCATTATCTGACCATTTTTTTGTGAACGTACTGAATAGGAATTTTCTTTATTAACTCTTTTCCTTCCGTCACAAGAATGCCAAAAACATCCTCACCTTCATTCTTAAACCCAAATACTGAAAACACATCGTCCGATCTAAGTGAAATAAGGCCTTTACTGCCACTATCTTCTTGTACCATGAATTTTTTGCTATTTGGGTTGTAACCTAACATCATAAAATGCAGCAAAAATCCATCATTTGTACTGACGGAATGATCAACATCTCTTGCAAGTTTGTTTCGTAGAACCTAAATCGCTGAGCGGTTGTTAATTTCTCAACGAGACTTATCCACTTCTCTATGGAACATGAAATCACACCATCGATGTCCATACTGCATGTTAAATTTTTTCCTATTAATAAATTTAATTACACAATAGCGTCCGAAGAAAATATCGAGATGGAAACGTGACCTTGATCCTGGCGGCAGCCGCGAAACAACGACTGTGGCGGAGGAAAGCAGGCAGCCGGCGTCGGCGATCTGCGCCCGGCGGACTCGAGGCTTGAAACCCAATGCGACAACGTCGCTCTTGGCGGTCGGCGGCGATGGGCGGCGCTGCCCAGCGTTAGCGGTGCTGCGCAAACAGAGGCGATCGTGGTAGGCGTCTTGGGGGACGCAGGCGGCGTACATGGCGAGTGGTGGGGTTGGGTAGGGTTCCGCCCGTGCGTGGCAGTATCTGGCGATGGAGAGGAAAAAGCAGGCGTCGGCGCCGATTGGGCCAGGCCGATACCGCCCAACCTATTAGATGCTGACGGCGGCCACCGCCCAACCTGCTAATGTTTAGTCCCATATTGCTTCTCGTCATGCTTATTCACTTGTTTAAATACCGTTCTCTGTCTGCAATGTTAAGTCCCTGATTGTGGCGGTCTAACTTAAGTAGGTTAATGTATATTATGCTCTCGCACTCCAAATTCATGGAGTGTGAAATCAATAATTATATTAATCTTCTTGAGTAAATCCGTCCACACTACGGGATCTTTTATACTTTTGTTATTTATTTATTTTTATGTTTCCGGCGTGGCGCAACTTCCGTTCGTACTCGATTCCGTTGTAATCTGGCGTGCGAGACCGTGAAGTCACTCACGCCTACGGAATAGTTGCGTGTGTTTAAATCCATGTTTACATGTAGTCACAGTACAAACCTCAGATATCGGTTTGGGGTATGGCATGCATTCAGTAGGCGTTCCCTTTCGCAAAGCCATGAAACGTTGCCATATTTTTTTCACACGCTATAGTGTGGCACACAAGCACGCCTGCAAAATTTGGGTGTGTTTCGACACTCGATGCATTTACTATGATTTTGTCCGTGAAAATACCCAGAAAAGGTCTCCAGTGACACAACTTCTGTTAGTACTCCGATTCCGTCGTAATCTAGCGTGCGAGACCGTGGGGTTCACTCACTGCAGCGCATGGAAAAGTTGGGTGTGTTTCGTCCATGTTTACATGTAGTCACAGTACAAACCTTAGATATCGGTTTGGGGTGTGACATGCATTCAATAAGTGTTCCCTTCGCAAAGCCATGAAACAACTCCATATTTTTTCTGCGCTACAGTGTGGCACACAAACACGCCTGCAAAATTTGGGTGCGTTTAGACACTCGATGCATTTACTACGATTTTCTCCGTGAAAATACCCGAAAGCGTCTCCGGCGTGGCGCAACTTTGTTAGTACTCCAATTCCGTTGTAATCTGGTGTGCGAGACCGAGGGTCACTCACACGTGCCGGAAAAGTTGGGTGTGTTTCGTCCATGTTTACATGTAGTCACAGTAGAAACCTCAGATATCGGTTTGGGGTTTGACATGCATTCAGTAGGTGTTCCCTTTCGCAAAGCCATGAAGCGTCGCCATATTTTTCACATGCTACAGTGTGGCACACAAGCCCGCCTGCAAAATTTGGGTGCGTTTCGACACTCGATGCATTTACTACAATTTTCTCCGTGAAAATACACGAAAAGGTCTCCGGCGTGGCGCAACTTCCGTTCGTACTCGATTCTGTTGTAATCTGGCGTGCGAGACCGTGGGGTCACTCACACGCGCCGCGCAAAAGTTGGGTGTGTTTCGTCCATGTTTACATGTAGTCACAGTACAAACCTCAGATATCGGTTTGGGGTGTGACATGCATTAGTAGGTGTTCCCTTTCGCAAAGCCATAAAACTTCGTCATATTTGTTTCACATGCTACAGTGTGGCACACAAGCACGCCAGCAAAATTTGTGTGCGTTTTCACACTCGATGCATTTACTACGATTTTCTTCGTGAAAATACCTAGGAAAGGTCTCCGGCGTGGCGCAACTTCCGTTCGTACTCGATTCCGTTGTAATCTGGCACGCGAGTCCGTGGGGTCACTCACGCGCGCGCGTAAAAGTTGGGTGCGTTTCGTCCATGTTGACATGTAGTCGCAGTACAAACCTCAGATATCGGTTTGGGGTGTGACATGCATTCAATAGGTGTTCCCTTTTCGCAAAGCCATGAAAGCGTTGCCATATTTTTTTACGCTACAGTGTGGCACACAAACACGCCTATAAAATTTGGATCGTTTCATCGCTCGATCATTACTACGATTTTATCGTGAAAATACCCAGAAAGCGTCTCGGCGTGGCGCAACCGGTCCGTACTCCGATTTCATTGTAATATGGTAGCGAGTCTGTGGGGTCACTCACGCGCGCGCAAAAGTTGGATGCGTTTCGTCCATGTTGACATGTAGTCACAGTACAAACCTCAGATATCGGTTTGGGGTGTGGCATGCATTCAATAGGTGTTCCCTTCGCAAAGCCATGAAGCGTCGCCATATTTTTTCACATGCTACAGTGTGGCACACAAACGCCTGCAAAATTTGGGTGCGTTTAGACACTCGATGCATTTACTACGATTTTCTCCGTGAAAATACCCGAAAAGGTCTCCGGCGTGGCGCAACTTCCGTTCGTACTCCGATTCCGTCGTAATCTGGCGTGCGAGTCCGTGGGGGTCACTCACTGCCTGCGCAAATGTTGGATGCGTTTACGTTCATGTTGACATGTAGTCACAGTAAAAACCTCAGATATCGGTTTGGGGTGTGACATGCATTCAGTAGTTGTTCCCTTCGCAAAGCCATGAAGCGTGGCCATATTTTTTCACTGCGGTACAGTGTGGCACACAAGCACGCCTGCAAAATTTGGATGCGTTTTCACACTCGATGCATTTACTACGATTTTCTCCGTGAAAATACCCAGAAAAGGTCTCCGACGTGACGCAACTTTTGTTCGTACTCCGATTCCGTCGAAATCTGGCGTGCGAGACCGTGGGGTCACTCACCGCGCCGCGAAAAAGTTGGATGCATTTCGTCATTAGATTTTTTAATATAAATTAGTGCATGAAAATACAAAATATGCAATGCTTCTTTTAACAGCCGGCGGCGTGGAAACTGCCGGGCTAGGCAGGCGACCCACGACGACCACTTAGGCGCCGTTTGCGGCGCCTACGTTACGACCATGAAAGCCAAAAATCCACGGGCCAGCGCCAAACCTGATAATTGTTTAGTCCCACATTGCTTTTGAACACGCTTATTCACCTATTTAAATATTGTTCTCTTTGTACAGTATTAATTCCTTTGGTGTTGCGGTCTTTCCTCTTAAGGATAATGTGAATGATGCTCTGGCACTCCATAATCATGGAGTGTCACAGCAAATTACATTAATCTTATGTAGTAAATCCGTCAACACTACAGGAGATTTTATTCTATTTTTAATATTTACAAATACAGTACTTTTTAGACACATTATTTTTATATTTACAAAAAATAAAAAGCACGCCTACAGTGGCCTAAAAAGGCATGCAGGCGACCCAGCGCATGGGCCAAAGCAGAGGCGGCCCATGGCGCGCCTGGCGAAGATGGGGCGGCCGGCCGTGTGTGCGCCGCTAGTGGCCAACTGCCCACATTGTTGTGTTTTAGTCCCACATTGCTAGTTTTCACGGCCAATAGCGTGTTTAAATAGCTTCATCCGTGTACAACATCAAATCTTTAATCGTGGTGACCATACCTCATTATGCTTATGTAGGTTCTGCTCTGTCACTCCACAATTATTGTGGACTGATATAGCATGACCTGTATAAGTGTTATGAGTATGACTATCCGCGTTTAAAGATTTTTTTATGCGATCCCGACAAAAATTTTGTTACATCCTTCAAATTGCGTATGGTTATTTGCATGACCTGGGCGTGACAGAGCGTGCGTTTGGTGCCCGAATTCGTTGAAATATTGCATGAGATCCAAAATTATAAAAAAAATCATTATCATTGTTGACAGAAATAGCAATAGTAAAGTTTATATTAAGTACTGTCATGCATCCTAGCCATTTTATGAATTTTCTATATTTTTTTCGGTCCAAACACCTAAAAAGCTGAACGGACGTGACGCAACGTGCTCTTCGTATCGAAATACTATCAATTTCTGGATTCCGTGTGGGAGCGGGCATACTAACTCACTAGGCCATTCTGAAGATGTCAAAAAATTGACCTCCTTCTCCGTAGACCGTTCGGGCAGGAGCAAAGGCCCTATCCGAAAGCGAGTGAACCCAAATTTTTTCCGTAGTGTTGTACCATCATGACTAGGATGCATGACAAGTTTCGTGACTTTTTGCCATTTTATGAATTTTCTGAATTTTTGATTGAAACACTTAAAAGCGCTGACGGACGTGACACAAGCGTGCTCTTAAATGTCGAAATCGATCAATTTTTGGATTCTGTGTGGGAGTGGGCATACTAACTCACATGCAAAATTTCAGGCCATTATGAAGATGTCAGAAAATTGACCTCCTTCTCTATACACCGTTCGGGTAGGAGCAAAGGCCCTATCCGGCGAGTTTTCGACTTCCTTCAAATGAACCCAAATTTTTCCATAGTGTTGTACCATGATGACTAGGATGCATGACAAGTTTATGGCTTTTTCCCATTTATGAATTTTCTATAAATTTTTGATTGAAACACTTAAAAAGCTGACGGACGTGGCATAGCGTGCTCTTACGTGTCGAAATCGATCAATTTTGGATTCCGTGTGGGGCGGGCATACTAACTCACATTTAAAATTTCAGGCCATTCGAAGAAGTAAAAAATTGACCTCCTTCTCCGTGAACCGTTTGGGTAGGAGCAAAGGCCCTGTCCGAAAGCGAGATATTTTTCGACATCCTTCAAATGAACCCAAATTTTTCCATAATGTTGTACCATCATGACTAGGATGCATGACAAGTTTAAGTGGCTTTTACCATTTTATGAATTTTCTGTAATTTTTCGGTTGAAACACTTAATCGCTGACGGACGTGGCATAGCGTGCTCTTCGTGTCGAAATCGATCAATTTTTGGATTCCGTGTGAGTGGGCATACTAACTCACATGCAAAATTTCAGGCCTTTCTGAAGATGTCAAAAATTGACCTCCTTCTCCGTGAACCGTTCGGGTAGGAGCAAAGGCCCTGTCCAGCGATTTTTTCGACATCCTTCAAATGAACCCAATTTTTCCATAGTGTTGTACCATCATGACCATGACAAGTTTCGTGCCTTCTTGCCATTTTATGAATTTGAAACATGTAAAGCGCTGACGGACAAAATATTACAAAAATTTAGGTATTAATGAAACAAACTTTGCGTAAAGTGCTAAACTATCAAAAGTATTAAAAATAAGATACAGAGTAATAATGTGATCCGAGTTTACAATGCACTAGCAGCACTCCGCAGCTGCCGGAGCTGCTCGGGCAGTGCAAAGTTAAATCACATTATTACTATCTATCTTATCTGCCAGGAGTGCATGAATCCGCCTATTTAAGCGGTCTTGGCGTCCTTGTGTGGCGAAGTGGGACTAAACAAAACCATCCATCGTACCGCCCTCGCCCTCGACCGCTCGCACGCGTGCCTTCGAGAGCCCACTAGGCCTACTGAAATCGGCCCACCTTGCCTGTCCATGCGCAGCACCGCGAGGCACGCTCGCCGCCACGCCTGGCGGCCCACAGAATTCGGCCCACCTTGGCGGTCCACGCGCAGCGCCATGACAGGCGAGCTCTAACTTTAGTCCCACCTCGTCTGCCGGAGCTCGCCCACACCAGCTTACATAGCGCGCCCCACCCTACACCGCCGTGATTCGAAAAAAATAGACCGCCTACTTTCTCTACGCCGCCTGGTTGGGCCCGTGGGCCTTGCGGGGCCGAAAAGCGGTCCCTTTCATGTCGGCTTGATCGAGATTGACTTACTAAGCCTCGCTCTGCTCTGGGCTGGCGCTCTCTTTTAAAAAGAAATCTTCTAATTTGTTTTTCTAATATTATGTCAATTTTTTATTGTTTGGTTTTTATTTACTTTTCTAGTTTTCATAGGTTTTTCAATTCAAGTTTAATTCTTTTCTGATTTTTATTTTTACAATACAACTCTTTTCAAAACTAAAATAATAGTATCGATTCAAACACTTGATTCTTCAACAATATTTTAAAACCATCCATTCAAACACTCGATATTTCATTATAGTTTTCATAGATATTTTACATAGTACTAGAAATTAAACTTAACTAAACAACATTATGAAAATAATTAAACATTACTAAGCGACATTTTGAAAGTAACCCTAAACTAGTGCGTCCTCGGCGCGCGAAATCTGCCTCATCATAGAGCTCGTCGCCGTTATGCGCTGTCGTTGCTGCTACTGCTGTCGTCGAGGCACCACAGGCACGGCGCGGCGCAGCCATCGAAGTCATTAAGCGGCGGCGTGATACCGGGAAAGTCCTCCGGGTCCTCCGATTCTGGCGCCGAGGCGGCTGAATGTACTCCTGGGCGAGCGGCGGCGGCTGCGGCATGTTCTCCAACTCCGGGCGCCGTCGGTAGCCCGGCATGTCGTCCGGTCGCCTGCCTCCGCCGCCAACCGCCTGTACTCCGCCACAAATGGCGGCTCTGGCTGCTGCTGCGGTTCGGCGGGCGGCGGCTGGACCAGCGTCGTTCTGCCTGATGCAGCGATCGCCGGGCAGGCGGATAGCGCCGCGGTCACCGCTGGGCGTCCGTGGAAGCGTGGCGGGTACATGGCGCCGAAAGTCGGCGTGGGCGCGGGTGGGCGGCGCCTCTCATGGCGGTACAACTCAAAAGCCATACCCGGCCAGGGCGGGCACGGCACCGGCGACCGCCTGCCGCTGTGATGCGGCGCGATCACCTCCTGAAAAGGTCGCCCATCCCGAGCTGATGCCGCGGCGTTGTGCCGTGGGCGGCGCGGGCAGCGTATGGCGTGGGGCGGTGCAGGTGGTCGTCGGCGGCGGTCCGCCAGCCTGGGGTTGTTGAGGGGTAGTGGGGTCGGCGAGCTCCTCAGCGACAAGCGAGCCCTGACGAGGCGACGGCGGCGTAGGCGAAGAGGTGGAGTGCCGACCTCGGGCACGGCGCCACAAACACGCCGTCGGCGCTCGAGCGCCACCTGCGCGCGGCGCCACGTCAGGCGTGGCGGGGATGACGAAGTGGGTGACTCCTCCGCCTCCTCGAGAGTCAAGTTAGGCGATGCCATCGCCCGAAGAGAGGAGAAGGTAGAGGCGCGCGAGGGAAGGGCGCAAGAAGGCGACACCGGCGGGGGGAGAAAGGAGAGGAGGCCGAGGAGGTGTCGCGGCGGCGGCGGGCGCGAGGCGCTCTTTATAGGCGTAGTGGTGGGTGGGTGGGTGCGGCGATCAATGCCGGGGGCAGCGGCGAGGCGGTGTGCACTGAAGCGTTCAATGGCGCGAAGGTCGAGGCGGCAGCGTGAAATCGGCGCCGACGATTAATGCACAATGGTAAGGAGGGTGGCGTCTTGCGGGCACTCAGCGGTGGCGTCCGCGAGCGGCGAGCGAGCATGGCGTGTGAATCGGCGCCGCCAGCAGACCGGCGCCCGGCGACGGGGCGTCTCACTGCGCCCGGCGTTAATGAATTCGCCTAATCGCGCCCGAATTAATGGATCTCATTAGGGTTTAATGCGTGTGGGCCGCCCTCCTCCTCCTCGCTGGCGTACACCGCCGCGTATGGGCGTACAACTCCTCACGCGGCGTACACCGCCCACGTGCAGGCGTACAACAGGCACGTCTGACCGCAGCGCCTCGCTACGCTGCGGTATGGCGCGGACGCCGCCCAACCTAAATTTCCCATCCTACCCCTACTCACTTATCCTCACGAAAGGTATCTTCTAATCTGAACCGTTAATGTGTTCAGGGGTTTAATGAAAAAAAGTACGACAAGTCACCTAATTCTTGGGACATCTACGACAAAGCCACATACTCCTGGTTCTCGCACAAGAACCCGATGCTCGCCCCTGACATCGTCAAATTTGTCGCATTGGATGATGAGCTGGTGACCATCCATAAGGCGTGCTGGAACAGGATGTACTTCGCGGGAATATACGACCCGGTTGACCAGTCCTGGAGAAGCAAGGAGAATGAGATTGCCCTGTGCTGGTCCGGCCCGACGGTCGTCGTTGATGGGACGCTCTACATGCTTGACCAGTCCCTTGGCACCAAGCTGATGATGTGGATTGACGAGACCAAGGAGTGGGTGATGGTCGGCAGGCTGTCGGACAAGCTCACGCGCCCGCCGTGCGAGCTTGTGGCCATCGGCAGGAAGATCTATGTGATCAGCAAGGGGCTGAGCACGGTGACCATCGACATGGACACGGCGGCCAGGGTTGACGGGTTCCTGGTGTCGTCGTCGGCCGGGCCCGCTGATGGAGCATGACTTCTCTCTGGAGAAGTGCAGCGTCTTCACCATCTGAAGCCAGCCATTAGCTGAGTTGCTTGTACCGTGAGCTGAAATAACAATGGTCATTTTGTCTTTTATTGTTGCTGTATATCGACTTGTGTATTTTGGTGAGATGGCTGTACATCGACTTTTAACTTAACAGGAGGAAAGAAAATCTCAGTTTGTTTATACCTCGGTGAGTTGATTGTGAGTAAATTCTGATTGTAAAACTGAAACAATGTGGAAAAGTTGAGGTTTGCCCCCTGTCTGGTTCAGCATGGATTTCCCCCCGGCATGAGAGTAAAGCTGAATGTTGCAACAGTTGACAAACATAGTTTCACTGCTCATCACGGCCTGGCACACTGGAAGCCATGACGTGAGAGAAAACTCATTGTAAGCATCTTGTTCCATCGTCCCGCTCCAGAGACCCAAGCTTCATCAAAGTTCTAATCAAATTCCCAATGCATCTCATTATCTGGGGAATTGCCCTATCTGACTGGTGACACTCATCATGCTCATCATCACACACTTGGTCCTGCTTTCTCCCTCTATCAACTAACATGCATCATTCCTGTATCGAACTTCACATGACAGTTGTTGTGGCCATTTATTTCTACCCCTTGCGACATTTGTTTCGACGGCAAGTGATGTAATTGTTAAAAAACTGTTGATGCTTTGTGGTGCCCATCCACGGTTTAAGCAACCGAAAAGTGAATACTATTGCAACAAGCAAGGACAAAGCAACAATTGCGAGTTGGAACAAGAGAAATAAAACTCTTGTTTTTTATGGGGAAGTAGGAGAATATCCTATTGTATATTATTTAAAAATTGTATGTGAAGAAAAACTTGCTAGTGTTGCTTGATTTCCATCGGAAATAAAATATATATGCTACGCAGCCCTGTTTGTAAAGCAGCTACACTAGACTATGCAAATCCGCCCCTAAATATCCACAGGCAGCGACCGAGCACGACTCCACACAGCGTTGGATGACCCCTCAAAAGGCTTACTGAACAACCACACTCATATCAAAACTCTCAAATTCATGCAAATCCATTTACTTCAATCATATTGCACAAATTCATCTATTCAACAAAGCAAAATGAACATAATACATATTTTTGACATTTTGTGGAAGTGCTTAAGAAAATGAGTACCATGCAGTGGTCTCATGTACAAAAAGCAAGGCTCTCCGACAAGCTATGCGAGCGCACTGGAACATTCCGAAAGAGAAGGCCTTTTGGCACACTAGGAAAGATTGGCTGCAAGTACTCCTCAGCACATGTGATGAAGAAACGATTGCAAAATTTTTGCTCCTCCTATGAAGAGCATGGTTTCTTCTAGACAACATAATACACAACGATGGCAAATAATCGATCCTGGGTTCAGCGTCATTCTTGGTCAGGAGGAGATCAACAATGCCCAGGTGCGAATGGAAAATGAGAAAAGTAGCTGCTGTAGTAATCTATTCGGGGATCGTCAGCCTGTCCACTCACCCGCCTGCCGCTGCAGACTGGAATCTCCCACCTAGCGGCAGTGTTAAATTGAAATCGGATGCTGTGTTTGATGCAACCTCAGGGGCGAGTGCTGCTGGTACAGTGGCCAGGGATGCCAGTGGCCGGCCCTTCTTCTCGATGGGGCGTCGCATCGGTCCCTACTCCTTTATGGAGGAAGCAGAGGGTTTGGCAGTTCTAGCAGGCCTACAACAACTTTCGAAATACTTTAACGGTGTTGTGCAGGTGGAACTGGACTGCATACCCTTGGTTAGGCGTTGGATCGGAACACACCCAATCAGTCTAGCCTGTTTGCAATCATCGCTGATATTGGGTGCCGCTAAGCTCGTTCAGGTCCGTTCAGTTTGGTTTGGTAAGAAGGGCCATAACATGTTGGCACAAAGGCTCACTGCCATGCCAACAAGTCAAGCGATTTCTTCATGCTGGCGGCTCTCCGCCTGAGCTTAGCGATATTATGTTCTGTGATTGCAAGCTTGTTGTATGACAGAATGAAAAACAAAGTGAAAAACAATTCAAACATGCCAAAATGATATTTAACGTCCGTGCGGCGTCCGGCCAACATGATGGATCACTTTCGACAGTCGCTATCTGGGTCATGCCCGTG